>VXBA01000040.1:98846-195784 GCA_013399895.1 Serilophus lunatus
TGGCGCCTCCCGGGCCCGCGGCGGGTCCCGAGGCCGCGGTCGCTCCGAGCCCCTCGGTGTCCTTTGCGGTCCCTGTCCCGATGGGGGGGGGGAAGATTTGGAAGGGTTTCGACTCGCTTTGCCTCTCAGCAGAAGAAATCTTTCACAGACCCTTAAATCCTCGGAATCAAGTCCTCGTAAGCGACTCTGATTTGCTTCCTGTGATCTCGGAGGCAAAACTCGATGATCCCCTTTCCTTAAGCCATGATTTGCTGTTCCCTATTCTTTGGTGTCTGCTTGCCCCAGGGCTGTCCGGCCGTGCCGGGTCGGTCTGAGGATGCCGTGCCAGGCTCGCTGTCCCGGTGCTCAGCCTGGGCTGCAGCCGCTGCCGCGCCACGGGGCGCTGTGCCACTTTGTAGGCTTTTAACAGTTTTTTTCTTTTTCTCTCTTTCACCCTGGTTTGATGATGCTTGGGAGGAGGGTTTGGATTAATTTGGTTTAAGCAGACCAGAGGCGCTAACGCCGTGTTCAGCGGGCGGCGGGCGTACCGGCGTGGCCCAGCAGGAACGTCCCTTTGTATCACTTAGTGATATATTGTAACATCCACGTTTTCAGAATAAGTAGGTGTTTCTCAACCTGAAACATCACTGTATCACTTGCCCTGTGTGAAATCACGTTATAAATGAAATGGCCACATCTAGTTCAGGGAATTTGTAAGCGGTGGGTGGATGGCACTGTGGGCTGGAAGGGGTGTTTGTTGGAGGTGCAAGAGAGAATGAAATCTCTTGACAGAACACACTTGGCAGGAGTAAGAGGACCAAGTAGACAACGTAGATACAATCTCACTAGACTTTTAATAGGACCATAATCCAACTCCTAATAGCAGTTCTGTGTGTTGTCAAGTTCTGGAAAAGTATTTTGATTCAGTAACTGGAAAATAAACTAGAGAATTTTGATAGGAGTCTTTTGGTTACTTGTCCTTGAGTTTCCTTCTTCAGGTTTTTTCATCCAGACTTCAAAAAAAGTCTTAACCTTTAGACATGTTATACCAAACTTTGTCAGAATTTGTCAAACTCTTCTTTGACACTGATGCTTCAGCTCATCTCTGGACCATCTGTGTTAAATACTTCCCCATCCCCTTAGGAAGTTGTTTTTATTCTTTACATATGTTCACAAGGACATTGTTTTAGTTTTATTGTTTTAATGCTGGATAGTGGACAGTGGGAGCAGTAAGATTTCAGATGGCTGTCAGATTTGGGTTCTGCTGGAATGGGTGAAGCCTGGCCTTTCACTTTTGTGACCAATCTAGTAAACTGGATTTTCTGCTGACAATTCAGTTTTCTTATTAACTGTTGGAATTTGCATTCATAAAATGATTAGGCTTAGTGTGAAATTAGATATTAATTAAAAATAAACCCTCCAAACCCCCCAAAACCCAAACAAGCCTCAAACCAACTCTAACTTCTATGTAGAAACAGTTAAACACAATCTAGTAATAGTAGCACACTGTTCTGCTTACATCACTTTATATTAGCTGCACATGCTTATAGGAGACTATTTTCTTTTTCCAGGGTGTATAAGAGGAAAATTCCTGTTGGTTGGCCTCAACTGTGTGTAAATTTGACTCTGATCTTATTCATTTATAAAAACTGACTGAATATTCTATTATTTTTATCTTTGGTAATGGCAGCAAACACAACTTGTGGTAGGTGCCCTGTGTGGGTGTAGGCAGCAGGCACTGCTTGGTTACCACCTGGGACTGTTGCCTGGAGAGCAGAGGAGTCCCTGCAGCAGGGGGAGTGTCCCAAGGCTGGGGTGGCTCTGGCAGGCAGCAGACAGGAGCCTGGAGTCACCAGAGAGACGTTTGCCTGTCACTCCAGAGTCCCACAGTGACCACACCTGAGCTGCCCGACCTGACATGCCCTGAGTGGTGGGTGGCCATTCCTGGTGCTGCTGCCCCCATCCTGCACGTGTGGGAACAGTCCTGCTCTTGTGCTCAAAGCTCTGGTTTGGGGTAATGTCTTCCAGATGAGAGAAGTTCTACTGATGCTGTTCAGGCAAGGACCATAGTCACTGTTCTGTCAGAGACTCTTTAATCATCAGCTGATCAGGATGTTCTTTACCTTTGTTTTAATCACCAATTGGCAGAAGATTGCAGAAAACAGCCCAGAAAACAGAACCAGAGATTACCCTGTGTGGTAATCTCATCATGGCCTTAGAACAAAATCACTCCTGTTGTGCTTTTTGAGGAACTGCCACCTCTTAACGGTAGAGAAAAGGAACTTTACACTGATTAATTCTTTTGCAATTGTAGCCTTTTTCCCTGCTTTTCCTGACTTCATCCAATGCTGCTTTACCTTTCCTTGTATGCAGGAGGCCTTTAGAGAAGTAAGAAATGTATACAGTAAACCCTTAGACAATGGGCTGGCCCAGAGAATTCACAGATCTTGGCAGAGCTTGGTGCTGATAACACCAAGGTGGTGGCTTAGATCCCCATATGGGCCAATCACTGAAGAATTGGGCTTGGTGATCCTTGTTGGTCTCTTCCAACTCAAAATAATCAGTAATTTTGTGAAATGCAAAAAAAATTTGCACCTATAGGTGAGGGAACCTCTAATTACTCTCATTCCTTCTCTGTTCTCCTGCAGTCCCCTTGTGTAGTTTAGCCTGTGACAAGAGAAATCGAGCTCATCCTCTTGTTTTCCTACATCCCAAGTACATGACTGATGTTTTCCTCACTGTGTTGGGGTCATTGTCCCAATAACCTAATTGTGAGGCTGTGAGGGGGGCTAAGAGGAAGGTCCCAGAGCTCTCCTCAATTCCCTTTGCCTGATTCCCTGCCCTCCCCTGCAGTGCTTATGGCTGCAGCCTCCCAGAACAGATGCTTGAATGGGGGGATAACTGTCCTTTTCTGAGGAGACCCCACTCTACTCACCATCTGAAAGGAGAATTGGAGAGAAAAATAAGAGAAGATCTCTGGGAGCCTCAGCTACTGACAGCAATTACCCTTGTGACAAAAACTGTGTCTGTGGGGATTCCCTCTTCCCCTGTATCTTCCCAGCTCTGGGGGGTGTGAGTGCAGGTGGCTCCAGTCTGACTCAGTCTCCACTTTCCTGCCACTCCTGGAGCTCCTGTGCTCTTTGTGTGCCCCGTGGGTGGTGACCAGAGCTCCTCTCATGACCAGGGGGCGTGGGGCTGGTGTTGCCTGTTGCCAGCTGCAAAACACACGTTCAGATGCTGCAGTGGGTGCTGGGTGACTCGAGTTGTAGCCTACAAAATATTGGGTTAAATAGCCTTCTCTCACTATAGACGTCATCTGGGAGGTGACACAACACTCATCTTCATTGTTCTTGAAAACTTGACTGGTGTTCTTGGTGAGTCTGAGCCACAGCTGACTGACAGTCCTTTGTCGATCCATAACTGAGCCAATAGAAACACACTGAGCCACACCTGGGGGGAATGCACTTGTGTTTTGCACATTAACATGTGCTAATAAGATGAATGTTTCATCACCAAATTTGTCTGAAGTCGCTTGTGGTTGGCTGGAGCATGTTTCTTGCCTATCATGGTGGTTTCAGTGCCTTCTTTATGTAGTTTGTCTTCATTGAGTGATATCTTGAGCTTTTCTCAAGTGGTTGCTGTGGGAGGGTCTGTGTTGGTGTGTCTGCCCTTGAGCCACTGCCCACTGAGTTGCTGGAACGTGTCCAGAGAAGGGCAATGAGGATGGTGAAGGGGCTGGAGCACAAGCCCTATGAGGAATGGCTGAGGGAGCTGGGATTGTTCAGCCTGGAGAAGAGGGGGCTCAGGGGTGACCTTATTGCTGTCTGTAACTACCTGAAAGGAGGCTGTAGGCAGGCGGGGGTCGGTCTCTTCTCTCAGGCTCCCAATGACAGGACGAGAGGACACAGTCTGAGGCTGCATCAGGGGAGGTTTAGGTTGGATATCAGGAGGAACTTTTTCACAGAGAGAGTGATCTCCCACTGGAATGGGCTTCCCAGGGAGGTGGTGGGGTCACCGTCCTTGGATGTGTTTAAGGATAGGTTAGATGATGAACTTCGTGGTATGGTTTAGATGGTTTAAATGGTTTAGATGGTATAGATGTTAGACTGATGTTGGGTAGGTTGTTAACCTAGGTAAAGGTTGGGCTTGATGATCTCCATGGTCTTTTCCAACCTTATTAATTGTGTGTAATTTGTTGAGTGCTCACAGCACAGGTTGATAGGTGAGAGCATCCAGCAGTTGTGTCTTTTAGCGTTTGCTATGGAAACATTTGTTTTCTTTTTTCTGTTTTCTTGTTCCCTCTATTGCCCAATTACAAATTTGCAGGCTCTTTAGTCAGCAAAAGAGGGGAAAAAAATGAAAGCACATTCATAGTGCAATTTGTAGGGTGTCCAGCTGGGCATGAAGAGTTACGCTCAAGGGCACATGTCTTGGTCTGCAGCCTGTCCTTCTCAACTTCATTTTGAGCTTTTAGCTTTTTCTTCCATTGCCTTCAGATGGAGGTTACATTTTCAGAGTGGAGGCACTCATTTACTGGCCTAACCTGTCATTCTGAGGAGGTTTGTAGCTACAACCCAGGGGCTTGTGTTCTGGACATTGTAGAGAGGCTGCTGGGGCTCACTTGGCCATATAAATTTCATCCTTTCTGCCCTTCTGGTAGTGGTGGGAGGGACCTGAAAAGTATCAAACACGACTGCATGGCTTTGGGTGATCGGCAGCAGAGCCCAGGTGGTGTGGGAAGAGTGAGGAGCTTGAGGAGGGCCAGTTGTGTCCTGGGGGGCACCAGGAACAGCATCTCTGGCCAGTGGAGGGAGGGGATTGTCCTGCTGTGCTCTGACCTGGGGACAGAGCACCCCCTGAGTCCAGAGGCAGTTCTGTGCACCACAATATGAACAGGGCATTGAACTGTTGGAGAGTGTCCCCTGCAGGGCCTGGAGGGTGGTGAAGGGCCTGGGAGGAAGCCCCCTGAGGGGTGGCTGAGGTCCCTTGGTTTGTCCAGCCTGGAGAAGAGGAGGCTGAGGTCAGACCTCTTGTGGTCTTCAGCATCCTCCTGAGAGGAAGCAGAGAGACAAGTACCAATCTCTTCCTTCTTGTGACCAGTGACAGGACTGGAGGAAATGGCCTGAAACCGAGTCAGGGCAGGCTTAGGCTGGAGATCAGGAGAAGGTTTTTCTCCCAAAGGGTGTTGAGGCCCTGAACAGGCTGCCTGGGGCAGTGGTCACAGCACCAAGCCTGTCTGAGTCCCAGAAGTGTTCAGTCACAGGGGGATTGTTGGGGTGTCCTGCACAGGGTGATGATCCTGATGGGTCCCTTCGAACTCAGCATATTCTATGTCTAAATAGGGCAAATGTATCTACCAACAGGGCAGATCAGCCTGCTAAGAACTTTAAACTGGGAATGATGTGGGAGGGATAGATTCTGCTCAGGTAAGACCAGGTGAGGAGGTGGTGGATGGAGTAATCAAGTGAAAGGCCTGAGGTTGTGTGACCAGAGGGGAAGACAACAGAAAAATGATGAAATGGAAACACCCCAAGCATAGGTATGCAAATTAAAAAATGTCTACAGGGGATCCCCTGTGGGGATTGCTCTCCTTCCCTTCCCAGAGAATCATCACGCTTGGGTGTTTCCCTGAAGTGCCTGTAGCACTAATGTATGCAGGATGAGGAGCAGAGGGGCAAGTGGAAGTCTGGGCACTTAGAGAACATGATCTGTTTGGAATCAGGGGCAGCCACATGACTCGAGTGTTATGCTGCCTAGATGGATACAAGCTTTTCAGGAAAGTGAGGAGAGAGAGCAGTGGAAATGCCTGGAGCTCTGCCTAAGGACAGGTTATGAATTAAGTGAGAGCTTGTTGGTCAGAAAAAGTGGGCAGATCAAGATGGGTGATGTCGGTAAAGAACCTGATCTGATCAAAAAGGTGTAAATGAGTCCTTCAGTCGCCTGGAAGAAGCCTCACATGCAGAGTCTTTGTGCTTTCCTGCCCCTGTCACATAATAAGGAAGAACTGGTCAGGGCAGTGACCAGGAGACAGTGGAGTTCAGGGTCTTTAGAGGATGGAGCAGAGCAAAAGGCAGGACCACAGCCCAGGATACAAGGAGAATAGACTTCAGCCACTCCAAGGGTCTGCTTGGAAGAATCTCATGGGTTACAGCCCTGGGTTGAAAAGGGATCCCCGAGAGCTGGGTTGATATTCAAGTATAACCTTCTCCAAGATCAAGAGAGGACCATTGCAACAATCAGAAAATGGAGCAAAGGTGACAGCAGGACCTGTATGGATGAGCAAGGAGGTCCTGGCTAAGTTCAGACTTAAGGAACACAAATTAAAGCCTGCTTGTAGTCAGACTAGCCTTCAGGAATCCCAGGCCCATGAGACTAGAGGGAAAGTCTTCTTTCCAGAATGCAAGATGTTGTTAAGAATAAAATCATACAATTTTTTACTTGTTTTAACAAATTCTTCAGAGTTTCCTGTTTCTATGCTGAAACAATTGCAAGAGTTGGAGATTATTTTTGTTTCCTTCTCTTGCTTCTGCAAGGATGCTGAAATCAAGTCAGCTGAAGTCCTTGACAGTGTCTGCTTTTATGTGATGCTGAGAACCAGGTTCCTCTCTTGTGGCTTTCTGGATTAGCTGCTCTATGGCATGCATTACTAGCATATGAAAATAAAATCAGGTGTCATCTCCTAGATTACAGTTTGGAGTAACTGAAACAATTACAGAATTACAATTAGAAAATTGCATTTTCTGCTTTGCTGATCTCTTGCAATGTCTGTGTTTTCCTTGGTCAGTAATCACTGTGGAAACCAATGTTGTATTCTGAATCTGTGCAGTTCTCTTAATCTACTTCAAAAAATCTAGAGCCTGTAAAAAGTGTTTGAGGAAGAGGTGACAAATATGAGCTGAGTAGCAGAACACTTTCTGACCAGATCTGTAGAATTGATGAGGAGAAACCTGAGGTCTCCACGTCATGAGTTCAAACAGATTTGTTTAGGAAGCAACCATTGAACATTTCTCACAACACAAAAAATAAAGGCATGAAATGGAATTGTGAAGCAGTAGATTTTAATCTCCCTGCTCTCGTGTGGTGCTTTCTGATGTGAAATCCAAAAGCTAAGGATGAGACAAATTAGCAGTGTTTAGTGACTGCTGGGTTTGGTGCCTGGAAGCAATCTTTGGCTTAGAATTTTTTAAATTTTGAGAAGCTGGAATATGTTCAAATGAAGAATTGCATGTTTGCCTCATTGTCTGTACTTTTTCCCCACAGCATTGACTTCCAGCTGTTGCTCTTGCTGGAAGGGTTGGCAGAGGCTTCAAGGATGTGTTGGTGTCTTTCTGAAACGTGTGGAGAGGGAACACGGGGTTGATGTGACCCAAGCAGGGTGATGAGAAATGACCACAGGAGAAAGGAGTTGGAATGCAAAGATTCTCCTGGTGGAAGATGTCATCAGACATGTGATCTGTTGCCTCCAGTGTTCCTTGGAAGTGTTCAAGGACAGGTGGATGCTGTCTGGTGATGTTCTGCTCAGAGTGTGATGAGACAGAGAACCACAAATGGGCTTCACAGTAGCCAGAAGCACTTATTCAACTTGCTTCTCTTGTTGCTGTGTATGTTGGCCCTTCCTGTTGACTTCTTGTTTGTTTACTTGTTTTAACTTTTGTCCAGAGGGCACAGGTGAGACTTGTCCTGGGAAATCCTGCTTTGGTTTAACAGCATCTTTTTGAGAACAGCTGGGAGTCCCACTGTACCAGGGACAGAACTGAGTAGCAAATGTAAAGAAATGAAAAAAGAGAGGATGGAAGAGTGTCTGTAGAGCCAAAGCAAAGCAAAATCATATGTGCACACAAACCAGTGGCTCCTTTGGGACTGTACTTCTCTGGAGATTTTCAGCAACTCATTAGACTCTTAAGTCGAATTCCTTCCACAAAACAGAGTTTGGGGGGTGGCAGTTTGAGGGAACAGAAATACTTTCCAGAATTTCTCTTGGTGCTGGGGTAGAAGAGTGAATAACCATCTTGTACTAGAGGTGTTGCCAATGTCCTAATACCAGGCCAGTTTGCTGAGCTGTCACCACGTGTTCTCCTGTGAGCCTACTGCTGCATTTGGGTCTCTCTTCTCTGTGTGACCAGTGCTGAAAATAAACATTATGTTTTTTTTTGTGGACTAGAAGGACCATCCTGGACGTCCCCAGGTTCAATTTGATCATCTAAATCTTTTATCAGTGTTATCATGAATCGATATTCTCTTTGCATCCTGTTAGAGTTCTGGCAAGGGCTTTCTTTGGGTTCATTTTTCATGATTGAAGGTATTACTGCTCCCTCCCCTTGCTGGAAGCTGCAGTGTGTCATTATGTCTCAGTTATTTCTGTCTGATCAGTATTAGCTTGAAATTCTAGTGGAAGTGGCTTTTTGACTCAACACCCTGGGCTGTGACTGGGACGTGTGTTTCCTTCTCATGTTTGTTACATGGGAAGAAGAGGTTCCTTAACGTGCTGCAGGAGGAAAATGCACTAAGCTTCTAGGACTGGCTATGCCATGGATGAGTGTGTCTTTTCTAGTTCAGCAGCACAGTCTCTGCTTCTCTTTCTGATAACACATTCAGAAACAGCTTTCAACGTGTGAGTTTTGGTTCCATCAAGCTGTAATCTCTACACAGGAATTACATGAAGTATTTGTCCTTTTTTCCCAGTCCTGTTGTTTTGGAGGTGTGAAGCTCTGCACTGTCTGTGATACCTCAAAGCATAAATTGCTTATGGCCTGTTGTATCACACCAGCATCACCTCTTTGTGACAGAATTCATGAAAACCTAGGGGAAAAGGCTAACTTCCTTTGTAACTTGGCATAAATTCACATTTATGCCCTGGAGAGGTGGGAAGGGATTTGTCCTTGTGTCCTGCACTGTGATTTAGTGTATGTCTCTGAACCTACTGCAGTTTAGCCCCAGGTTTCTGGTAGGTGTCCTGGGGCAGGATTTGAGCACCTTGAGGAATTGAAATGTCCATTGAGGGGCCGCCATTGGAGCAGGAGAGCTGTAGGTGCAGAACCTTTGGACAATTGTATTTTTTTCCAAAGACTATTTTCACTCAAGGATCATCCATAATCAAAGGCTTTACAGCCTTAAAATCTTCAGGTTTTAATTTTTTTTTGTATGGTGGAGTTCTGCATAAAAGAGTTTAGTGCAGTGATTGGTGTGTTGCTTCATAGAACTTACTGTGCTGTGGAAGTGATGATACAGTCGTCGTGGCTTGTGCCAGATGGTCTCTGGCTAGTGACTGTGGAGGAAAAAACCCACCAAACCAGAACTTTAGGGGGAATAAGGCTTGAAAGAACTAATTTCTTTAAAGCAAGATTGCATGGATAACTCGCTAAGATTTTTCTGGTGTGTGCTATGCTTGTAAACTAAGGCTGCTCAGCCCTTGTACTGTCATATTTCAGTTAATTTCAGAAGTTTTATGAGAAGTATAGTCTATCAGGAACCTAATTATATCCTGACTGCTTTTAATGAGTCTCTCTGAAGACCAGATGGTTGAGTCTGTCACTGGTGCACTCTGATGTCAAAATAGTCACTTCTAGGAATAGAACATTTTGCTTTCTTGTTTCTACATTTTATGCTTTGTTATGAAATTTCTCTTCCTAAAGTTAGTGCATTCTGGTTTTGGCTTTTCTCACTCCCTGATGACTGTGTTTCTGAATTTATATTAGTGATAGGTTGTCTTTTTTTAATATTGTGGTGCCCAAAACTGCACCCAGTACTCAAGGTGAGGCTGCATCAGTGCAGAGCAGATGTGTTTGATCTTCAGCATCCTCCTCCAGAGGGGTAGCACTGGTCTCTTGACTCTCCTGACCAGTGACAGGACTCAAGGAAATGGCTGGAGCTGTGTCAGGGCTTGGGATGGATCTCAGGGCAAGGTTCTTCCCCCAGAGGGGGGTTGGGCACTGCCCAGGCTCCCCAGGGTTTGGTCACGGCCCCAAGGCTGCCAGAGCTCCAGGAGGGTTTGGACAACGTTCTGAGGGACAGGGTGGGATTGTTGGGGTGTCTGTGCAGGGCCAGGGGTGGCACTGGATGATCCTGATGAGTCCCCTCCAAGTCAGTTATTCTTTGATTCTGCGGTAGTTGTTCTGTTCCTTTCACAGCAGCAATAGCAGCAATCTTACCTGGTCTGTACATTTTAGCTATCTGAGATAACTTTCAAATAATATAGCATTCTAAAACAAATAAAAGTGTAGAAGACTTTGTGGTGCCTCATGCAGTTTGAGTAGCTGATTATGTGATATATTGAGTTGGGACAGGGAGAGGTCTGTAGATCCTTATCCTGTGAGTTAGAGAGCAGGAGTGGAAGCTCATTTCTGAACAGCTCTTTCTTCTGTCGTTTGTCTGGTTTCAGATTCTTTTTGACTTTATAGTGCAAGAGCAGCAGAGTCAAATTGGGCATTTGGGCTCGTATTCCAGAAAAAAGTCTTTGTATTTAAAAAAATCTCCCAAAGCAGCAATATTAGAAATGAGGGTGAATAATTTAAGCTAAGATTGGAGGATGTCCTGATCTACTTCAGTTTTTCTTGTGGGAAGACTTGCACGCTTCAATTATAATATGTTTTATGTTGTACTGGTAAAAGAAACTGTCTTGTCTTTGAGACTATATTAATTCAAAATGTTCAGCATAGAGTGTCCTTAAACAGCAGAAGTCATAACATACACCCTTTTTGCAAAGAAACTTAAGTGAAACCTGGTCCTGTATCTCAGTTCTTTGATAGTCTTTGGGGTGTTCTCATACCTGAATACCTTTTTTTCCCTTAGGTGAGTGGAATCAAGAGTCTCTATGAGTCTGAACTGGCTGATGCTCGAAGAGTTCTGGATGAAACTGCCAAAGAGAGGGCAAGATTACAGATTGAAATAGGAAAACTGAGAGCAGAACTCGAGGAGTTCAACAAAAGGTGAGGGGAGTACTCTGTTACTATTTTTATTTCTTTTAATTAGAATGGGCAATACTTGCTGTGGGAATGATAGTAATGATGCTTCTTAAAATGCCTTTTGGAAACAGATTGGTCAGAAGGTACAAGCTTGTCAGAGGGGAATTCCTCAGCTTGTTGGTACAGGTGGTCAGAACAGATAATTCCATCAGTATCTCCACAAATGTATTTGTAGATATGAGGTGAATATTTTGTGATTGGAGCAGTTTGAGGCTGAAACAAGTGGCTGTGCCTGTTCCATCCTATCCTACCTCCCCTTAACAGAACATGCACGTGTGCAACTGCTTGGTAAACTGGATTGAGAGAGTGATTTTGATTAAAATTGACCCATCCAGAGAGGGTTCATTTTCAAAATGGAATCCATTACTTCAGTTTCCTTTGGAATTTTTGCTATCAAGCACCGTTTAGCAGTAGAAACTTTACATTAAAATTAATATATGTGGTGGCAAAATCAATTTTTGCTTCTGATTGTATTTTTGCACCTGTTTTAATAGATAAGATTTGGGAATTACAGACTTTTCCTGAGCATGTCAGTATGTACATTATCTGCATATGAATGTTGTTGGCCATAAAATAGCTTTTAATCTGGCAGTGGCAGTACAGGCCTCCTCTAAGTCTCTCATCTCCCTTCATTGCATCTAGGGGGTTATAAAAGGAATGAAGTATTTCCCTCCCCCCCCCTTTTTTTTTATGATGAAGTATTTCATGCTTTCTCTGTAAACTTTGCTATAGAATATATATATATATATATATATATTCATTTTCTGTGCTGGGCCCTCTTTTGAAGTCAGCCATTGGAAATACTTTGGGGACTTTGCCCTGAAACAACTGTCCAAATATGAAATAGCTGTTGTGTGGGTACCTGTGTCTGAGTCAGTGTAAAGCCTGTCGAAGCTGGTCCATACCATAGGCCTGCATGTGGTCGGACAACCTGGGCACTGGTGTTTATGGACTTGTTTAGTTCAGCTCTTGTTAACCTTGAAAAACCCCTCTGGTAACTAACTGGGTCAGCCATAAACCTCTGAAGTGAGGTGAGGTGGATCTTACCCAGCCCTACTGGGACCTTCCTGTTGGGGCTGTTTTTCCTCTTCAAAGCCTCAGGCCAGCAGTCTTGGCATTTATTTCAGAGAGTATATTTTGCCCAGCAGTTGGCACTGCATGGCCACTAAGGTTGTCTCTCTTGTCTCAGTGGTAGCAAATATTCTGCTTGCTTGGCTTTCAAAGCAAGCTCCAAAAGACAGCAGCAAGGGTAAGTGGGAATTTGGTTCACCTCTCCTGTTCTGGAAGATGGTATTTCTACCTTTTGATTGAGATATTCTTGGCAGAAGTATCTTCACTTGGTGGGTAATGAGAATCCAGTTTATCCCAGTTCTTGAGGCTTTTGGTACCACCAGGAGATTTTACAAATACCTTGTAGAAAGTTGTGCACTTTTAAAGTGATAGAAACGATGTTTTCCCTTGGATCTTGGATCACCTCCCTTGTCTTTTGTTTGGACAACTGAGTTGCCCCTTACCAGTCACTTGAGTCAATGAGTGGTTAATTTAACCAAAACTTTATTTCAAACTGTTTGTCTGATTTTTTTCTGAGATAGATTAAATATTAGGAAAATATACCTGGTTTTCTCTCTGTTTTTACAGTTCATAGAAATAGAGTTGAGTTGTTCTAAGCTGCTGACGTGTGAAGGAGGGTAAGCTCCAGGTAGTCTTTTACATCAGACTCAGATACGTCTCCCCAGACCCCTGTGAATGGCAGGGATGCTACAGAGCCCAGGAGTATTTTGTGGTAACCAGATGTGCTGTGGCCTCTTTGGGCAGAGGTGAGGTAATGCCCTGACAGAGCCCTGCTATGCAGGATTCTTACTCCTGTTTGCACCCCTTGCTTTCCTTTACAAAAGCCAAATTGACTCTGAATTTTCAAATTCAGAACCTTTTCCTAATGTCCAGTCTCTGGAGCAGTTTGCTCAGAGGAACTGTGGCTGTCCCATCCCTGTAAGTGTTCCAAAGCCAGGCCAAACAGGACTTGAAGCAACTTGGTCTAGTGAGAGGTGTCCCTGCCCATTGCAGGGAGGTGAGGCAAGCTTTTAGGTCCCTTCCATCCCAAACTGGTCTGTGTATTTTACAACATGTGCAATACATACATGGATGTACAATTTGTCCCTTGAATACAACTCAGGAATTTAGAATTTTTATATTGAACAAAGTTCATAACTCTGTTCATAAAGTAGTTGGGTAGCTTCACTTTATAAAAAGTGGAATACCTCTAGGATGCTCAAATACTGTTTATGTGATGTAAAGAACAGCTTCACCTTTTAGTTTAGAAATGTTTGTATCAGGAGTAGAGACATATTTTTAAATCTAAAATTGAAATGCTGTGATAACAATAGCCATTCTGGTATAATTTTGGAGTAAGTATGGTTCTTTCTTATATGCTGTGTAACAGCTTCCAGTGCTTCTCTTTTCATCTTTAGCTGGTTGACAAAACTTCTGACTGCTAGAGGGAGGGGGTGAGTGGAGAAGGTGAGAGCAGCTGCTGAGGTACATGACACTTCTGCTTGGGTGGGACAATACTGTCCCACAGGACTGTTGGACCAAACCTGATGAAGCAATTAAGGTCCAACCATAGCAGAGGTAACTTTGATGGCCTGATTAAGGAAAGGCTCCTCTCCTGGTGTTCATGAAGTGTCTGTTCACATCTTTGCCATTGTCACTGCTCCTCAGGTCAAGCCAAATCTGAAGGTCTGTACCTCTCAGGCCCCACCATGGTGCTGCTGGACCTGCTCCCAGCTCTGAGGGGATGAATGTTGTGCTGCAGCTTCCTCTGCCTGCTACCTGGGGGATGGCTGCCAACTGAAAGACAGTAGGTTTAGGTTAGATACTAGGAGTCAATTCTTCCCTGTGAGGGTGGGGAGGCCCTGGCACAGGTTGCCCAGAGAAGCTGTGGCTGCCTCATCCCTGCAAGTGTCCAAGGCCAGGTTGGAGCCACTTGGGATAGTGGAAGGTGTCCCTGTCCATGGCAGGAAGTTGGAATGAGATTGGCTTTAAGGTCCCTTCCAACCCAAGTCATCCTCTGATTCTTGGTCAGTGAAATGTTCCTCTTGAGCAAACTTGGCGTTTCTGGAAAAAAACAGCTCTCAAGGGTTACCCTCACCTGATGTTCCTCGTGGCATTGACACATCTCATCATACACATTGACTGCTGTGAAAGGCACCTCAGGCACCTCTAGGAGCAGATTGCACTTTTGTTAAACCTCTGTCGCATTTTTGCACGAAGGCAAGAAGCCAGGCTGAAATTATAAATGAAGATAAAAATGCAGCTTGCAATGTTTTCAGTGTCCTTGAAGGAGCAGAAATTGCTTATCACTGTCAAGTATTCTTTATGGTTCATTGTCCAGCTGTATATCAAGCTCTTTGTTCGTTCCTATCCCTGGAAGTACTCACTTGCTGCCTGGCTTCTGGAGGTGGGAGGAAGCAGGGGCTGTGTGAGCACACACTGCTGTTCATGCTCAGTGTGAGGTGCCATTTGCCCTTTGGGTCTTTCACAGACAGAAGGCTCCCAAGTCTGATTGGCTGTGACATGGGCACAGTGGCTTTATTTTACTACACAACACATGCGACTCAGTGGCCTGTGATACTCTGGTTGCTGCTGAGTAACTGTCTTTTGAGAAGTCGTGTTTTGTCTATACATCTCCTGCAAGCTGCTGAGTTTGAGGATAGTGGACATATGTTGTGGAACAGAATTCAGAGCCACAGATAATTAAGAAAAATTGGTTACAGTGAAATGAAAACAAATTCCAAGATCTACACCAAAGAATACAGAGAGAAAACACGAGCCTTGTGTCTAGAACACATCACAAAATAAGAATGTTGACTTAGAAAAGGATGCATATCATGCTGAACAATGTGAAGACTGGAAACTACAGACCTATAGAGGAGAGGTTTGAGGAAAGGGAAAAATGAAGATAGTTTAAGAGAAAAAGATAAGCTGCTCCCTGCACCCTGAGGGATGTGAGACTAGAACAGTGAGCTTAAACTGCAGCAAGGCAGGATTACTGCACATAACAAAACAGTTCTTTGATAGCATAAGGACACGTGCATAGGGAAGTGGCAGCAAGTCAGTGTGAGAGGAAAATATTTGGCGGGCAGGAGGAAGATGACCTTTAACTTCAGCTCAAATAATCGTATTTAAAGTGGTTGGAGATGCTTTGCCTAGAATGAATATTTCTGAAGAAATACTGGTTTGTTGCTGAAAGGTGACCACATTTCCATAGCAGGTTACTTTACTAATTGGTGTGGTTGTACATCATGAGGAATTGACATGGTCACATCAAATACAAACCCCTGGGGATGCCCAGGCCTCTCTGGGGGTTGCATGCAGTCGTCTTCGTGGGCTGTACTCTGAAGTAAAGGATTTCAGCAGTTTAACGTGCTGTGCAGCTGTAAGATGAAAAAGTACTGTTTACACCTTGTCTGTATTGTTATCCCTAAGCTGCCAGAGTTGCCTTCTTGTTTTTTCTGTGTCTGTCTGTGACATGTTCTTTCCCCTGAACTTGCAGCACAGGGGGCTGGCTGTGCCTTTCCATGTCCCTGAGCAGCAGCATTTGGTTGCTGCAGGAGCCCTGTAGTGGTGCATGGGGCCTGATAAAAGGGGTCTGATGATAGCTGTGGCTGTCACCAGGACATGCTCAGGATGGGTGGGCACACACGTGCAAGTTTAACGAACTTTTTTTTCCAGCTACAAGAAGAAAGACGCAGATTTGTCCGTGGCTCAGGGTCGCATAAAAGACCTGGAAGTTCTGTTCCACAGAAGTGAAGCAGAGCTCAATACTGTGCTGAACGAGAAGCGCAGTCTGGAAGCAGAGGTGGCTGATCTGCGTGCCCAGCTTGCCAAGGTATGGCAGGGAATGCCTCCTCACTCTACCACAAGATGGGCTGTGCAGTGTAAAATTCCCTTTTTTTCCTCTTCAGTTAGTTTATAGTCTGAACATCATTGATCCACCTCACTTACTGTTGAATGTTTGCCTGCTCCTTTTAGCTACACAGCTAAGTTGTAATAAATCTCGGTAGCCAAAGCAACACCGTGTTTTGGACAATTTGCTCATCAAAAGCTTTTATTTAAAAATTTTTGATGATTCTGTATTTATGAGATATCACGTTACTAAATGTTGTCCTTTGCAAGGTCTTGCATAATTGTACCCTTTTGCTGGAGTATCCAGTGGGACTATGCTAGCAAGAAAAAGAAGGTGCAAGATATTGTGCTTGAGGAATTTTAATCCCCAGCTCCAGTATCACAGTGTATTGAAACAATGCTCCATTTTAAATAGCTGATATGCAAATGTGAAATCTCAGTTTAAATATCCATTATTAAGCACACACTCTTATTCTTTTCTTTTTGGTGGCTTTTTTTGGTTTGGTTTGTTTCTTGTTGTTGTTTGTTTCTTTTTTTGTTGGTTAGTTTTTATTAAAATCAGTGATCTAACATTGGATTTGTTATTGTGAAAAATTGGTCCAAAGACAACAGATGACGACCATAGAGGTTTATGGATGGAAAATGGGAATCCAGACAAAATTAAGTCTTCATCTTTAAAATTTTGTATCAGGCTGAAGACGGTCATGCTGTGGCTAAGAAGCAGTTGGAGAAGGAGACGCTCATGCGTGTGGACCTGGAAAATCGTTGCCAGAGCTTGCAAGAGGATCTAGATTTCAGGAAGAATGTGTTTGAGGAGGTATTGTCAACCTAATAATTTTGCTATAGTCCATAAAGTTTATGGAGCTTTTAATCAAACTGACTATAAGCAACTACTAACTAGTCCAGGTAGGGAAAATCGGTATTATTCTTTCTATGAATGGCTGAGTAATAAGATAGTTAAAGTTTTTGCACCTTTGCACATGGTAAATCAGTGGTGGAGCTGGAATGAGAGCCAGGTGACAATGGTTCTCATGCCATGGGCATGTTCTATGGGCAAGTGAACTAATAGAGCTGCTGACTGCTGTGGGAAAGGGAAGGTCTTGTTTCCTCTCTGGACCTGGTTTCATGGCCCTGCTCCTTACTTGCACTAGCTTTGGTTCTTGTTGGGCCTGACTATAAACTGGCTTTATTGACAAGAGCAGTATGCACCTACCCTAGTTTTTTGCAGAGGTAGTTTTCTGCCTGCTTAGTGAGTGGCTCTAGTGAGAACCATGGATTCTGTAACAGTGGAAGCTTGACCTTCTCTCTGTACCAGATGCAAAATGTTACATCAGTTTATTCTGGCTCTGGTGGTTCTGCAAGCTCATTCAATGAGTGGCTACTGGGCACTCACCACAGGCTTCTGCCCTTCATCTCACCTATGCTAGGTGTGGTATTTGGCTCACCATGCACCAAACCATTTCAACCTGAATAATTAGTAAGATACTTAGAGTTTTTTTATTGAGTTGAATTTTTGACAGCTTGGTGGCTG
Organism: Serilophus lunatus; assembly: GCA_013399895.1. Classification (NCBI taxonomy): domain Eukaryota; kingdom Metazoa; phylum Chordata; class Aves; order Passeriformes; family Eurylaimidae; genus Serilophus; species Serilophus lunatus. The sequence goes on from VXBA01000040.1 coordinate 116,223, forward strand.
AGTTATGTTTTACCACAGAACCCATGAGTGCCCAAACTGTTTTAAGGCATGAGACAGGGCTGCGTGGCTAAGAACAGGAGATAGGGGCTGGAGGAGGGCAAAGAAAGCACTGAGTTGTACTGACTGACCATAGTTTCACTTCCCTGCCCTGAAATGGTTGGATTGGTGCACATGACTGCAGTGAGAGATGCTCCTTTGGTTGTAGGACCTTAAAATAACTTTGTTTCTTGAGGAGAATGTGTTGCTACTGACTGAAGGTGAAGCCAAATGAGACAGCAGAAGCTGATCTTAAAGCTTTCTGTGCTCAGGGGTGGATGTTGCTTTAGTCATCCCTGGAGCTCTCTGACCCTTGATGGACCAATTCAACACACAAAGCAGAAAAGAAATTGATTTCTTTTAGGTTAGTGAAATGATTTGGGTCAGTGAAGGGTCCAAATCTCCATTGGAATTAGAACATCATGATTGGGAGTGTGGCAGGTGAGGTCTGCTTGTTCTGTAGTGTTGCACTGCTGGGTCAGCTTAGCCCTTCACCTGATCCTTTGTACTCTCCCATGACATTCCCGCAGCCTCTGAGGTGGCATTGCCTGCAGGTACTGAGAGACTGCTGCTTTACATGCAAAATTAGCCTTGCTTCAGTTGCTATTCTTCCTCGTGGTCCATGCTGCTAACTTCAGGCATCCCCCCAGTACTCAGAACCACTCCTTGGTTGGTTGTCCTGCCCTGAAGGAAGAAATTGTTTTTCTCATACCACACATTCAGACCTGGATGGGTCAACATGAGTAAGTGGTACCTTACTAGTTTGGGACCAGTGTTCTTAGGCACAGGAAACTCATATTTCTCTAAAAATGAAAATTTCTTGATGTAAACTCTGACTGTAAAAAATTATATTTATATCTTCAGGATTGCTTGTGTTGCTCCTTTATTAATATTGTAATCAAAATCTTTTGAGGAGGGGTCATCAAGTACATAGAAAATGAGATAAGATCTGCATGTCTTTAAGAGTGAAATTTGAAGATGCAGTTTTTCTCTATAATAATTTTTTATTATGTATAGTGGTCACAAAAGATGTGGGAATTTGTCCCTCTTTTTTTGTGTGTGTGTAGGAAATCAGGGAAACAAGAAAACGACATGAGCATCGTTTGATCGAGGTGGACACAAGCCGCCAGCAGGAGTATGAATCTAAAATGACTCAGGCTCTGGAGGATCTGAGAAACCAACATGATGAGCAAGTCAAACTCTATAAGATGGAACTGGAACAGACCTATCAGGCTAAGGTAATCCACATCACTGTTAGGCTGGAATCCCATTCCATGAGAAAACCATTTCCACCAGCTCCACTGTTAATGAGACCAGTAATTATAATTTGAGTAAGCTTTGTCCCAGTGTTCAAATACCTCCTCTGGGGCGTCAGTGCAGGTGCGTTTCCACAGAGGTTATAGCCAGTCAATATACAGACTTAAAGAATGAAAAGGTGACAAGTTATGAACATATTAAATTCTTTTTTCCCTGCATAAAAATGGTTATTATAGATGAAGTTGGAATGTGAAGGAAGAGGGTCTTAGCTGTGAGCTCTGTTCTGCAGATTGCTGGGCAAAGATGTGTCGCTGTTGGGGAGCCCGAGCTGGAGAGGAATATGATGTCAAAGGGGATCATTAGGTTTAGGTACTGAGTGAGTCCAGGATGAGATGGTCTTGGGTAAAACCTCACTTTTTGCACAGAACAGATGTGGAGCTGCTAGAGTGAGTCCAGCAGAGGCCACAAAACTGTTCTGAGGTCTGGAGCCCCCTGCTATGGAGTGAAGTGAGAGAGCTTTGGTGTTCAGCCTGGAGCAGAGAAAGCTGCAGGGAGACTTCATGCAACCTTTGAATACTTAAAGAGGGCTTATAAGATTGCCATTGTCTTTGATAATAAGTAATAGAAATTCTAAATATGAGGATGTGGCATTATGCCAGCATGGCTATAAGGTAGTGAATGGTTGTCAGAATTCAAATGTTTTTTGATTTTAAACTAAAGGAATAATGGAGTGTGTAGTTGAAGTTCCTTCAAAACCCCTAGCCCAAAGAAGACTGTTGCTTAGAACCTAGTGAACAGCAGAGCTAATGAAGATTGATTTTATAAAGCTTTGAGTTGTGTGGCTAAAGAACATCTGCTTGGAACAGTTCTTGGAATTGGGTCAGTTAAGTTTTTGGTTGGATTCCATGGTATATGGCAGAATTGTTGAAGTCCAGCTGCAATGCATGTGGAGGATGCTTTTTTTTGCTGTCTGCTTTGATGAAGGCTTTGACATCCATTGTTCTCTCTGATTTGGTTAAAATGAGCCACTAGAAATGAAGTTTGTTCAGTAGGTGAATTTAAGAAATATTGAAAATAAATTGTATGCTGGCAACTATTAGGAAAAGGGAATAAAACCAAAGCCCTTGTTTTGCCTCTGGGACAGGATGTCAAATGGAGTGCTGCGAGTAGTTTTATTCTTTCTTGCAAAGATTCTATAGAGTAATACAGAGGAGACTGACAAAGACAAGAGCATGAAACAGGTCATGCATGAGAAAAGTTTTAAGTAAAACTTCATTTGGAAAAGAGATGTGTTGAGAGAAGGGGAAGATGCAGTGGATGTCTGTAGAAGGGTAAATAGATTGGGGAAGGTCAATAAGGAGTGATGTTTTTTTTGTGGTTTTTTTTCAGTAGGAGCAGGGACATTGGATGTCCAGTGGCAGATTCAGAAGAAACAAAGATGATTGTTCTTCATTAATATAGAGCTAAACTCCTTGTCCCATAAAGTCAAAAAGCAGAGGAAAAATTCTTGCCTGAAAAATGCATTGAGACATAGCAAGCAGCAAAATATTGTCTGCGGCTTAGGAAATCCCTGAGTTGCAAATGGCCAGAAGAGACATGATACCTGTAGGTTATTTTATTGATTCAGTCCTTGGACATCCAGGGAACTATTGAACCAGGATGTTATAACTAGGTAGGCAGCCTTTGCTGTCACTTTGCTGTGACAAAGAGGCAGATCATGTGGTCAGTTTTTTGGAAACTCTAGGGCTGCTTGTATATTGGAAAGAGTAATAGACTATGTTTTTAACAGCCTAAGCAAATCCTGTAGAAATAGGTCTGAAATAGATTTTCCTGGTCCTTAGGGCATTTCCTTAATGTTATTCAGTTCTTATCCTAAACTTACCATTTGTCCATTTTTAAGGATAAATAGTTGCTATTTGTTACTGAAAGGATATTGCAGGGTATCTAACTCAATGCAAGTGACCTGTATAAAACTTGCCTTCTAGCTGGAGAATGCCAAATTATCCTCTGACCAAAATGACAAAGCTGCTGGTGCAGCTCGAGAGGAGCTGAAGGAGGCTCGTATGAGGATAGAAGCTCTCAGCTACCAGCTGTCTGGCCTTCAGAAACAGGTAAAGGGACTAAATATTCTTTCACCTTGAACACACAACACTGTTTTGTGTGAATATATTAACATTTCTGGCCTGTGTCACATAGAGAAATCTTTGGTGTGCTCATTTGGGAGGGAGATGAATTTTAACCTTTGGAGTAGAGCCCTTTGGGCATTCCCTTGTGCTGTGTGCCTAGGCCAGCGCGGCGGAGGATCGCATCCGGGAGCTGGAGGAGATGATGGCTGGAGAGCGGGAGAAGTTCAGGAAGATGCTGGATGCCAAGGAGAGGGAAATGACAGACATGAGGGACCAGATGCAGCTTCAGCTTACGGAGTACCAGGAACTGCTTGATGTTAAATTAGCCCTGGACATGGAGATCAGTGCTTACCGAAAACTCCTGGAGGGAGAAGAGGAAAGGTGTGTACAGATTCCACTTTCTCTTCTAAGTACTAACAGTTGTTATTTTCATTTCTTATGCTTATATTTTTACCGTTTGAGCAGGAATGCCCAGATTTTTTTTCGCTGAAGTTATATTGGCTTTACACCATGTGTTGTATGGAAAACTTGTTCTCAGTTGAACACTGTCTTTATTTTGGTTTTTATAATGGTATTTGAGTATAGTGAAATATAATATTCTGTGCTTGGTCTTCATCTCCTCTTTTTATTTAATTGCTTGTACTTCTGTGTTTTCCTGGTTTTAAATCACGTGGCCTGAGAATAGTGTGTTTAGTAGTAGCTGTACTGGAAGGGAGGGTTAAGTGATCTGTGTTGCTCTTGTTAGCACTGCTTTCCATGTCACTTGGCTATACTGCCAGAGCATTCCTCAGGGGTGGATAGCCCCCTCCTCAGGTATATAGTCCTCTTGGCACACAGAGTGAGGCTGTCCGCCTTGGGGCACATTCGAGTCGGGTTGCTGAGTATATTGTAGCTTTGTCTGTGATTTCCCTGGATGAGTTAATTAATATGCTTTCTTGCCTGCTTTAAGGTTGAAGCTCTCTCCGAGCCCCTCCTCTCGTGTCACAGTCTCTCGGGCTACCTCCAGCAGCAGTAGCAGCACTTCACTTGTTCGCTCTTCCCGAGGCAAGAGAAAACGTATAGAAGCAGAGGAGCTTTCTGGCACTGGAACAAGTGGAATTGGCACTGGGAGTATCAGTGGCAGCAGCAGTAGCAGTAGCTTCCAGATGTCCCAGCAAGCTTCAGCTACAGGAAGTATCAGCATAGAAGAGATAGACCTGGAGGGCAAATACGTTCAGCTGAAGAACAACTCGGACAAGGTGAGCGTCAGTGGGACTCATAGAAATCGAGGGGCTGAATTCAGGTGTCACAGTGCCCTTTGCAGCATGAGTAGGTGCAGCCACAAGAGCAGGAGTAGCATCTCAGGATGCAGCATCCTGCAGGAATTTACAGAGATATTGAGAAGTTGGACATTAAGATGTGTTAACATGAGTGTAATGTTTGCTGCATAAAGAGAACACAGTTTGTGTTCCAAATGTGTAAGCTCGTGTGCTGGGACATTGCTCCCAGGAACAGCCTGCTGTCTAGCAGAACTTCGTGTGAAATTAATATCTTTTAAAATTTTGCTGAATGACCTTAAAGGATTTACTCTTTAAACTTACTGGTTATAGAAAAATACTTTCAAGGTAGAATGCAAGTGCCTAACAACCATGCAAATGAATTTTTATTCACAATATTTTAATAACAAAGACCTAAAGAAAGCTCTGATGCCTGTTTGCTTTGTTCACTCTAAATAACCTTCTGACTCTGTCCTTTAGGATCAGTCTTTGGGTAACTGGAGGCTGAAAAGACAAATTGGAGATGGAGAAGAAATTGCTTACAAATTTACTCCGAAGTATGTCCTCAGAGCTGGGCAGACTGTCACAGTAAGTGTACTTATCCTATGTCAACAACATATTCTTTTGTTAATGCCGTGGCAATCGTAAATCCTGAAGTTTGGTACAGCATGATTTGGTGTATAACTTCTGGTTTCATAGGTATAACTTTTGAGGATCAGGATTTCAGTCAGGAAAATGGAGACCATAAGTTGAATTTCAATATTAGCACTTCGGTATTTAAGACCATTTTTGAGGCACAGAGAAAGTTGAAGTGAAAGTTATTTTTGGGACTATTTGTTTTCAGAGGCCTTTACCCAGGTTTGGAACATTAATCTTGTTCAACTGCTTAAAGAAATGGGAATATTTCAGAGCTTTCATTTAGTCTAGTAGACTAGTTAAGACTAGATGTTCTCAGCCTTAACTGGAGTGGAACAACTGCTTTTTGATGATTTTTTTATTTTTAGTCTGCAACAGGTGTTCTTTAAGAAGAAACAATGTATTTAATCTCTTCCAGCTATTTCTACTTAAGTATCCATTGTTCAGATACATATAAAAGCCTAAGTTGATACACTATAAGTTTCTTTTGGCATTGGCTCCATACAGTGTAGTCATTGAGACTGTGGTAGGAGAAATTGGTATGTTCAGGAAAGAATTGATTACTGTAATATCAGGTCTTTTTTCCCTTGTTTTTATGGCTAGTGTTACTTTTTGATACAGGCTGAGAATAATATCTTACTACAAGTAATGGTGTACTTAAAAGTAGAGTAAAATTGCCATTGGCATTCAGAAGAAAACCTGGTATGTAGAGAGAAGTAGGAAAATTAGGGGGACTTGTATATTTAAAAGAGATTGCATAACCAGCTAATTGCAGAATGTCTTTCTCACCAGATTTGGGGTGCAGATGCAGGTGTATCTCATAGCCCCCCTTCTGTCCTCGTGTGGAAAAATCAAGGCAGCTGGGGCACTGGAGGAAATATCCGCACTTACCTCGTGAACTCTGAAGGAGAGGTAAGCTGTGTCTGTCAGCTGGCTCATCTCCCACAGTCTAACTTGAGGGCAGGGTGACATGCAATGACAAAACCCTGATTTTGAGATCTCCCCTATTGTCTTCTAGTATAAAACAGGTTTATAATTAAATATCTCTACATATCTCTGACATTTTTGGGATATATTTGAAAACAGGGATCACCATTGTGATTATGCCCATAGACACTTTTTCCTATTTTATTAAAAACACTCTGCTAGTTAGTAGAGAATTTGTTTGGAATTTGAGTATTTTCAGAAGAGATGAAGAAGCATTGCTGGCAATTCAAAGTCCCTGTGATATTCTGGGGTGTAATGTAAATATTAATGTAGGAAGGTAACTGTCATTTCCATGTTGGAAGCATAAGTTCTCACTGGGCAGAGGTTCCTGTGTATTATGCATTGTCCTACATCTGCCCACAGATTGAATGTTTTAAAACCATCCTGCAGATGACTTGCAAGGGATAATAGTACTTTGGCTATTACTTATCCCAGTGACCTGATAGCAAGAGGAAAGGGAAACAGACCACAGTTTTATCAGTTTTTGTGCTGCCTTTCTTGCTGGCAGATCTCTGGAAGTGCTTTGCACAGGATGAGGTAGGAAGGAGAGTCATTCGTACAAGTAGCAAACTGTCTCATTATTCACACTGTGTGATTAAACAAATATCTGAAAAAATTTCAAATCCGTGTCTGTTCCCACTGTGGTTACCTTTAGTGTCCCTGCTTAAAAGTGTATGTTATGGTCAACTTCTTTCACAGCAAATGATTTGCATCTGTGACTTCCAGGGTGCAAGTAGACAGAAGAATTTCTTAACTATTAAGAAGTCTTAGAGTAACTTAGTAATAAAGGAAGTTTCCAATTTCCTGGGGTTTTGAATTCTTTTTAGTGCCTGGTGAGAAAGACTGTGCTGATAACCAACATATGCAATTGATATCGATTATTTAGTAGAAATTGGGAGTATTCTTAATGCTATGTAATCATACTGAAAACACAGTTCTCAGTTTCTCACATTACATTGTGTCTCAGACAGCTCCTACCTATGTCTGCTGGGAACTTGTATAACATTGAAACATGTCTGCTTCCCTCTCAAAGCCCTGGGTAATGAAAGAAAATTCCTGCAGCTAAAGTACATTAGCATGACTTTAGTGCAGAGAAATAGGAGTGATAATGTGGTTTGCAGGATATTATGAGTATTTGCTTGCATAGCTAATGTTAAATCTAGATCAAGTTGCTTTAAACTACAAAATTTAATAGGAATGATACATTTATGGTATAGTAAAACTTAAGGAGTAGTTAAAGACTCCTGGCCATGTCCTTATGTGCCCTTTTGTGTAGGAAGTTGCTGTGAGAAGCGTTATGAAATCAGTAGTTGTGCGAGAGAACGAGGAGGAAGAAGATGAAGCAGAATATGCAGAGGAAGACCTTTTCAACCAACAGGTAATCAGATGCAGACCAGATACTTAACTTATGCCTCATTGATTGGATCAATTGGGCATAATATTTAGGGGCTCTCAAACTTTTGTCAGCTTTGAGCTTTCTGGTCCATTTTTCAAGGGGTTGCTTAGAGCCCTGCAGCACTGCTGCAATGCACTGTGAGCACAGCTGCCAGGAGCTGCTGGGATCTGTCCTGGATCACAGTATCTGTGGCAGAGGGCTTCAGATCATACATGTACAGCATTATCAGGCAGAGTTCCTCTCATTCAGTATGTGCTGCTCTGTAAAACAGCTGGGGCATCCTTGCTGCAAGCAGAATATAACCAGATAATCACTGAAAACCAGGAAAAGGGGGTGCTTCTGTTGCTACAAGCTTCAGCTTATTGGTTTATGATAGAATATACCTTCTACTTCTACAATAAACTTAGTTTTTCTTAATACCAAGTGTACATTTTGATAAAACTTGTGAAATAACCAACCCGTGGTTGGCAGAGTGAAAAGGGGAAAGATGCTTCATACAGGTGATAGCAGAAAATATCTTAAATTTACTTGAAACTCGAGTGATTTATTCTCCTGATCAATGACCATTAGTAGTTCTTTTCACAAAGAACCCATTCTGTGCAGGTTTGCAGGTGAGTTCTGAAAGCTTTTTTGGCCCCTAGGAGATTGAGCAGTGTATTTGTAGTATAAAACAACTGAAAGAGAAACTTTTTCTTACCCGAAGAAGCAGCTATGCAGCATAGATTTCTCTCAAATGGAACCAGCATTTGAAATAAATGAACTTGGTGGTGTAAAAATAATGACATCACAATTTCCACTTGTCATCTCTGTCACTGTTGGAAATATAGAGGGTAACCAGTCAACCCATCATGGGAAACCATACCCAGAGGAGCAGTTGTGTCAGTCCTGGCAGCAGACTCTGGGGAGTGTGCTCTGCTGTCTCTGGAGTTGTGATGTTACCCTAATATAACTAAACTGCCAAAAAAATGCTTTTCACAACTGCGATAACAACCAGACTCTAGACTTACAGTATGAATAGCTGATAAGAATTGGATTGTGTCTGTCTTATTTTAGGGGGATCCCAGAACAACCTCTAGAGGATGCTCAGTGATGTGAAAAAAGAAGAAAGAAACTATTACGTGCGCTTTTTCCCCTTCATTTATTTCCTGTTATTTTTGCTATTTTTTTCCCTCCAGAGCCACTGAAAACTATTTTTATATGCATCATCTGATTTCTTTGAAGTTTACTCCTTGGTACATTTTTATAAAAAAACTCAAAAAAACCTTTACTGAACAAAACTGCCAGAATTTTTAATAGATTTCTTTATTTTTTCCCCTCTTTGTTGAAACACTATATTGGAATACAGTATTTTTCCCCACACAGAGTTTAAAGTCTTATGTAGAAACCTAAAGCAGAAAGGAGATTTTTAGCTAAAATGAGATGAGACTCCTTGAGTGTATGGTAAATCTATAATTACATATNGAAGTTTAATGAAGTATGTTCACCTGCAGGGCTCTGGGAGAGATGCACAGTGTTTCCTTCACAATTGCAGAAATGGTATCCTCAGCATTGCCTAATTTTGGAAAATTAGACCCCAGATTCATTGAAAATGCTGTTCCACAACGGCAGTGACACAGGGAAGCTCCACATTAGGATTTTTTACTCGAGACCATGCCATTGTGTCCTGTTCCAGGGTTTGACAACCTAATGATAAAAACATCTGAGTCTATCACCACACAAGCTCCTCTGTGGTGTCATTTCAGAAGATGGAGAATGGTGGGTTCTGCTTCCTGAATATACCCACCATCCTAATGTCAAACCCAAAGTTTGAACTGTTTGATTTTCAGGGGATGTTGTCATTCTCACAAGAGAGACCTTCTTAAATCATGGACACAAGTTATGATGTCCAGTATTTACAATTAATGCTTCTGACATATTCAGATTTAAACGAATGAGTTAAGATTTTGGAAGTTAAAAATATTTGTCCTTTTGGCAGTGACAAATATTGGGAATTTTAAAGGTTATCCTGTGTAAATGTTGTCTTTTTAAATTAGAGATCGATGCGGCTTATTCGTACTTCTCTTGTGTTCAGAGGGGCATTATCAGTTATCCTGAGGAGCAGTGTTTGCAAAATAGTGCAGAAATAGTTTAATGACGTTTTTTAACAGTTCAAAGGAACTGCTGCTGTTCAGGACATAAGTGTTGCTGTGCAGCGTTCAAGGGTTCAAGGCAAAGCCTAACAGGGAGTGAATGATTTTTATAGAAAATGCTTTGTAAGGTAGCAGGTGGTTTTTATTGCAATGGGAATACATTTTCTACCTGACAGTGTCCCTTTAGCTTAAGGTTTCTGCTGCTGCATTTCTCTGGAGATAACTCTGACTCCCATAAGGGTTGGTGTTCATACAGTGGTGCATCTTTAAGCACAAGGAAAAATATTTGACTGCTCCAAGGAAGGCACTGGCGACTGTACAAGCAAACGTTTTTTCATGAGCTATTACTATGGGTACAAAATTTGGATACCATCTGATTCCAGCATAAAATCCTGTTTTTACCTGCACTCTTGAACTCTGATCTTGTCATTCAAATAGTTTGGATTCATCAGACAAGTGACAAGGTTTGGATGTTTTCGGTGGCTTTTGGACATTATGTTCTCGGAACAGTATCATGACTGACAGATATAAGAAAGTCAGTTTAGTGGCTCTGACTGATGGCTTTGTCATGCAAGCAGGGTGGGAACAAAGGGGGCTTTAAGCTTCAGGATTTATTTTGCCATTTAAAAATAATTCCAAGATGCTACTTTTCTCTATTTCGGCGGGATGACTGAATTGCTGAAGTTAAACTGTAATAGACATTTAGAATTATGCTTTAATCCGTTATCAGAAGATCCATTACAAAAAAGCAGGATAGAGATTTGGCTGTTTGGGCTATGGGATACCTGTATTGATGTACTTGGCCATCTTTCTAACGTAATTTTCCCACTCTGCTTGAGTAGAAGATCAAATATGTAGTAAATCATGTCTATCTCTTTGTAAGATGTATCTAGTGAAATTATGTTTCTCAGACATACTGTTTCAATTATCTTTTCTAAATTTGTTGTTATGCAAACAATTGCAATCAATGTAAAGTTATTTTTGCAGTACACCTTCCAACCACTGGACAGCATTTCCCTTCCTGACCCACAGCTTCTATAGTATATTGACATAGTGTTTGAGGGCTTTTTGCTTTTTCCTCTAAAGATCTGTATTTATTTCTTTTACATGGGCCAGTTTTTGGACTCATTATTCCTTTAAGATTGTCTTAAATTTAAGATTGTTTTGTAATCTTAAATACTAAAGCAATGAGCATGTAGTTCATTTGCATTTTTTCTTTGATTTTTGTTTGTTTCCTGTAAAGAATGGCCTCGGAAAGGCAGCTCAAACGAGGAAAATCCTTTTGCTACCTGAGCCATAGTTTTCTTAACAGCTACTGTATGGATAATGTGTCTTCTTGTAGCCTTAAGAACTGGTGTTTGCAGATCTCTTGTGATGAGCACTGTGCCCTTCAGTAACAGTCTGCAGAATTTGTCCTTATATTTGGAACTGTGTCCTTTAACTTTGGAAACAGTTTATTTGATTTTTCAGGACCATGTTGAGGTATGCACATGTCATATATAAACAGTGATGGACACTGTGGGGAGAGCCAACAGTCTGAATGGGGATGATTCTGTTACCACAGTGCTTTTTAATAGGCTACTAAAAATGTGATAACTCCTTACTGTAAATTACAAGACACAGAAGAACTACTGTATTATATGTACTTTCTTTTTTTGTGTGTGTACCTTCTCCAGCCACCATCGTCTTGCTTTTGATGCTGAGCTTCAGTCTAAGCTGTGCCAGACAGGGAGGCTGTTTTGTGGCTTTAACAAACCTAAAAGCATTGTTTCTTTTCTTTCTGTCTTTCAAGGATTTTTTCCCCCCATTTTCAGGATATTTAAAGATTTTTATTCAAAGCTAGTGTTCACTTGCCCCCCTTTTTCTCTTTGATCCCGTATATGAACCACTCTTGAAATTGGACAGTGGTCAGCAGTTCTACTCCAGTAGACACTGATACCTGGTATAGAGCTTGAAGGAGAAATAAATTTGATGTGTCTGGAGAAAAATGACTGTGAGGTGTCTCTGAAGAGGGAAATGAACCAGTATAGCTTTTATCAGAGTAGTTACTTGAGCATAACTACCCATGTGGATGTTCTTATTCCAGAAAAACAACTTTATTCTGGAAAAAATAGAAAAAGTTTTTCCTATGTGTAGATCATAACAGAATATGATATAAAATATGAAAAACTCATCCTGCCTCATCTTAAGCTTCACATGAAAATGCTTCTCAGAACAGGTCCATCCATCTGCAGACCTGTCAGGAATGTGGTGTCCTGTGGAGTGAAGTGTGGCCTCAGAGCCTCTGGCATTTCATGCCACTTCTTTCTCCCTTGCCTTCCACATTTGTTCCTTTAACTGTTGCATTGCAGCCACTTACTCCAAGGAGCAGAGTGGCTGGGATTCCCTTGCTGTTCCCTGGGATTCCATCTGTATTTCCTGGGATTCCTTTGCTGCTGCAGAGCTCTATTTCCTGTGTTTCCCTTGTTGCTCCCCAGCTTCATTTTCCAGCAGGTCCTTAGGCCTGTATGGGGCTCTGGCTTGGCTCTGACAGAACCTGTCATTTGCACTGACACATTGCCCACTTGTCTTCAGCTCCCTGTTGCCATTAGACAGGAGTTGGCTGCATTGTCTGTTTGTAGCAGGAACCAAACTTCTCATGAAGAAAATAAAACACCTGCTTCCTGTGCCCGTGATGTAAAAGCCAGCCAAACATGTGTGGGAATTGTGCTGTGGCGTGAAGCAGACTGTACTGTGAAAGGAGATCACTGCATGTGGTGTCTTTCCTTGAGCAACAGGACACCTCGTGTTCAGTTCAGGGATCTTACTGGGTTTTATACACCCTTTTCTTATTTTTAATACTCATCTTGTATTAAGGCCCTTTAACTGCAACCTGAACAAAGGTTAGTTAGAAGAGATGTGCAAAAACCTTCTCTACACCCCAGGGCATTTGAGAATCTTACCTTTATTTGCATCAGAAAGGTTTTGATGCTGTAGGAGAACATGCATGCTGTATGTTTTAGATCTCTTGTAGCCACTTCTCTCACATCTTCACTGTTGACCCATTCTATCTCTTCTTTCTGTATCTTCTTTTGAAAGTCTTATCTCTGAACAAAGGCATATCCATATTTGATCCTGGATTTTATTGACACTGTTGGGTCCAAACCCTGTGTGAGCAGGAAACAAAGCCTAGTGAACCAGTGAGCGGAAGGTGGGATAGTGATTGCATTTTTCAAAGCACTGTTTTAGCTGAACATCAGGACAAATTATATTGGAGAGATTGTTTTCTTCTCATTTAAAATGGCCTGGGAAACAGAATTTTGATTTGCCCTTCAATATGCTTAGCTTTAATCCAGTTTAAAATTATTTAAAGGTGTTTGTTTTTTTATACAAGACCATATTTACATGCAATTATTATTTGTAAACATAACGCCTTTCTTGAAATGCTAAGGTCTAGAATGAAAAGGATGCTCAATATTGGAAGCCTCCACTCAGAATAGCACAAGCAGTGATTTGACTTGGAGTCTGAGAAAATAAAATGTGATTTATTGAACTTCCAGATTTTCTAGTTAGCTTTTATGGAAGTGAGGAGTCTGTGTTGGTAAGGCAGATGTTACTGTGTATTCAGTTACCCGGATCATTGCGCTAAAATTCCAAGCAATAATTTAATGCTAGGAAAATAAAAGTTCAACTGCAATAATATAATCAAGTTTAAGCCAAAATGCTTTCCATTTGGGCACAAAATGCAGTTGAACTTTTATTTTCATAACATTGATGCCTCGTGACTTGAATTGTATCAGTTTTTTTAAATTTTTCTCTTAACGCAATTTTGATTTGGCTCGAGGCAACTGCTCAGAGCAGTGACCACCTCCAGTCAGCTGCTGCAGATGAATTTTTTGGAAGGTTCGAGTTTTAAAAGTAAAGAATTGTGAAAAAAGTGGTAAACTGAAACACAAAAGACAAAATGATGAAAATGTTCACTTGGAACTTAGAAAAACTACATCATGATCTAGACTTTATCATTTCAAAGTGTTTTTTTTCTTTTTAGAATATGCATGCCAAATGTCTTGTCTTTTTCAATGATTTGTAATATACATTTTATGACTGGAAACTTTTTGTACAACACACTCGAATAAATGTTTTGCATTTTATTGGTTTCCTTCTTTCTTTCAACGAACCCAGAGGCCGTGTGGGCTGTTTGAGATGATTCATCCTGGGGCACCCTCCTGTGTGGAGGGGGAGTGAGGACACAAAGCTCTCCCTGCACCGAAGGGTGATCAGCTGAGTGTGACCCCGCAGGGATCAAAGGGGGTCCCAGCAGGGATTGCAGGATGTGCTCAGAAGCAAAAGAATGTTTTTCCTAAAAGGGACGAAGTGCTGGTGGAAAGTGCTGTCCTCTCTGACAAGTAGCAAAAAAAAGCATCGAGCTGGAGCAGATAACTGTCTCTTTCCTTGCTCATCACCCTTGTACTGAAGGCGTTTTTCCATTTAACGTGCTTGATCCTGTGAGAAACGGGCCCACAATTATTTTAATTTTCAAAAGCAATTTATTATAAAACAAAGGCAATCAGCGCTGGGTGCGTGACTTGGTTGGTTTTCAAGTCAGAGGCGCAAAGGGTCCTCAGACAGGTCAGGTTTTTATAACAAAATTGGCACAAAAGCGGGTGGGATTATTACAATTTCTTTGAGGTAGGAGGGAAATTATTTCCATAAGTATATCCCCTTTCTCCTCCCCTTGGGAATTTGGGTCTGGGGGATTTTATTGCTTTTTGAGGGTCTTGAGACTGAAGTAGAACACTCTTCCTCATCTTGAACTTTTCAACTTTCCTGGAAAAACTGGCATGAGCCTTCCTTGACTGGCTCTGAAGGTGGCGTTATCTTCTGGTGGACCAATTGATGGCCTACCCAGGAGATCCTGGAGAGATTTACTGCAGAAAGGTGTCTGTGTTCCTTCAAAGTTTCAGGGAGTGAACAATGTGTCCTTGTTCTAATGGCCTTCAGCAGGAAGGGCTCATTAGAGCTCACCATATCTTACATTACACTACTAACATATCTAAACACTATAATATGAATCCTATTCACTTAATCAAAGCATAACTTTAAAACTGCTTACAATATGGATTCTATTCATTAGCGAAAGCAAAATTCTATCAGCATTACATTTCACAATCCTGACGTGAGAATGAGAGCAGATACCGAGCCCTGGCTGGCATGGTTCCTTAGGAACGGGCAGAAGCATTGCCGAGCAGCTTCCAGCCCCCTTTCCAGTCCCTGCTCACCCAACCGTACCTCGACTGTACGTCGTTAGCTAGCACTGGCTGCTGCTGCTGCTGATGAGGGGTAGGAATGTCTTCGTGTGAAGTGGACAGCTCCGCAGACAGGACGGTAGGGTTCACGATACTCTGAGGGCGGGCTCTATCTAGTGTCGGCTGAGAGCAGCTTTGGCTTTAGCTGGCTGTCATGCTCAGTTCCTCCTCTCGGCGCCAGCTCTTTCTTCCACATCGCATCTTCTCCATGAAAGAAACTCCGCAGCGTTGTCTCCCATTTCTTTCTACCGCATTCTTAATGGAGGTGACCGCAAAGGAATTGAGGCAGACTTTGAGGGCATGAGCCTCTCAACCGAGTCGCGTACGGCCAAGGGAAGGACGAATTCCAGGGCGTTGCTCTCACAGTGCCGGTGTTTCACCGCAGGGCAGCGTTTGTCTCTGGCGCTGCCGGTTCAAAGCCCCCTGCGCTGCCCCCGCTCCTCGAGGGCCGCGTGTGCCCGCGCGGGGCCGCGCTCTCCCCTCCGCGCTCGGCTCCGCCCGCCCTGCGCGGGGCCCGCCGGGAGCCGCAGTCCGGCGCCGCCATTTCTCCGGCAGCGCGGGGCCGCGGCTGTGGGCATGGAGGGCGGCTTCGGCTCCGACTTCGGCTCCGGGGGTGGCGGCGGGGGGAAGCTGGACCCGGGGCTCATCATGGAGCAGGTGAAGGTGCAGATCGCCGTGGCCAACGCTCAGGAGCTCTTGCAGGTCAGGAGGGGCGGCGGGCGCGGGCAGGGGCTGGCGCGGTCCCGTCCCCGTCCCGCTCCCCTCGCGGTCCCGCTCACGGGCTCTCTCTGCAGCGCATGACGGACAAGTGCTTTCGGAAGTGCATCGGAAAGCCTGGGGGCTCCCTGGACAACTCGGAGCAGGTGAGGGCGGGCGGGAGAACCGGGGAGCCGCGGCCTCCCTGCTCGGGGCGGCCGCTGAGGCTTTGTGTCCCGCAGAAGTGCATCGCCATGTGCATGGACCGGTACATGGACTCCTGGAACACGGTTTCCCGAGCCTACAATTCTCGGCTGCAGCGGGAAAGAGCCAACATGTGACGCGTCCCGGCCTCGGGGCCGTGAGGGACCCTGTGGGGAAGGGACGAGCGGCCAGTCCAGGCGCTTGGGGCTGAATCCTGCGGCCTTCCCGGCCCCTGCATGGCAGAGCAATAAACCCTCGCTGAACCTTTTGCATCCATTGGCTTTTATTAGCACCAGCCACGGGAGCGAGTGATTTTTTTTCCAGCCCTGAGAGCTACCATGAGCTGCTTGGTTTACTTCTTGCCCTTCCCAACGGTCCCGCCCGGCCAAGGTATTACAGCAGTTGGTAAATCCCTGCTGAAAGGGCTGCCAGAGGCAAGGAGCCTTCTGTGGAAAAGAGGGGCCAAGCCAGCAACACAATGTCTTTGCTCGGGATTCCAGCATGAACCCCACCATCAGGGAGTTACCCAATCCCTTTTCATCAACAGCAAAGCTGCTATAAGATTCTCCACATGTCACTTTGGCTCTTTCTTCCCTTCTATCTGTTTAGCTCTATGTGGGGCTCCCTTTGGGCTCACAGGCTTTGACCGAGCTCAAGCACAGTGTTGGGGAGCAGTACAGCCTTGCAAACATTTGTGCCAGCACAGCTGGGGGATGGACAGGGTTGGGAAGTAGTTGGATTAATTTCTTTATGGAATAAATTACTTGTGTTTATTTGTTTACAATAATATTTGTAAAAGAATAAGGCAGGTTGTGTGGCTGTGATATCCTAACTTCTGATTTGGGTCTGGCACAGATGTTCCATCTTGGAGCCTACCTTCTAGGCATCATTTGTTTGGAGGAGGAGCGTGTCTGCAACAGAATGTGAGTCTGCTTTGAGACTCAGCTCTGTATCCTTCTCTGGTTACATACCTCTCCTGAAAAGGTGGGTTTCTGCTGTGTAGTCAGCAGTGGCTACAGCTGCTGGAAGAAGAGGGGGTTGGAGATTAACAGTGCCCGTGTCCCTGTAATGAGGATTTTTGAAATCCCTTCTTTTGGAGCTCTTCTGTATTTTATAAATTATGTCACTGTTTGCTGGGACACAGAGACAGAGTGGAAGGATGACATCTCCATACCTTTTAGGGCATTCAAAAAATACGATTGAACCTGATTTCATTTAATTTGACAATGTGCTGGCTTCTGTAAATGGGCTAAAGTATGCTCACACAAGGTAAACTGAGTAGATAATGGGCATTTGGGCTTATTGAAACTGAAGTTTCCCTTCCAGATTGTCAGAATTGACTACTTGAAAATAAAGTGTTTTCAGCCATGTTTGTGGAGGGGCCTTTTTACTTTTATTTATGGCTTTTATGAATTTTGTGGCACTGGCTGTACAGCAGTCCCATTTCATTCGTGAGAGCATCCCACAAGTGTTCCAGCCATGGTTCTGTACACATCTGCAGCTGAGCCATGCCTGGAAGCCAAGTCTCTGACCTTGCTTGTGCTCTAGCTGCAAAGAAGATGGTTGGTCTTAATCAATTTAATCACCTGTCTCTAATGCAAAAGGAGCTGGGGCTAGGGTGTCCTGATCCTCTAGTACAGATTAGGGCCTTTGCAGTGTAAACTCCCAAGTGGTTTAGTCCTGTCTTCTCTTGGGAGTAAATGGTGAGCCAGGAGGTCATCACTGAGCTCTCCTGCACTGAGTGGAAACAGCTGCACACCCTTCCCAAAGCCACTGCATAGCACAACAGCTCCAGCAAGGCAAGTGAGGTCTGAGGCTTCTGCAAGGGCATGACTTTGGGCTGGGACAAGTTCACTGGACTCTTGGCTTGGCTTTGGGATGGCATCTCATAGGAAGAGGTGAGCCAAACTCCATGAATATCTGGCAAATGTTTTGGGCACCTTTCCAACTAGAAAGGTCATATTTTAATGCATAGGATGTTTGCCTGGTCTTAAGGTGGAACAGGCCTCATTTATTTATCGAAAATGTCTAGATTTTGTACCTTTCTATGCAAAGCAATTATCAAATGCCTGGTGTCACAACCAGTGGGTCACACCATACTGGCATTTGCTTAATACCTGCAAGGCCATCTTCACCCCCTTGTAACATCAGAGAAATGTACAATAGCTTAGAGGTTAGTGCATCTTCTGGCAGTTACTTCTCATTCGTTGCCTTCCCTGAGTGGTGAAATGCAGTTTCAGAGCTTGAGGTTCTGTGAAATCCAGCCCTGGACAGCTGTGACTTTGGTGTAGACACCAGGGAAGTATGGCCTGGCACAGCCATAGCCCCAGCTTGTGATTCCTGCCAGAAACCACTTCCCTGAGGGTTCTTTACATGCCAGGGGCCCACCTGCATCACCCTGGAAAGAGAGGAAAAGAGTACAGTATCAAGCCAGAGCAGCCCAGCTCCCCTACCAGTGAGATACTCCTGTCCCCAGACATGAGCATTTGCTGTCCTGTTCTTCCTCAGGAGAACCATGCCAAGCTGGAGGACATCAGTGATATACCTGCAGTTCTGGAACACGTAAGGGTGTGTTTGGAGGTACAATAGGATCATGGAATAGCCTCCATGGTATCCCCATGGTCCTTTGCTTGGCATTACCTCTCCGTGTGTTTTCATGACCTGTCTTGAGTTGACAGGGCAAGCAACATTAGGTGTGTGCATGATGGACACGGATAAAGGCAACAGCCATGGTGGATGGGCAGACAACTGAGCTAGGGGAGCAGGGCCCACCTGAGAGAATATAACCTGGGGACTTGGCACAAGCTTGCTCTGCCACAGTGTTTGCTGCTGTCACACTCACAGAACAGCTGTCGACGGTGCCCTGTGGGAAGCCAGCACACACCATCCTGCTGCTGATCTGGACAGGGTAGAACTTTTTGCAGGTCTGGTCTCCGATCACATTCACTGCTGCTTTTTGCAGATGCTTTGACATGAGACCTGAGGAGACAAATAGTGCTGTTAGCTAGAGGCAGAGCATGGGAGAAGCAGAAGAATGTGTAGGAGTGGGGTCTCTGCAGCCTTACTTGCTAACCAAAGGGAGGCACCTGCTCTGGGAAGGTGAATCAGACCTGGTTCCTCCCCAGCAGAGCAAGCATAGGAAGGTCCCTTGGATGTGTACTTCTGGCTGACCAGATACAAATGGTGTCGAGGTGGTCCTTGTACTGCACGAGCAGAGCTGGAGCAGCTGCTGTGGGGCTGGGGAGCACAGTGGCTGGCGTGTAGAAAGCTTGGGAAATCTCCCAGAGGGCATAGGTGTGACCAAATGAGTGCAGTGCACGTCAGCTGGGGAGGAGGTGGTGGTGACACCAGGCCTAGCCCAGCCTAGTGTCACTTACAGGGTCTGGCCTGGTGTGGGAGCTGCTTGGGACAGTGACATGGGAACTAGATGTTTAGGCTTGCAGGGTAGGTGGCACTGAGCTTGGCCATCATGAATGTGAGGGGGCCCTCTCAGCCAGTACCTCCTTCCTTTGTGGAGCCCCAGCCTGTGATGAAGCATCTGGCCCCTTCATGGAAGATGTGAGAATTGTCTGGGAGGCATATAGGTCTGATGGTGTTGCTGAACTTGACAGGTGTACTCAGCTCTAGCAGTGCCACATCATAGTCCAGGCTGTAGACGTTGTAAAAAGGGTGCTTGTAGATACGGAATATTTTCTCCATTTTGCCATCAATGCCACTCAGAAAGGGTGTTCCTAGAAAGGCCACCCACATTTTGGGGTCACTGTAACTGCAGAAAGACAGCAAACCTGGCTGTTAGGAGCATAGCCTCACAAGGAGGGCCATTCCTCCACTTGTGGGGCTGGGATACGCTATGGCCACACCTTTGGAGGCCAAGAACCCCTTATCCAGCACACTGGGTACACCTAGACTTTGATCCACTCCTTCCTCTTCATGCCTACCTGGGTAGGCACATTTGTGATAGGTAGTGTGTGCTTCCCCTGGGGCACAGCATCCCAGCCATGGTGCTAGACCATGAGGGAGGGGAAAGACAGGTGGGCTGATGGGACTGAGGCCAAGAGCCAGCTGGCTTCACCAGCCTGTCTCAGACTTACATGTCAAAGCAGTGAGCTGCTGAGAGCAACCACCGGTCAGCAATGAGGACAGCCCCGCACTTGTGCTCCTTCCGCCGAAGCCAGAGGCTGACTTGCCAGGGCCATTCTCCTCGAGCCGCGCTGCTGCCACCCACGATCTTGCTGAAGGCCAGAGCAGTTGTTAAGCCACAGTCTGGGACAGAGAAAGAAGTACCATGCTTTTAAATAAATGTAAAGGAAAAGGGTGTCTGCCTGCCTTCCATCTTCCACAGCCCATGCTGTGGGACAGCCTCCTGAGAGGGGTCATGCACAGGGCAGTAGGATGTGATGAGTTCTTCACCCAGCTGAGGCAAGGCTTGGCAGATAGAGTGTGGTTTGTGAAATTGTTACCACAATTGTTACCCCCTTCTAGGGACAGGTGGGTGAGAAGGGGACATCTGGATGTACTGTCTGGGCTATCGCACATACGTGCAGCCCAAGGAGTAGTCCTAGGGATGACAAGACATTTTCTGGACTGCCATGTTGTGCAGAGTTGTCTTGCCACCTTGTGCTACCAGACTGACTGGCCAGAAAGCCAATTTGCTGGGAAATGGGTTCTAATATTTGTAGCAGAGGAAAAGAGGCCTCATTTTCTGCCAGAAAATGTGGACCCTGCTCATCCAGCTTTAGCTTGGTTTAGGCTCTGGCAGAGCAAGTAAGAACTGGACCACAGTGGGCTGGCCCAGGCGCCCAGTGTCCAGTGTGGGGCCCAAAACAACCAGTGTGAATGTGGTGGGTTGCACTGTGGAGTCTGGGTCATGTAGAGCGTGGCTGGCAGCAGCCATGGGCTGCAGAGCAGCACTCACTGCAGTTGTGCTCGTCGAAGCCGTTGCTGCAGTCCACAACACCGTCACATTCGGGATTTTCTTTTCCAATACACACCTTGCTGGAACACTTGAAGGTGAGGCTGGTACAAGGCACCACTGGAAGGGAATAACCCATAGCCTGCTTAGTACTGTGTGCTGGAGATCTCCTACCAACATGTCAATACATCCAGCATCAATTTTACCTGGGGTTTGGGTGGGCTTTGTAGGCTCAGTCGTTCTCAGAGCTTCAAAGTTTTCACTCATGGTTGTGTTCATTTTTATCCCCAGGGTGGTTCTGCTGGTTGGACTTGCAGCTGTTGTGCTGGGCTGGGCTGGGCTGCGCTGAGCTGCGCTGGAAGTTCTAGTGATGGCTGAACTGGAAGGGGTGCCTGTACCAGGACTGGGCAACTGTGAGATGGTGTCCAGGATCCAGGCTGTGAATTTGGTAATTCTGGAGTATACACCAGGTTTCATAGCCTGGGCACAACCAAATCCCCAGCTCACAATGCCAGCAAGGTAAAACACTCCTGGGGTCGCCTCACAGGCCAGGGGTCCACCTGAATCTCCCTGCAGAAGAAGCAAGGCAGTGGCTGCTCAGTCCAGTCTCCCCCAGACAGGTCTACAGGGAGCTGCCCCTCAGCCACACCAGGACCTACCTACCCCCACATCTTCTTTCTCCAGCCCTACAGGTCTCTCTGCTGTCATGCAGTGTGTGTGCAAGGCATGAGTGCAGAGACTGAAACTAGGGTCAGTGGCTCAATCTGACTGCATAGATACAAGCAGCATTTGTCCTGAATGTTCATAGCTCCTGTCAGCACCTTTCCACTGTTGCCACCAACTGCCGTTGTCTCACTGCCACCAGAGGAGACCTACTTCATCCAGGATTTGTCTGGCCAGATTAGAGCAGTGGGATGCTGGTTTAAGTCATTCTGAACTTGGTGGAGCTTTATTTTTCTAAAGCTCCAAGATAGTGGTCTGGTTTCTTTTGTGCTAAGGAACATATGAATTACACAGCAGCTCAGTAAATGTTTCCCAAGGATCTGCTGAAGGCAGAGTTAGCCCAGCTTTCTGGAACAATCCACAGAGTAGAGAAATCCCACACTCTTACCTGACATGAGTCTACCATGCCCTCCAGGAAGCCAGCACAGATCATTCGGTCAGTGAGGGAGAAGTTGTAGAGAAAGTTGCAGGTGTTCTGGTCTATGATGCCCACAGAGGCTTTCTGCAGGATCTCGGGCTTGCTGTCTGAATAAAACCCACAGAATTAGCGAGCGCAGCAAAGGGAAGTGGGACTAATGGAGTTTAGACTGACTTAACGCATCTTCTGGGAAGACAGACTCTAATTCCACACAGGAATTGAGTCCTATGTGATCAGTTTTCTCAGCAGCCCTGAAGCTCCTGGCTCACCCCAGGGTGCAGCTCTGTGTCAGTGCTAAAGATCCTGCACACAGCTGTGTGGTCATGATGGCCTGTGGGCTCCTGCTCAGCTGGGCTTCTTTGGAAGCACATGTGGCATTCTCAGGCCTTCTCTGTGCAGTGGGATCTCTACTTTCTCTAATTGTTTGTAACATCTCTGCGGCTGAGCATGGCTGCTGTGGCTGACATACCATCCTGCTAGAGCTGCAGGGCCCAACTGAGCCAGGGCTCAGCTCTTGCTTAGCGTGGTAGAGCTACTGAGGGGAGTACATCAGGTTCCTCCTGGTTTTCACCAAGCTGCTCTCAATTTTCTTGTTTGCTGGTGATTCCTAAATAACTGTGGCTTAAGGTAGTTCTCTGTGTGCCTTTATTCTTCCTTATTCTTGTGTTTCTGTCAGTTCCTGACTGTCCCTATTACTGTCCCCTGTCCTGTATGCTCCCAGGACTGTGGGTCACAGTGGCACAGGCTTTGCTGCTCAGGGTGTCACTGCTCCAGGGCAGGTAATGTATTGCTGCTTACCATTCCCTTCCTGGAGGTCTCCCCACCCAGAAATGAGGCATTTCTTGCCAACAGGAAACTTATGTACAGCAAGTGGGAGGCACACGGGCTGGATGTATTTGTTGAAGACAAGAGGTCTTGCCAGCTCAAGTACTGCCACATCAAAGTCCAGAATCATGGGGTTGAAGAGGGGATGTGGGATCACTCTTGTTACATTGGCTTTCACTGTATTCTCATCTGTTCCATTTAGTGATGTTGTTCCCACGTAGGCTTCAATCTCTTCTGGATTTGTCCTGCAATTACAAAATTCTAAAGATGCATTCTTGATATGCCTGGCACGAATTCTTATATTAAAATTGTATACAGTTTTACATGATTAGCACACAGCAGAGCAGCCCTGCTAAGTCAGGCCCAAAGAACTGTTTCCAGCAGTGGCACCTGTTTTATATCTCCTGAGGAGCAAGTAAACATGTAGTAATAATGCTCTCCTCGCCTCCAGAAATTTATTATTTCAGGAGTGTTCTGGCACACAGGTGGTGTCTGTATTCAGTAGGTCTTGATGGATTTTTAGTTTTATTTGGATTTTTCTAAAGTTATGTCTTTTTTTTTTAGAAAAAAAAAAAGTCAAAAGGCATTCCCTAATTGTACCCTTCATCATTGCACAACCCCATCACACATTCCCTTCCCTCCAGCTGTCTTTTTCCAGGTTTACTCTGATCTATTTTGTTGTTTGTTATGATGCTGTTCCACACTCAGCTCATCCCCGAGCCCTGTGTTCACCTTCACACAGTGTTACTCTAGCCCTGCGTGGGTATCAGTGTGCTGTGGATTAGCAGCAATATCCCAGTTATCTCCCTTGTTTTCCTAACCATTACTACATTCCTGTGCTCTTTAACTGCCCCTGCCACAGGACCGCTGCTCCCAGGGCAGTATCTGCATGTTTCTGACCTCTTGTTCTGAACGGCAACAGCTGATGGAGAGCCATCCTTGTCCACAGGCAGCACTGCTGGTTTGTTTTGTGTGTGCCTCAGTTCACACTTGTCTGCTGTGTGTTTCACTTGCTGCTTTGTTGTCTTACTGTTTAATGCATGAGATTGTCTTGAAATTCTTCACCCACCTTTTCTGCCTTCAGGACTCTATTCTTGACAAATATTATCCTCTTGCTACTCATGTATCTATCTAGGCTACTTATAAATCTGAGCTTGGGCTCTTGCTGTTTAACAGGACTATACAGGATTAAACTGACCATTTTCCCTTTACCAGCTGACCATGTGTCTCTATTTTATGTATTATAGACATTTTTTAAGGTCAGATTTATTAAAGAAACTCTTGTGGCCCTTGGCCCTTTCCACTCCTCTTTGGTGTGTGTCTTGCTTCCTGCCCAGGCTAGTTAAACCTTTCTCTGCATCATTCCAGCCTCCCCACAAAATTCCTTTTAGCATGAATCTAGTTATAGCAAAAATTAATGTCCAGTATGTGTTCTTGTTTTTCCCCAGGGGCTCCAGTGCCACACTGTGGTTTTGGAAGCACAGCTCTGTGGTGGTGAGCAGGCAAGCTGGAGAACAGCCATATGGGCAGGGGTTGGCTCTTACTCATTGAAGCAGTGAGCTGCTGAAAGCAGCCAGCGGTCCCCAATGATGGTGGCTCCACAGAAATGCCTTGAGTCTTCTTTCAGGCTGACTTGCCAGGGGATCTCTCCTCTGGAAGCATCTGTTCCTCCCACAATCTTGCTGGGTTTAGAGAATCCAGGTCGTCCTCCGCACTCTGAACAAAAGTCAAAGCATGACTTGTGAGCATTCCTAGCGGAAGACAAGCAGGGAGAGACACTTGCTCTCTCTAAGCAGTAAGTCTGAGCAGGGAGAGGTCAAGGCTGAGGTGTGAGGCATCTACCCAAGCCCTGCCTGCTGATGGTGGCAGTGCCTGATCATGGCTTTGTAAAGCTAGGCTTTCACACTAAAGGTGCAGCCATCAGCTTTGAACTGCTAGGAGATCCCTAGGTGGCAAACAAAAGTGAGTGGTCAGGAGGTTAAATGCTGCCAGGCACTGCTGTGCCTTAGTGTTCTGTCCTGGGCCTGCTGGAGCAGACCAGTCACACAGGCAAGATTACACAGACAATTGCACAAGCAAAGGAGTGCATGGAACTACACAGGTACTTAGTGACTTTGCCAGGCTGCTCTGGACTGAGCCAGAGCAGTCAGATATGTCATCTGTGCATTGGCCTTAGCACTTAGGCAAGGGTTTTGTGCCTCATCCTGTGAAGGTAAGCTCAGCTCAGCGAGAGAATTAAACTGACATTTGGACCAGTAACTACCACTCTTCCTGCCAAGGTACGACCTCCATACCTTGTGGTCTCACTGCAGTCACTGGCCTGATGGCAGCTGGGGCTGCTGAGGTGGTGGAGGTTCCTCCAGTGGTGTCGAGCTCTTCAACACTGACCACGTTACTGTTAGTACTGGAGTGTGTTGGAGGGGCAGTATGGGCTCTGGAGGTGGGGAAGGCAGAAATAGCATCCAAGATCCAGTCTCTGAGTTTGGTAACACGTGTGTAAACCCCAGGCCGCCTGGCTTCACCACATCCAATTCCCCAGCTCACGATTCCCGCCAGGAAAAACCTGCCAGATGGCTCTTGACAAACCAGGGGCCCACCAGAGTCACCCTGCAAGAGAAGCCAGATGGTGAGTTCCCCCTGGGGATGCAGAGAGCTTGCTCTGGCAACCTTCAGCACCCCTCTGCCATGTGGGGCCTCTGTCCCTGTGTATCTCAGCTCACTTCATATATGCTCCAGCCTCATGACGAGTGGAGCATCTCCTGTACTGGCCTTTGGGTGCTCCTCCTTGTGGGCATGCTGTCCAGTGGCCTTGTGCCCTTGATGTGGCATAAGAGCATAAGGACATCCTCTATAAAATCGAGGGTGTTTAGCATTCCTGCTGCTTTAATAATTTGTTACATTGCTGCTCTTCAAGGTTAAGCCCAGCAGC
The DNA here is from genome assembly GCA_013399895.1 of Serilophus lunatus. NCBI lineage: Eukaryota > Metazoa > Chordata > Aves > Passeriformes > Eurylaimidae > Serilophus > Serilophus lunatus. Next base: position 142,038 of record VXBA01000040.1, read on the forward strand.
CCCTTCACAGCCACATTTTGGGTGTTCATTGCCTGATACACAACCCAGGGTAACCATACTAATCTTCACATCAGGTTTTCTTGATTTGGCCTATAGTTCCCTGGTCAATTCTTTGGAATTGTGGGGCCCTGTGAGTGTGATGAACATGTGGTGTCTGAGAAGCTGGCAGTGCCTTCTGGTGGTGAGATTGCTCTAGATCAGTAATGAATAACCAGATGGGTCATGTTCATCATCCATCCTTGGATCTTCCATTGCCATACCCTTCTCCAGTGTTTGTGCTGTATTTGGTGCAGAAATATGAAATGCTATCGCCAGAGTTGTGCAGTTTTGCTCAGCTGGTGCCTGCAGGTTTTTATAGCCCTGCCAAACCACAGGGACAGCCCTGGAAATCACAGTCCTCTTCCCACATCACAGTTATCCTTTCTCCACATTGTGAAAGGCAGGACTGCCTCCAGGTGACCAACTTGCAGTTCCAGGCTGGATAAAGGCTAACCAAAGAAAACATTTTGTTATTCACCAAAAACTGTAGTGTATGTTTTAGTTTCCACTGCTGCCCTTTGTCATATGGATTTTGATCCAAGGACTTGTGTGGGACGTTGGTAGGGCCAGCCTCAATTACAGCTCAGAAAGTAGTTAATTAGCCAAAAGAGCTCCTTAAACAGCAGTGCCCTCCTCTAATCATTAGGGAACATAACCTCATTTGTCTTCGGCAGTCCCTAAACTGTGCTTGGGTCCAATGCACAGCCTTAAACCTTGGCAGGAACCATGACCATAGTGTCAGATCTGGTTCTTGAAGTGTCCCTTGGTGCATACTGGGAGGGAAAAGACTCATGTCAGGAGGTGTGCTGGCTTTTCTGGGTAAAGCTTACCTGGCAGGAGTCGACTTTCCCCTCCAGGTAGCCAGCACACATCATCCTGTCTGTGAGGACATGGCTGTAGAGGCTGGAGCACAGGTTCTGGTCCAGCAGCTCCACTGTCGCTTTCTGCAGGAACTCAGGTTTCACCACTGAAGGAGAAAGACATGACTGTGAATTCAGCACAGGAAAGCCCTGCAGGGAACCAGCAGCTCACAGTACAGCTGTCTCAGCCTGCTGCTCCACTGACGCCCCACCACATCTCTGCTGCCTGCCCCCCTTCACTTACAGAAATCCTCCTTGAGGTAGCCCCAGCCAGAGATAAGGCACTTCTTGCTGGTGGGGAAGTCATGGCCAGCATCTGGTAGGCACACGGGCTGGATGTACTTAGTGAAGGCCACAGGTCTCTTCAGCTCCAGCACGGCCACGTCGTAGTCAGCTGTGTCGGCGTTGTAGGAGGGGTGCGGGATGATCTGTGCAATGTCTAATTTCACTGTGCTGCTGTCAGAGCCTCTGAGGGAGGTGGTCCCTGTGTAAGCTGCCCACATGGCTGGGTCCTGAAACCTGGAGGAGAGACAGCAAGGACAATGTGAGCCTGCAGCCACAGCATTGTCCTGCCAACCCAAGCTGCCTCCTTCCCATCCTGCCATCTGCTCTGGGAGTGATGGAAATTCCCCATGCTCCCCATGATGAAAACCAGGTGTGATGAAGCCATAGTAGCTTGAGCAGGTATGGTAGCTTTTGGAAAGGCAATGGAGCAGGGAAGGTGGCGTGACTAGAACTTACTCAGTGAAGCAATGAGCAGCAGACACCAGCCACTTCTCTGTGAGGACTGCAGCGCCGCAAAAGTGCTCGTTGTTCTCTCGAAGGCTGACTTGCCATGGGAACTCCCCTCTGGATGCCTCTGAACCTCCGACTATCCTGCTGGCAGTCTGCATGGCAGGGCGACTCCCACAGTCTGAAAGGGACAAGAGACCTAGTGCATCAGGATCTTGCTGCTGCTACTCCCCAGCAACCTCTCAGAGGCAAGTGGGAAAAGCTGCTTCAGCTTCGTGCATACTCCCAGCACATGCTCAAATAACAAGGTGGTCCCTGGGATGTCAGAAGGCAGCCTTTAGCCTGCAGGCTTGGAATGAGCTCTGCGAAGAGCTGGCCCATCACAGCATCCTCCCTGAAACTCTTTTTGAGTGAGAAATTCTGGGGAGAAGCATTTTTACTAGTTTGACAAGCTTCCTCATGATCTGCTCCCAGCAGCTCATGGGCATGTGACTCTTGTCCCTGATGCCAGGCCCCTAGAAAGGTGGGCCTTGTCATGACCCATCACAGTTGGTGGTGGGACCAAGGTGTTTCCTTCATCCTGATGCAGGTATTTACTATTGGGTTGAAAAGTTGTGCTGTATCCTTTGCTCTCTTCAGTGCCTGGAAGCCAGTGGTGTTACACCCATCAAGGTCTGCAGCAGTGGTTGCAGCCTGTCCCCCGTGTCCAGGAGACCTCCAAGAGACTCACCACAGCCCCTCCTCTCAGAGGCATCAGCATAGCCTGTGGGGCTGTTGAATTCAGGGATTTCTTTCCACATGCACTGAGTATTGTGGCAAGTGACTGTGTCTCCAGTGCAGCTCTGTGGATGCAGCAAGGTTTGAGTCACTCTTGTCTTCTGCAGCCCACTCAGCAACTCTCCCCTGGCTCCCCCAGGGGCAGCCCCCATAGTGTCCTTGTCGCTCTGCTCCCTGGCAGAGCTGGCACTTCGGGATGGCACTGGGAGCAGAGCGGCAGCTCTTGTTGAGCTTGCAGGGCCCTGGGCCACCACATTATGAACAAGATATCTGTATCCAGGGTGCTGGTGAGGAGGAGGAGGAGGCTGCAGCATGCAGGTGGCTCTTCCTTCTACCTGGTTCTTACCTGATTTCAGTCCAGATCTATGAGGAAAAACTTTGCTGGGACCTGTGATAAAGTGGAAGAAATTGTGATCAGCAAGGTCAGCCTATCCAGGGACTCCAGGGAATGTTCTTCCTGGGCTAGGGCTGCCATAGGCTTTGCTGCATCTTCTTCTCCTGCTTGGAGACCTCCTTCCCTGCCCCATGGCCAGTGCAAGCTCCTGGCCCAGGTCCCTGCTGGAGACCCCTGCCCTACCATAGAGCAGGGAAGGAACAGCTGCCTGTAGCTCTGTGGGTCTGGGGTGATTCCAGGTGTAGGGAGAAATTCCTAAAAGCTGTGACAGTGAACTGCCTCCCTGGAGCAGGCTCTGGGGTTGAAGAAATGCAAGGGTCTTGCCTAAAGCCAAGAGGGGTCTATGCACCCTCCATTTGGGCTGCACAAGGCTCTGAAGATTCAGGGATCCTGCCCACTGTGGAGCCCACAACTTCACGTTTCCCCAGGCACATGTTTTTTTTAAATCTGCTGGACCTGGAGTCCTATGGTCACATGCAACTGCACAGTTGCTGAAGGAAAGGAGAATTTCTTGTCAGGTGGTTTCAGAGAGTAATTCAAATTTGAGAAACATCCACATAAGCCATAATTATTGCTGCTACTCTGAGGACAGCCTGAGGATGCTGTGCACTTATAGGTACAGACAACCCAGCAATTAACCTTCTGGAGCTTGGTCCCCTGTCCCTCAAGCTGATTTCAGGTGCTAGAAGAAAAGCCAAAGAAGTTGCAATTTATACTTTAGGCTCTGTGGTTGCTGTAGACTGGCAAGCTGCTCTTGCAGGGCAGAACAGCAGGACAGCATTAGTGTTGGGGTGGTATTTGGGAATGGCACAAGTGTCTATTGAGCAGCAGCCAAGATCTGGCTGGCCTCTGTTGCTGTCTGGTGAAGCTGGAAGCAGCTGGGAGCCAGGCAGAGCATTTTATTGGTTTGAGGGGTGCCTGGTAGCACCCCCATTTCTAGCACTGCTGCTGTGCATGGGACCTTGAGTGGACATCCAGAGCTAAAGCCCTGCAGCAGTTTGGCTCTCTGAGACACAGATGGTGGCTTTGCTGTGTGACCTTGGATGGCAGCAGCCCCAGCAGCCCTGCTCTGCCTGCCTGGCAATGGCAGGAGGGCCATACCTGTGAGAGAAGCCGAGGAGATGGTCCCATAGGCAGCTAGGGAGAGACCCTGCTTGTGCAGGGCAGCTGCCAGCCCGTGTCTGAGAGCTTCCTCCTCCAAGGTAGAGCTCAGGGGCTGGGAATCCTGGGGGGCAAAGAGGAGGCGGAAATGGACGATCACACTGGAGTTTCCATTCCTGCTGGGAGACACAGAATTAATGGGGACATTGGCTGCATGATCAATACAGGGGACAGGCTCCTGTGCTAGCTGCCTAGCTAGCTTGTTTCCTAAGGGAAACAAAACTATTAATACTTTGTTTTTTAATAATTTAAGATTTCTCTGGAGATGTGCTCTGGGTTAAAATGGTCATTTGCATTTTTTTTCTTGGCTCAAAGTTGTGGTTGAACAAAGCTGTTTTCCTCTGCCTTTCTGACTGCATTTCCAAATGAAAGAATACAGAACATTGTTATGATCCCAGAACAAAATCCAGCCTTCACCAAAACCCAATTTTAACTTGTATTAATTTTGATCAAGAGCACAGATGTGAGCTCACCTTCTTGACTTGTCAGAATGTCCTGAAACATGAACTGCAGAGACAGCAGAGAGAGCTGTCTACACTCACCTGTAGCCCAGGATAGTGCAACCAGTGCAACTCCGGTCCAGCTGGGAGTCCTGGAGACTGGACAGAAACTGCAAAACAAAGAGTGATGGTCACACCCTTACTGGACAGAAGGCCCCTAGGAGGTGGAACTAGATGATGCCTTGGATTTTTCAGGGAGCTGGAGTTGTTGAAGCATCTTCTCTTGTCTCTGCAGGCAGCAGAAGCACCAATGTCCAGCTCATGTGTAAACCTTTTCCCCCCCTGGGTCAGGGCATGAGGCAATATATCCCTTCTTTATGTCTTCTTACCTCTTTTGCAAGGAGCAGGCACACATTTCCCACACCACAAATGTCTCTAAGAGCCCTGACAGGGCCTCTCAAAGTGCAGCTCAACCCCATGGTGTACCCTGCTAATGTTTAAGAAGTCCTAGTTTTCCTCCTGCCCTTGGCATCCAGATTCTGCTGAATAAGCACAGTCAAGCTGGGCCCTGGTGAACCACCACAGTATTTCCTGAGGTTTTTCCTGGAAAGCCCAGATCAACTCACCAGCCTCTCAAGAGCAGGTGTCAGCACCCTGTAGTAGTCTGAGTTCTTCATCTGCAAGCTGCTGTTGAATGTGATTCCTTGCAGCTCCACTGTGTGCTCAAAGCTGGTCTCTCCCACGGGATGGCAGGCTGCCAGAGAGGGACAGTGGCTGTCAGAGGCAGCTTTCCTCACTGCTTTGCATCACGGATGTCATCATGTCCTTTAAACATCCTGGTTTCAGCAGCTTGGCGGTCCCTGACCACCCTGGCTGCCTTAGGGGTGCCCCATCACCCCACTGGGATACTCTGCACACATGCAGTAATAGCATTTTACACTAAACTAGTTTGAACTTGAAAATAGTGGATTATTTTCAAGCCTGAGACAGAAGTTCATGAACAGATGGATACAGCATGGTAATCCCAGATTTGCCCTATCCTTGCAGGAACAGACTGGAGAAAGGTCTGTTGGATACTGAAGCTCAAAAAGTGGGACTGTCAGTCATATCACACTGGGGTCCTTGCTGGGGTGCTGGCCTGGGGTGGCATCTGGCCATGGGGCACCAGCACCAGCAGGAGGGAGGTGGAAGAGGGAAGGAGACAGTTATCATGCTCTGGAGTTGGAAACACAGGCAATGGTCAGTGATTGCAAAAGGTTGTGATAGGAGAGGGCAGGGGCAGCAAGGTACAGTGACAGGACTGTACCTGTCATGACTCCACAGAGAGTGGACTCACAGAGAGATCAGAGGATAGAATCATCTAATCATGGAATCATTTAGGTTGGAAAACGCCTCTAAGATGATCGAGTCCAATCGTTAACCAAACACTGCCAAGGCCACCATTTAACCACCTCCCCAAGTGCCACATCTACACATCTTTTAAATCTCTACAGGGATGGGGACTCCACCACTGCCCTGAGCAGCCTGTTCCAGGCTGGATAACCCTTTCAGTGAAAGAATTTTCCCTAATATCCAATCTAGACCTCCCTTGGTGCAATTTGAGTTCATGTCCTCTGGTCCTGTCTTGTCCCCTGGGAGCAGAGCTCAACCCCCACCCGGCTCCCCCCTCCTGTCAGGGAGTTGCAGAGAGTGAGAAGGTCCCCCCTGAGCCTCCTTTTCTCCAGGATGAGCCCCCACAGTTCTCTCAGCTGTTTCTCATCAGGCCTGTGCTCCAGACCCTTTCTCAACTCTTTTCCCTTCTCTGGACATGCTTCAGTCACTCAGCATCATTTTTCTTGTGAGGGGTCAAAAACTGATCCTAGGATTTGAGGTGGGGCCTCAGTAGTGCCAGCACAGGGGGCCAATCCCTGCCCTGGTCCTGCTGCCCACGCCATTGCTGGTACAAGCCAGGTGCAATTGGCCTTCTTGGCCACCTGGGCACACCTGGGCTCACGTTCAGCTGCTGTTGACCAGCATCCACAGATCCTTCTCCATCAAGCAGTTTTCCAGCCACTCTGCCCCAAACCATTTAATGGGGTTATTGTGACCCAAGGACAGGAGTCAGCATTTTGCCTTGTTGAACTGCACACCACTGGCCTTTGCCCACTGATCCAGCCTGTCCAGTTGCTTCTCTGGAGCCTTCCTACCCTGCAGCAGATCAACATTCCACCCAGCTTTGTGGGAACTGACTGAGGATGCCCTTGATCCCCTTGTCAAGATCATTGATAAAGATATTATACAGGGCTGGCCCCAAAGTGGCCCTGGGGAACAGCACTGGTCACCAGCACCCAGCTGAATGGAACTCCATTCACCACTCTCTGGGCCCAGCCAGCCAGCCAGTTATTACCCATTGAAGAGTGCACCTGTCCAAGCTGTGAGCAGCCAGTTCCTCCAGGAGAATGTGATGAGAAAACAGTGTCAAAGGCTTTACTGAAGTTAAGATATACCAGATTCATAGCCTTTCCCTCATCTACTAGGTGAGTCACCTTGTTATAGGAGATCAGGTTGGTAAAGCAAGAAAGGAATATAGCATACATGTCATGAGATACTGAAGAAAAAATGCTCCAAAGTCACAGTGAGAATGTGAGGACTACAGCCCTTGTAGTTTGTGTGTCCATATGTGAAAAGTTGAACACATTTTGCCCTCAGCAGGAGGATTTTGAGAATTTTTGCTATGAGCAGTGCAGACCACAGCTGGTAAACTGAAAGAATGTACCTGGCTGCACACTCACCCAGCAGTATCCCCAGGCAGAGGGCTGTCGCACTGCCTGCCACGGCAGCAGCAGCTGTTACTTTCCAGCAGCAGGGCCTCAATCTCCTCTGGGTGCCTTGCCCTGGCTTAATCTGGTCCATGTTTTCTGAGCAGCTCTACAGATGGGCTCTGTGATTAAAAAGAAGAGGAGGAAAAGGATAAGACTAGGTTGAAATATGTTATGCTGACTACAGTTACCCCAGGAGCTTCAAACAGTGCATTGCCACAAGAAGCAAAAGAATGGATACACACTTTGTCCCCTGAATGTGCCTCAGGCTGCACTCGGGAGATCTTTTATCCAGATTGTAGGACCTGAACACATCAACCATAGAGGCCCCTCCCTGCCTGGTTCCCCTCCTCTCACTTCCTAGGAGGCCACCCTGAGTGGTGGTACCCATGGTGTTCTGCCCACAATGTCCATGTCCACTGTGAGCATGAACCAACCCAGTATCTCCATCTGTGTGCTCTGCACAGGCTCTGGATGAGTGTTGCACCAGTGTCCCAACATCTTGGAACTTGTGTGGCAATACCCTGTACCTACTCTTTACCTGGCAGTCCCTCAGGCCTGTTTAGCAGCAGGGTTTCAAGGTCCTACTGCCTAAAATGACAAGGTGAATGGGTATACCACCTCATAGCAAGGGGCAAGGATGGACTGGACTTGATGTCTTGGCTTGCTCCTTCTGCTTCGGACATCACTCCTTGTAAATATCCTGAACCCGGCCAGTGTCAATAGGAGATGCTTTGGTGTTGCTTAGGACTCATGGAGCTCATAGAAGGTGGAACAGCTGAGCTGCAAAGTTCAACATTTATCTCAGAGTCATCTTATAGGGTTGCAAACACCACTAGACTGCAGTCACACCCTTAAACAGGAAACTGCAGTTTGAATAGAGAGTTATGGAGGGAGACTTGCCTGGGACTCTGGCTCATGAACATACCAGAGCCAGCTGGTATTGGAAACTTCAGAAATCCTTGGCTGCTCCTGCTGGACCATTCTGATGTGGCTATGGAAGTCCTGGCACTAGGCTACTTATACCCACAAGGTGTATGTTATGTGGATTAAAACTCTCTAAGTAATAAACCTCATCATGTATTTTTTTATGAGACAGATCCCAGGGTGAGATTTCATGTATAGCCCAATGGTATATCACATTGGTTGCAGGAACTGTGGAGAAATTATAAAATCACAGTGGATGGGAAAACTCGCTACAGTGTCTAGCAGAGAGCTCCCAGTGCCTAGTAATGCAGAGTGATTAGTATGTTCTTTAATTAAAGCTATGCTGGTACCCTGATGAGCAGGTTCTCCTTCTCTGTGGCCAGCCTGGCACTGGTGCTTCTGGTGTTTTGCCTCAAGGTGTCCTGCACAAGAAGCAAAGCCCCTTCATGTGACCTTTCCTGCCTCTTGAGATCAGCTCGGCCTTTGCTAGACTTGTTCCAATATGTCAATGCTTTTCATGCACTGTATCCTAGATAGGATCCTCTAAATCTGATCTCAAAAATGCCACAAACAGAACAATGATCTTGGGGGTTTTTTTCTGCAGTCTTGCTAGTACAAGCCAGCCTGCAGCTGGCCTTTATTTGCACATCAACAATTGGGTATCAGTAGGAATGAAACAGCACAGAATGTAAGAATGAAACACTGTGACTCCATCAGTCATTCAAACAGGTTAGTTTTTGCAACAAGCCTGATGAGACCAGGAGGGGCACTGGTTTCCTGTGGCCCTAAAATGTATTAAATTACTGGATTAATATTTCTCCCTCATGGGTAGGAAGAAGACACACTTCCCTTCAGACTGGCAGGATAAAATCTGTCTCAGACTGTTTTGTTTGATCAGAGTGAAAATCCACAGAAGCCCAACGTTCTTGGCCAAAGGTGCAGTTCCTCAGCTTCAAAGTGTGTTTTTTGAGGACTCAACCTCAAAACACCAGAAGCTGCTGGGAACACCAGAAGAGTCTTGGCAAGGCACAGTTGTCTCTCAAACTTACTCTGCCTTGATACTGAGAATGTGAAGAACATCAAACCCACTGTTCCTTTCTCAGTTGCAAAGTGTGCCCTGCCAAGGAACATCTCCCCAGGTCACTTCCTACCCACTCAGAAGGTGCTGTGAGGGGTTGGGCTGCCACAGCAGCAATTCACTATGCTGTAAATCAGGCTGTGACTTCAGAGAAGCTCCAGAGGAACTACCTCTTCTAATGTCAATGCATCCAGCAACGAAAGGAAGAGGGGAAGAAAGGGACCCAGGACCCAGGGAGCAGCAGCTCCCTGTTTCAGAAGAGCTTTTCAGTGTTTTTCAAGAGGCGTCAGCAGCTCTTGAAATTGAAGCTTCTAGATAAGAGATTTTAAAAGGTCAGTCCTTTGTGAGGCAACAGACAGAGAAAAAGGGGAGAGGAAGGGAGAGTCTAAGATGCCTCTTTTTTCTTTTTTCTAGCAAATGTCCAAATATACTTTTTCAGCAGTAACTGAGCCTGGCGCAGATAGGCATCGTGGCCCCTGGGTTCTGCTAACAATATCTCCATTTGACAATTCAGCTCTGGCTAAGAAGAGACAGGTAGAGAGAGTGGTAGAGTGGTTCTTGTGACCTGAATACATACAGATTAGGGATCCCTCCTCTGCTCTTTCAGTAGGTTTTGGAATCACTGTCTCCCTTGCAGTATGCTGAATGTGGGAAATCAGCAATCTAGTCTAGGTGTGCTGACCAGTGCAACAGTGGTCATCAATAGACCACAAAGGTAGGACAACTCCATCTGAGAAAGAAATTAACATCACAGGCAAAATTGGCTCTGGCTAATTTTTGACAATATTATCTTGGCTGCCTATAAAAGTCATACTACAATAAAAGGTACTTGGAACCTTAGAAAAAATGTATATTAATGATCACAGAGACATTTTAACCAGAAAAAATAAAGATTATTTAGAGAGAGAGAAGGCTTCTACTTCCCAAAACAATCAAAACTTGGCTTTGCTCTCCCTTTATGCATAAGGAAATTCATTTTCTTTTGGTGTGAGTGGTGTGAGTTAAAAAAGAATTAAAAGGACATGTAAATGGAAAGCCCATTTTGCAAGAGCAAAATAGAGATTGTAATTTTTTTTTTACTGAAAATAGTAAGGTCTATCTATAAATACATAATGGAGATTTGTAGCCAGGAGACATACACAGTGAAAAACATTGTTGCATAAAGTCAGATGAGCAAAAAGTAAATTTTCTTGGTATGGCAGAAATTAGAAGAGTATTAATAGTCAGAGGAGCATAACTTTTCAGTAGGAATGTTGAGAAGAAAAAGCACATTTATGACTTTTTGTCATGTTATAAATCGTGACCTAAGAGTTCTCCCAGACCTGTCTGTGGGATGTCTTTTCACTGCTCCATTTTGGCAGAGAAGGCATATCTGATGTGCTTCAGAGAGTCAGCAAGAGCTGTACTGTGATTGTCACCGTCTCTGGCTGCCCATGAGGATCTGTTGAGGTGCTGGGAGGTGGCATGCCAGAGTTTGTTTTCTCCACAGGAGTCTGGATGTTGCTCCAGGGCAGCCTTGAATCATTCCATAGGATTTCCTTGGAAGATCTATTTTATTTCTTAGTTGGTTCAGATAGAGAAATTGCAAAATATAAAGCGAGACAGTAAAAATATTAATTTATCCAATTAATCAAGCTGTCACTACTACCTGCTCTTCTCATCAAAGAGGACAAGTAGCACACGTGTGTGAGCACGTGTTTGAGTGTGAGAGCACATATGAGTGTTTGGGAGCTTGCATGTGCAGCATGCTGGGGGCACATCAGGCAGGGCCATGGGAGGGGCACCCTGGTTGTCTGTCTCTGTGCTGGGCACGGATCCAGCCTTGCTGTGGCAGGTGTCTTTGTTTCACTCAGGTGACCCTGTACCATACACTCCTGTAGGACTCGCACACAGCTGTTCAGCAGAAATTGTGCTGGTTCCTGTTTTCTTGTAGAAATTAGCTTCTTGCAAAGTGCAAGAGCTCCTGAGGCTGATGCACAATGGTGATGTTGCAGCACTGTGCTCATGGCTGCCCAGCAAAAGGGCTGGTTTTGCTCATTTACTTCTACATTCCACAGCCTCTTCCACTATTTGGTATTTGTCCTTTAGCTTACTGTGGCTTCCCCTTCATGTTTTCATCTCCTGAGGCCTTTCCTTCTGCCTTCCCAGCCCTCAATCTCCTTCTCTTCAGAACAGGAGTGAACTCCTCTCTCACACTGTGCTGCCCCAGGCTTCCTCCTGCTCTTCTCCAGCGTCATCTCTACCATGAGCCCTTGATCACAGACACATGAGCTGAGCCCCACTTCTGAGCTGTTGCCAGAGGAAAGACAGGAAAGACACAGTGCTACTGATGTCTTCAAAAGTCAACTTCATTTCCAGATTACACACAGAATTACACACAGAATTAACAAGGTTGGAAAAGACCATGGAGATCATCAAGTCCAACCTTTTACCTAACCTAACAACCTATCCAACACCAATCCATCATCTAAACCACCAAGACCATCTAAACCATGTCACTAAGTTCATCATCCAACCTATCCTTAAACACATCCAGAGACAGTGACTCCACCACCTCCCTGGGCAGCCCATTCCAGTGGGGGATCACTCTCTCTGTGAAAAAGTTCCTCCTGATATCCAACCTAAACCTGCCCTGACGCAGCCTCAGACTGTGTCCTCTCGTTCTGTCATTGGGAGCCTGAGAGAAGAGACCGACCCCCGCCTGCCTACAGCCTCCTTTCAGGTAGTTACAGACAGCAATAAGGTCACCCCTGAGCCTCCTCTTCTCCAGGCTGAACAATCCCAGCTCCCTCAGCCATTCCTCATAGGGCTTGTGCTCCAGCCCCTTCACCATCCTCATTGCCCTTCTCTGGACACATTCCAGCAGCTCAACATCTCTCTCAAACTGAGGGGCCCAGAACTGGACACAGTACTCAAGCTGCAGCCTAACCAGTGCCGAGTCCAGGGGAAGAATCACTTCCCTGGTCCTGCTGGCAGCACTATTCCTGATGCAGGGCAGGATGCCATTGGCCTTCTTGGCCACCTGGGCACATTGAGTAATGAATGTAAGATAATGAAGGTGAGATAATGAATGTAAGGAAATCCTGATGTCCCTTGATGGTGACTCTGGGCTGGTCTGGGGTCTTTGTTCTTCATTTCTGTATTCCAACATGCTAGGATAGTTTTCACCCACACTGTGATTAGAAAGGGCAGCCAAAATGCTGCAACCATTTGAGTAACCAAGTGTTAATAAAAGCATTTGCCCATGGGGTAGTGTGGCTCTCAGCACTGCAATACCATGTCTGCTGAGCCTTCAGGCACAAGAATTCTAAAACCATCTTGTGATCTAAGGTTATGCCTGTAAGTCCTCATCCAGACAGAGCCTTTCCAAAATGATGGCATAGGTATGAGGAATATGTGACTTGCTCAAGAGAGACAACAAGCTTAGCAGATCTACCTGCAGCCTCAGCAAGTAACGAGCCTGTGACCAAAGGCAAGTGAAGGACTACTGATTTTATCACTAAGATAAAACTTATGGCACTTCAAAGAAAGGATACAGCAGAAATAGAATATTTCTCCTGAAGGAGGTAGCTCAAAATGAAGTAGACTGCAACATGCTTCACTTGGTGGGTTCACCATTCAAAATCACGGATGCCAGAACAATAAACCATATCTGTGTCACCAAACCATGAGCTTGAGCAGGAGAGAGAAGATGGTCATTTGCTGTAAGTGAAAGCAGAATCATGACCAGAGGAGGTGAGAGATGTGGGTGTGCAAACAGGTCTGCTGGCAGAGCATGGTGTTTGGAACAGGCAACCCCAAATATCTCAGTTAAAATGGAGCTAAACCTTCTGATTTTTACCTTACAGTTGGGAATTTAGTTGTGCAGAAATGAGGCTCAGCACTTTTGGCAGCAGCTACTGGGGAAAGGTAGAATACTTCCCTAGGAGAGCAGATATATAACCAGGAGTATCTGTGGGTGCTGATGCAGTGTGAGGATATGTCATTCTGGAGAAGCCAAGAACTGTGTGTCAGCTCACCCCTGTAGCTTGGGGGCAACCCAGAGCCACTCTGTGAGTGGTGCTCCAGAGAAGGGAATGTTGGAATAAATTCCAACATTCTTGCTACCTGGTGAGCCCGTATGCCTTCCCTTAAACCTTCTGATGAGATGATATGCCATGAAAAATAAAAGCACATGCAGAAACAGCAGCAACTGGTCAAATAGACATAGGACAGAGTTCTCCACTCCTGTGATCAGTAGGCACAGATTTGGCTAGCATGGCCTTTTTGTTTGTGACATGAGCACCGTCAGCCACTACACCAGTTCCTTGGACCACTCAACACTATGTCTTTTTTTCCTTTTGCTTCAACCCACCTCAGCTTTCTGTAATGGACATGTCTCTATCTCACTGTAGTTAATGATTGGAGGGGGTTGTGCTGCATTTGAAAGGCTACACCCTACTTTCACGCAGAAAGAAACATTCCCACCCGAGAGGCTGCAGACTGGACTGAGCACACCTCTTGTTTGCCGAGGTGAGTGAAGAGCCCCCAGGCCATGTGCAGCGTGTGAATGAGCAAATCTGAAAGTTCCTGCTCCCCTGCTGCGCTCTTCTTGGAGGTGCATCTGGTTCAGCTGTAGTCCTGTTCTCAGCAAGCCCAATGACACTGTGCAGGCCTTGTTTATTGTCCCTCTTGGTCTGCAAATGTTTCTCAATTTACAAGTAAGAAGATCCTCTCCGTGCCTGCCAGCTCAGCAGTCTCAGCTGGGGCATGACAGACGGGCTGAGCCTCCTCGGTGCTCGTATTATCACCGGTAACAAAGGCTCTAACATCACTTCCACTTTGGAGACACTCAGCCCTGAGCTCTCCCTTTGGTAACAGAGTACCGGGCCGATTTGTAGCTGCAATTACTTCTTAAACTTTTAGCCATGGATTACACAATAAAATAAAGGCAGTCCTCCTCCCCCCCCGACTGTGCTGGCCTGAAAACTCGGTACAGATAGTAAATACAGAATACACATGGGGAGTATCCAGTAAGCCAGGAAGCTCCTGTTTGTCTGGCTACTTTTTGCAATAGGAGCACTATAATTTGATACTTTTCAGCTCATGAATGGCCAGGAAACACTCACATGCTTAACTCATGGCATTTCCTTAAGTGACATCCACTCACCTCCTTGGCCAGCGTGTCTGGCTCAGTGCAAAGGCTGTGGGAGAAATCTTAGTCCTGATGAGGCCAGTGGACACACTGAGACCAGAAGTTCTTTCTTGAAGGAACAGGGGCTAAAGTAGATCTCTTCATTTTGCAGGTAATCATATTTTATTCTTTCTTACCAGCTGACATACATTAAAAGCAATGTGTAAATTACATTTTTACCTAGCTTCAACTGTTACTACGGGTTGACAGGTAAGCATCAGCGTTCACGGGCACAAAACTTCCAAGCTCCACTGAAACTGGTCATCGGCAATGCGTGTTCCCTCAAAGGGAGGATTCACGTAGAGAAAACAGGCAGTGATGAAAGACATCAGCCAAGCAGTAAACTCAGCACCTGAGTCAATGGGATTGTTGTCATTGACTTCAGAAGCTGCAGAATGAAACTCTACATGTATTGAAACAGGATAGTATCACCTGCTAAACTCCACTGCTAAGGCTGTGTTCAGCTTCTGCCAGCCCCTCCTGCCTGAGGAGACCATCCCCGAGCAGAGACCTCAGGGTCAAGTCCTGCAATGGCCTGGGCTGCCTTGCTTGGCACTTCATTCACAGGGACCTCTCCTGAGCAGGATACAGGGGGCTGTGCTGGAGCTCTTTGCAGGGCAACCTTAGAGCTGGAAGACAAGTGTGAAACAGCGCAGCTCTTAAGCTGTTTCCCTCAACTATGGGAACAACCCACCATCCAGCTGCAGAAACATTTATGTGAGACCAAATGATGGCGCTATTCCAAGCCCAGGGAGATTGCTGTAAGAGCTGTCCCACGCCAAGGTTGGAGCTGGTCACTGCCATGGCTGTTTCAGTTGTGTATTTCCTACAGTGAGAATGTTGCTTCTATCAGCATTTAAGTCTACATTACTACACTTTTTGTTTCCCATGAAGTATCCTGAACTTTTGTTCTAGAATATTAAATGATTTGTTATTGCTGTTAAATAATACAGACCATTCTCTGCATTTGGTTTCCAAAGTGTTAAAGAAACTATTTCTCCTTAAACAGTGCTTTCAAAGAGGGTGTAGAGGTCACTTTCCACCAAGGCTCATCCATTGGATCCCACATGTAGTGGCTGAAAACATGCTGGTTAACAGATAAAAGGCGAAATGTTGCTACCAAAATACAACTGCAGGGCACGGCTGGCAGAAGGGTCCGACTTTCCCAAACATTCAATGGGGAGCCCATTGCTGTGGTCAGTGAGTTTCTTTGGTTCAAGGAGCAGAACAAATCCCTTCCACTCATTTGTGCAAAGTTCTCCTAACCTCTCCTGAATCATGTCAGATACAGGGAATTGAAAAGCACTAAAAAGTGTTCCAGCACCCTATAAAGAAAACTACTTAACCATAAGCGACTAAGAAAGCACAGTTGTTGTTTCTATTACTTTTAATAAATGGTGAGCTGAGCTGTTCCTGCACAGGCAACGAATTCAGAAACAGGCTGTTTCCTCAGAGGCAGCAAAGCAAGAGGGATTTCCCCAGCCATGGGGAAAAAGTCAGCAGGGAGAAGCAGTTTCAAACTCCCGCTGGAACAAACCTGCCTGACCCTGATGGAGAAGCGAGGAGGAGAAGGAGGAGAAGGAGGGCTGTCCGAGCCCCATCGCCGGGCGAGGAATCCCGCTGGGGGCTGTGGGACTGCGGGGCGAGGAGCAGCCACGGGTGGCTGCAGCTATGGGGGAAGGTGCAGGGTTTTCTTTTCCCATCCGAGCCAAGAGAGCCCGGGACCTTGAAGGAAATTAAAAGAGCCCCCAAGAAGGAGCAGGGACTCACCTGCTTTGCTTTTCCCGTTGCCGCCAGGTGCTTTCCCCGGCAGCTTCTCCCCGAGCGCAGCCGCCCCAAGTTCACCGGCCCGGGGGGGTCGCGGCCGGGCTTAAAGGCACAGGCTGAGAGGCAGAAACCGTTCACCTTGAAAAGCTGGTTTGCTGCCTCACTGGAGTTTGGGGTTAAGCACTTCCCTCCGCCCCCACCCCCTGCCCAGCTGCCTGCGCTGGGAACTGCAGCAGTGATGCTCCAGCTCCTGCCCCTCCCCAGCCACGGGACATTCCTGCGCTTCTCTGCACAACTCCCACCCCTTGCAGCAGCAGCACAGGACAGAAAGGAAAATCGCTGCCTGAAGTAGTTCATGCCGTCAGCATTGAATTCCCCAACCTTCACCAGAGCTTGTCGGCCCCCCGCACTGAAGGCAGCTGGAATGGTCAGGTAACCAGCACTGGCCCGTGCACACAGAAACAGCAAAGGGAGCACGATTACAAAAAACTCATTTGCTCAGTCAGACATCCATAGTTCATACTCTAATTAGCATCGTAACAGTCTCTGTGTGAGAATGGCCCCACGGCAGAGGCCAAAACTGGACAGGGTTCCTTGTGCTGAAAGTGGCTTTTCTATCATCTTGAAAAGATGAAAAATACATGAAAAATGGAGAACTTGTTTTGCTTTAATCTGATTTTTTCCTGCTTGATATAGTATAGTAAGCTCTCCCCTGATTGCCCCTTCTGACCCTAAGTAGCTTCAACACTAACAGCAAACTTCAGCAGTTCACATGTTTAATGGCAAAACAATGAAAGAACATGGGATTTTTAAATTATAAAATTATCATAGAGATTTCTCTGAAGTTGGTTTTGATTGAAGTGCAACCTTCCATTCCTGACATCTGCTGTCCCATGGATCTCTTCAGACTGAGCAACAACTACTGAAACCTGTTTTAGGTTTCCTCTTGAGCACCAGTAACAAAGACTTGGCTGGTTACATTTGTTTCTGTGGCTTCAATGAATCAGGAAAACGCAGCAATCTCTGAATCAGAAGACATCTGGCCATGAGTGAGCCAGTGAACACACAAGTAGCTCCTGTCCTTTTTGACAGACTGTGTGCACCATGCAACCATCCCATGAGGGAGCTGAGCGAGCGACTGACATCCTTCTGAAAGTTCAGCAGACAAAGAGTCTGCACGTACCTTTGTAGGAATGGAGAAGGCAAAACTGCAGTGAGGGGAGGAGGGGAGATACAGCTGCAATAAGAGAAGAAAGCAGTAGAATCTAACGGTGCATTGATGGTCGAATAAGGAAGAAATTAGGGGCAGGAGTCACTGCACTCTCCTGAAGGGGCCAGGAGCAAACACATCAAGACGACAAGTCACCATTGGCTGGTGATTACTGACAACCCAATTTACCAGACTTCAGAAGGACAGTTGGGACCACACTGCTCACTGCAGGGTTGCTGCACACACTGTCACAGTGTACAGTTAAAATGAACACTGCACCAAAGCAATGTGATACATAAAATTCAACAGAACAATTGGAAAGCCTCTATGATGTACCAAAGGATGTAAACATTTAACAGTATTGAGCTGGTTTGCTACATTTCATGCTGGGATGCTGGAAAATGCTTTGCTGGAAAATGTTTTGCATGGGAGAATTAGTTCTATGGTAAAGAAAATTTCTAAGCTGCAAAATACACAGCAAGGAGAATTTTATACAAAAGGATTTCAAAGACCATTCACTTCATTCTGCATTCCAGGAAGCCCTTTTACTGAAGGCATGGAAAAAAATTCAGGTGAGGTTAAAAGCTTGTGGCTTCTGGTTCTTTTTCTGTGATAAAACCACTATGAAATGGAATGGGGACAGAAAGTGCCTTATGAAAACTGATCAGAAATGAAGAGTTATTTTATCATCAGAACCCCATCCTGAAGGAGAGGGACTTTGGACAAGGGCCTAGAGTGGCAGGACAAGGGAGAATGGCTTCCCACTGCCAGAGGGCAGAGTTAGATGGGATATTAGGAAGAAATCCTTCCCTGGGAGGGTGGGGAGGCCCTGGCACAGGGTGCCCAGAGAAGCTGTGGCTGCCCCATCCCTGGAAGTGTCCAAGGCCAGGTTGGATGGGGCTTGGGGCAACCTGGGAGAGTGGGAGGTGTCCCTGGAAGGTGTCCATGGCAGGAGATTGAACGAGATGGGCTTTAAGGTCCCTTCAAACCCAACTAATCTGGGATTCTGTAAGTAGCACTATTCCCCTAATCACTCTAATAGGTGCTGTGGATATTTTTGCCAGCTTTGAAGGGCTCCTGGCTATGGGTGACATGACCATAGTAAGGTAACAGAGTACAAGTGACAGGGCAAGAGAAACTTCCTGAAGTTCAGCAAGATTGAAAAATTCTTCCCCTGGGATGGATTAACCCCACAGCAGAGAATCCACACAGCTCCTTAATGTTCTCTGCCTACAGTAATCCATTCCCCTGGTAGGAAGCAAACAGATACAGGAAGTGGCACCAGGCCAAGGGTTGCTGCTCAGATGGTGTTTCCCTGTATCCTCCAGGGAAAAGAGGACTTTCTCTTCCCCACACAGAGGAGAACAGAACAGTTGAATAGCTGGGCTAGGTGGCTGTGCACTAGCAGAGGACGGAGTCATACATGACCATAAAGAGGCAAAGCACCCAAAGAACAGGCTGATGCATATCTAGGATGCTTTTCTAAAGGATCTAGATTTTTTATGGAAAACTATTATGCAAGAACTAGTGACAACTGTCCCGATCTAATGCATCAACCCAAAAATAAGATACAGCAGTAGATTCCTGATTCTGCTCCACTACAGTTAATCAGTGAGGCAAAAGTGAAGAAAAAAACAAACACTAGTCTTTTAAAAATATCAGGAAAGATTTCCCTGGGCTAGAGCCCTTGGCTCTAATTTTGCACTTGCTCAGTAGCACCTGCTGGACACAGAGTGATTCCTAGGAGGTCCTGGAGTCACATAGCATGCCTCTTCCCAAAGATGCATCTCCAAGGAAATCTAAGAGCAGTACACAGAGGTGATCTACAGAGTCAAATCTATTTTGGAGGTGATAGTGAAGAGAATGCATGTGCAGACTGACAAACGATGAATACAAGAATTGTATTTAAGCAGAAAAACCAGAGGTCAAAATTTAAAAATATTATATCTGCCTGAATAAAGTTCCTGCAAACCACAGATTCACACCTAATGTTATGCTTAAAGGCTGAAGAAGTTCAGAGCTTTGCATTTTCAGTCATCATCACTATTTTTCTGTTCAAGTAACTTTTTTCCACCTCCAACTGTTTTGCGGAATCAAACTTCAGAACTCGTGAGTTATGAAGCAGGGAGGTTTATTAGCAGCTGCGAAGCAAGGGGGATAAATCCAAGGCAAACTTTTGCTTCCCTCTCCATTGCAGTGCCTTAAGTACATACAAAACTGGATTTCCCGAAATAGGCGGAGTAAATGCCGGTGAGTTCCAGAAACAATCCGCTCAGTCCCGCCCCAAGTGCCGCCCAGCCATCCTCCCAAATGCAGGGGTGGCTTTGATTTTAATCAGTGAGATACCCAGGCCTATCTCCAGTACTGATGGGCAATTAGCAAGCTGGTCCCATCTTCTCAAAAGCCGGCGTGTCTTCGATTATAGATAATAGGTGGGCGATATCTAGGCTTATCTCGGCCGTTTGCAGGCTGCACTTCGGCATCTTGTTGTCGATTGGCGTGGACCTCCTTTTGATTGCTGTCGGTCTTGTTTGCATTGTTTTTAGAGGACTTTAACTTACACAGCAGCACTGGGCAATGAGAGCTGCATGTCTGGGCTGCGGTGGTTCATTATGGTGGGTGAAAAGCTCTCTCATATTTGCTGTGCATGATACACAACTCTCATTCCCTTGTAAAACTGAAAAACCCCATCTGGGATATGTGACGGGAGGGCTGAAACTTGTTACAAGTGTCTTTTAGTTGAGCATACCTTGTTTGCGGTGTAGCTGGGGATCAAGGCTGGCCCCGTGTGCGCGGTGTGAAATACAATAGTTGATAGAATTTTGCTTTCGCTAATGATTAAAAATATATTAGCAGTAGAATTTTATTTCAAAGTTAAAAGAGCTGGTATCTCTACACAGCTTAACAAATGGGTGGTAGCCGCAGAGGCTCCGGGCCTCTTTTGTCATGGATAAGCATTCTCCTATCTCTTTCAAATGCATACTTCTTATCAAAAGTTTTGGCCTCGGAAAGAGGCGCCTCTTTTGAACATTTTGCTATAAAAACCAACCAATTTTGGAGATTCTTTGCGCCTCTGACTTGAACACCAACCAAGTCACGCGCCCAGCGCTGTTTGCCTTTGTTTTATAATAAATTGCTCTTAAACATAAAGGAATTGTGAGCCCGTTTTTCACAGCAGCAGCCAAACTCTCAAGGCTGCAGGTGATCCAGGAAATCCCCACCTGAGCACCTGCACCCGTGAGACGAGGAGCTGGCCTGAAACTCAGCACCTGACTGAAGATCTTCACAAAAAACATTTCAGCAATTGGCACAGGAGCTCTCCAGGTGGGAATTTCACTGTGCCCTGAAACCAGCCCTCGGGCAGCCCCTGTGCTTCCCTGAGCCAGCATCCAGGATGGAGAATGTGGAGAATCCAGCCTTTTCTTCCTCAAGTTCCCCAGGGGGTCCTGCTCTGCAACTGAGCAGCATGTACTGAGATAAGGGGCCTGTAAACAGTCAGCACCAACTGTTCCTGCAGACACAGAACCGGACAGGTAGGACAGATCTTCAGCCAAGACCTTTAACAAATGTGCAAATGGTTGGGAGAGGGTCAGGAATGTCATGAAGATCTTCACTAGTGAAGGATGCAGCACCTGAGGCACTGGGGGAGAAGCACGGGCCAGCTCTCCTGCAAGTGTTCAACAGACCAGTGGTTCAGTAGCTCCTGTTTCAATGGCTTCATTCCCCATTAGAGCATTTCTCTGTGCCAAGGCCTGTAATTTGGGCTTTTTTAAAAAAAATACCAGAAAACCACAAACCAAAAGAACTCACAATCCCCCCTCAAAAAAAAAAAAAACAAATTAAACAAAAACCCCAAACCAAAACAAACAACCCCCCCAAACTAACCAACCAACAAAGAAACAAAAAAACCCACCCTCCCAAACAAAACAAAAATCCCCACACCAACAGAAGCCCAAACCCACAACCACCCCAAAATCGAATGCTCTGTCCCTGTCTCTGCAAGAGATACAGGAATAACCAGGTACAGAAATATAAAGAGGTCACACAACTTTCTTGTTATGCTGATTTTTTCACAGCATACAGGTGTATGTTTAAATATAGAATACCAAGCACTATTTCAAATATTATAGGTTGAGGTTTAGAATACCTTAGGATGAGCTTTGTGGCCAGACTGTATCTTAATATTTACTACCCTTTATTTAACATAAAACCAGTCTTTCAGGTTTTGAACCCTCCCTGTCTGACTGGAAGCAGCTGTCTGCAGGTTCCCCAGTGACAACCTGGACAGAAATACTGTCCTGCTGCTGCTGCTATATTTCCCCCCAACCCCCAAGGCAGGTAACACAGAAATGTCTCAATTTCTGTCTTCCAAGCTCTATTGCCTATCTAAAAGTGAAATGCAGGGCACACTGAACAGAAACACGGGGTGGAATTGCAGCTGCTGTCAGTTTGTACCATTCCTGGATACACCGGTGAGTTGCCTCGTAGTTCAGTAGGTATTTAGCAGCTTTTAGAAAGAGGAACTGTTAGTAACCACCTTCCTTCCCAAGCAACAGCACTACTACATGCAACAGAGCTGTCAACACAATTTATCAGTTCAACTGATCACAGGGCTTTAAATGACTGGGCAGGCCCTGGCACAGGGTACCCAGAGAAGCTGTGGCTGCCCCATCCCTGGGAGTGCCCAAGGCCAGGCTGGAGCCACCTGGGACAGTGGGACGTGTCCCTGCCCAGGGCAGGGGTGGAATGAAATTGGCTTTAAGATCCCTTCCAACCTAAACCAGTTGGGGATTCTGTGATATGTCAGGGTTATAAAAGCCAAAAGAGATTACTTGTGTGGACTGGGGGGTGGGGGTGTTAAACACTTTCTGGTACTGGGCAAGTTTTAAGTATTTTGTGTGGCATCCAGCTCATGGTGTGCACAGCATACTTTAATTTAAACACCAAAAGGTGTTTTATCACATCCTGGTGCAAATATTAAAAACATTTCAAATTTAAAGGTGATACAAAATAGCAAAACTTGGTTCAAAAATTAAGTATCTTTATTTGACAGTTTTAGAAAATTTTTACAGTTTTAAACTAAATCAAGCTAAAGGAAATTCCAGTGTTTTTAAAAGCAAAACAGAAGGGAAAAAACCAAACCACCACAACTTCAGTTGACCAGTCATTTTCAAGTTTGTTTTCTTTCATCATATGTATAGATGCCCAAAATAGGCATCAATACTCCATGGAAAATTCACTCTGCAGAAACCCTTGAGGTATTTCTCATTTCTTGTCCTAAGATTCTGTCAATCCCCCCATTAATTTTGAAGGAGGGTTTTTCCCATGTTGCATCACAGAAGGAAGAAACAAATCCCTATTTGGTCACTGGAAGTGTTATGTATTATAATGTATTTACATATATAAAAATATATATATTATGATATGCTGTGCAATTGGATAAAAGGCTGTAATTCAGTTAGAGGAAGGGTTGATATCAAAACCATGAAGATCCATACAGACAGGGTGGAAAAATGCCACCCAGACTGAACTGAAAATCTGATGTACATATTATGGTAAGACCTACAGTTTTGGGAAAAAAAGTAATGTTCACCAAAAGTGTCTTTTCCACTACATGGAAACAACATTGCTTCTTCTCTTGGTCATTGCAATGGCTCTCAGGACAGAGCCTGTCAGCACAAGAAGGGATCAGTAAGGTTACAGAGTCAGTTCTTAATTTTCATTTGCAAACAATAATAGCAGAAAAAATATCTTACTTGTACCTCTCATAAGATACTTACAGCCAAAAGTCACAGAATTACTGATTTGTCCATCCTTGTAGGTATCATGCACGATTTTGCAAGTCATCACCTACCAGTGCTACACCTTCCCCAGCCTGTGTGAGAGGAGAGGAACCCTCTTCACATGGGGGGTCGACAGCCCAGCAACCAGTGAGTGTATGGGACTGACTGAGAAGGTAAAGAAAATATGAGCTAAAACCAGGGAATCAGGGAAGAACATTCATTTTTTCAGCATCTCTGACCACATTATAGAGAACTAAATCTCTCACTCTTTATGTCCCATCTGCACTTCTTTTCCATAGGTTGTTTGTTTGGAAATAATAGTCCCTGTGCAAGAAAAATACTCCAACTAAGTTTTCACAAGAGTTTTCCCACACTGGCCATCTGAATGAACTGGCTGTTCATTCAAGAGAAGGATTGTTTTTTAGTGTGGTTTTTTGTGGGTTTTTTTTCCCTTTTTTTTTTTTCTTTTTTCCTTTTTTTTTAAAATTTTGTTAAGGGGGCAAACTGCACAGATCTTAAAATAGAAAAAACATATAATAGCTTGGATCACAAGAAAATCTTTCCTTCAACACCTGAAATGAGCTCAGTTTACCCCTCATGTGCAGATATGTGCAGTTAAACAGATGCATTTGTAAGCACTAAAATTAACCACCTTCAGTTTGCACTCTTTGTAACACTACCCTACCTACTATTATTGAACAAAGTCCTTCCATAAAGACACCAGACATGCTACAGACTGTTCTACTGATAATGTTACCTCCCAAGAATTGACTTCCTCACTAAAAGCAACTACCGTCAAGCATCCAGGAAACAAGCACTGAGCAAATGGGTCCTGCTCTCGTCTCCTACATCCTCTCTTTGCTGCTTGATATTTTTGCCTCCAGCCTCCCACTGGATCCAAACCCAAAGTACTTCTGATTCAGTTTTACACTAGCAGGAGTCACAGGGGGCTTGCAGATTGTGCAAGTGGAGTTATGAGACCCCAGTTCCTCCAGTCCTGAAGGAACATGGTCAGCAACATGCAGAGCATCCATGGGCACTCCTGGAAACCCAAACTCTTCTTTACACAGGTTTTGCTTTCCTATGTTGCTAGGGTTAAAGCACCAGAGCCCATACTTCTGTCAGTGATTTCTGGGGTCAGAAAGATTTTGTGTGTTTAGTCCTATGACATGGGCCAGGAGCCAGGTCACCCATGGTGGCCAGTTCCTTGTTGGGTGCTTTTCAGACAGGACTAGAAAGGCAACAAAGAGGTTTCTTGCAGTCCCACAGCCTGTGCTGGGTCTATGAAAGTTTGAGAATCAAAAGGTTGCTGGAGAGGACAAGTGGCAAAACGTGAATTGAAGACAAGTAGGTGACATGCTCATCCCAGCATAGAGACCACTGCAACTGTCTCCCACAAGGGCTTGCTGCCAACTTAGGGGCTCCTGTAGCACCTCTGATGCACATTTTTTTAAGCCTCCACTGTCAACTATGAAAAAAACGGATTATGATCCAAATCTGATTGAACTGCATCACTGTCGAGGTTTTTGGTCAAACTAAACCTGAACCACTGTTTTGAAGTTTTGGTTCAACACGAACTGGAACTTTAGTCAGAGCAGAATAATAATATCTCCTCCTGGTTTCCTGTTGTGGAATGCATGTGGAGGACTGTGCTCCTCCCCAAACATCACAGCTTCCCACCATCCCAGCATTCAAAGCTTGGATCCACAATGGAGAAGTGGCAGGTGGCACTTTCCTGACTACAGATACACATTTCAGATGAGAAGAGCTATTTCTAGACTTTACAAAGCTCTGGCTTAAGGAAAAGGTTATTGTATTGGAAACATCAGCTACGACTCTTGTGTAGAACCCAACCTTGAGGGTCTGGGCTCTGGGAAGCCCCAGTGGACTCACAACACTAACACAAGGAGCTGCTGCTTGTGCAAAGGTGTCACGTTCTCAGGGCTGGGATCTTTCAGTAGCACATGACTCCAAGGTGTTGGTTGTCTACTACAGCAGGGCTCCCAACAAACCCAAGTCATCAATTTTTTTGGGAGCTATGAGAGAATCTTGGAATCACAGAATGGTTTGGGTTGGAAGAGACCTGAAAGATCATCTCATTCCAACCCCTTGCTATGGACAGGGATACCACTTGCTAGATCAGTTTGCTCAGGGCCCCATCCTTGAACTTCCAGGGAAGGGACACAAGCTGGTGATGAGCTGGTTTACCTTGAAATGGTGTCTCTGTATATTTTCAACTAACGAGTAGTTTACATTAAACACTCAAGGTTGGTTCATAACACACAGCACACATGTGCCAGCAGTTCTCAACAAAAAAATTCTAGCTTTCAGATCATCTCAGAATTGTGCAGAGATAAACACCTGGATGAAGTTCTCCCAGAGGAGCTGGACTTGCATGCTAACTTGCAGCAGAATATTATGAAAAAATTGATAAACTGTAATGCCACCTTCAGCTAAGCAATGTGGCTCCAAGTTATTGTAGGAGCATGCTCCTGTAGCCCTTGGCTGCTGGACTCACCAACAGAACTGAGACTAAGTCACTGCATCACATGAAGTTAAGTCCTCCACTATTATCTGAAATTATAGATGGCTGTGTATAGTACACTAGTTCCCAATTAAAGAAAATCCAATTTAAACACTTTATCACCTATCACTAATCTACAGCTGGCAAAATGTTATCCTTACTCCACATAATTTGAATATTTACCTGCAAAACTGGAAAAGATGAAATCCTCACAGAAGAGCACATAATTGATAAATGCAGAAGATGCAGAGCATCAGTGAAGAGAGAGTTCTCTTGGGTCAGTGCCCAAAGGAAGCTTCTGGTAGCACACAAAGCTGTTCTGTTCTGGAATGTTTCAGGGTGCCAGAAGCAATTCAACAAAGTAAATGTACATAAAACCCCAACAGGTAGTCAAATAGCTGCAGGGCTCTTTCTGCCTGTGCTTTGATGTGTTTTTTCTCCCAGAAGATTTATCCCCTTTAGTTAGCAAAACAACAAGTTTGTATCATCAGATCTGAATTGTCAGTCCCAGTGGTCACAGGACTCCCTGACAGCACTCATGAGGTATGAACTGAGCACTCTGTGATAAAGTTCATGTTGTAATGGCATTAAATCCCAGGAAGCCTGACCCTCAGACTACAGCAGGGCAGGTGGGCCAGGGCTTGTTGGGTGGCCCCAAAGGCCAGGGGCATGACACGACTCTGTTACTGTGGCTCAGTTCTCTGCTCTCAGCCCCAGGGGAGCTCATGCACTGGGCACAGCCCTGTCCCACCCAGCCCTTCACCTGTCAAGACAGT
Source organism: Serilophus lunatus (assembly GCA_013399895.1). Lineage (NCBI taxonomy): Eukaryota > Metazoa > Chordata > Aves > Passeriformes > Eurylaimidae > Serilophus > Serilophus lunatus. The sequence continues at coordinate 168,477 of VXBA01000040.1, forward strand.
CACATTTTTCTACCACCAGTGCCAAAATTCCGTTACTGTAATTGAAGTCTACTAATTCTAATGTCATCCCTACTTGAAAATGACAAATTGCATTTCCAATTTGCAGCAGCTTTTCAGATTTTTGGATGTTTATCATACATGCCCTTACATCTCTTTGGACTAAACTCTTCTGCTGACATTCTGGTTCAGTGTCTCCACGTGCTGTCTTAGTTATTGTCAGTTCTTTCCTATCCTTCCCCCCTCCACTCTACCCAGCACCATTGGCACAGAACCTAAACTGAAAAGCTGTTAGTGTAGCTCAGTTCTTCATGTCCTGCTCCAGCTGGGAAACCACATGTGAGATTAAAATACCTAAAGATTCATTGTTCCTCGTTGCTTTTCTGGACTGCTGACCACAGTTCCTGTCCTCACTTGCCTGAAGACAGAAGACTTGCCTCACAGTTTTCCTTCTAAAACATCAGAGATTGTATTTGTCATGGAAAAAGGCACCACCTCTGCAGGCTTGGAATGAGTATTTAGATCTGGTGGTATATCTGTATTTCACACCTCTGCCAAGCATTGATACACATTAGTTGCACAGTGCTGCTCAGCCAGCTTATTCATCCATACCTACTAAAAATAACACACCCAATGATGAAGGCATGTACAAAATATTGTTTTGTTCATTGGCAGTCAATGAAGCCACCAGTAAAAAGAAGTATTACAGGGCTTTATGTCCTATGCAGTCTCTGTAGTCCAAGAAACCAAAAACACATCCCCAACCACGGGGCTAAAGACAAGAACAAAACTGCAGGATCTTGCACTAAAACAGCTGCAATGAGACTTTAACTCTGAGGCAACACTGTTCCCAAACACCCAACACAGGCTTTTTCAAAGAGCTGCAGGTAAATACACAGCATCTCCCAGGAGCAGATTAATTCATTAATGATGGCAGCCACATTCTGCACGCTCACCAGGCTGTTATTCCAGCACAGGGAATACCCTGGCCTGGGTTCTCTCTGGCTCTGCAGTCAGTGCCAACCTTCCAGCACACTCAGATGTCCCCAGGCACCACCACGATAGTCCTGATCCCAGTTGGAGATGCAAAAAATCAAACTCAAACCACAGAAATGTGCATGGCTGAAAAATACTGTCAAGACTTGCATGACATTCTCAACAAAAGCCATCCTGAGGGGTATGGAAGGAAAGAGCATCTTCTGAAGGAAACACTTCATTGATTATCTGAGACCAAGACATCATGGGAAATGTTTAAGAAATTTGGAAACAAACAGTTTACTAAACAAAGTTTTCTGTGAGACATTTAGTAAAAGTTTTTGGAAAATAGGCTGTGCTGCAGATTTTCTGTTGTCTGGCACCTGTCCAAATTCAGACAAACCATTAAATATTTTCACAAGTGTAATTCTTACATGTGCTTTTTTTACTGCCACTGGTAAAACCAGATGTTTTAGAATCTATTTTTTCATGTTTCTTTTTTATATAATTTCATTTAAAATGGTCTTTATTTACGACAAGAAAAAATAAAATCAACAAAATTGTCACCCATTCCTTCAGGTTCCATTTTACAACCCTTCAGGAGGGCACAATCCAAGATAAACACCTGAGGAAAGAACCTGATCCCCACTATTGTGATCCAGAGTGGGGTTTTCTTTAAATGGATTTTCTTTAGTGGGGGTGGTTGTTGTTGGGTTTTGTTTGTTTCATTTTTTTTGACTGAAGAAAATGTTTCCCCTGAATTCTATTTTCAGGAATAGAATCCTTACTGAATTTCTAGACAGTTAAGTAAAGGCTTAGTATGTGGAAGACATAAAAAAGAAGCCCATCAACATTATTTTTAACATTAACATTACTTTCATTACAGAGAATATTTAAACTCTATTTTGGTGTGAGATGTGTATCTGCAATCATCAAATAAAATCAAAGTCAGCCACACTGAACTGATATTCACATTTTCCTATACAACATTAAATTTTAAATTAAGCTGATCAGAGAGGGTTTTGAAAGATAAAAGAAGTACAGTCTTGGTTTTTGGTGGAAGCATATGAACTGTCCTTGATCAGAGTTCAAACAGTCACAGCCAAACTGGAGCACCAGGGTCCTCTGATTTGTACAGTACTGGGATAGTCAGAGTGTGTCACTTGTTGCCACTTCACATGGTTTCACAAGACACTGCACTTAGTAGCTATTTGGGCTTTTTTTTCTCCATTCTTTGTAGTTTGGGGGAAAAAAAGGTCACACTTACAAAGAGATGGGAAGAACCCCAAAAGCTGAGGTGCAGCAGGTGCTCCCACAGACCTGTCCAGAACCCACGGGGAACACAGCTGTGAAATGCCCACGGGTTCAGTGTGGTCAGTTCTTCTGTTTTAATTGAGCTATAAACAATATGAGAAATAAACTGTTTCCTAACCACATTGGAGAACAAATGCTAAATTACACTTTCAAGTAGATGATAAAACTTAATGTTTCATCATCAGAAAGCTACTGGCTTTTAAGTGCATAAAAAGCTACTCCAAACAACTTACAACTGAGACACAATCAAGACCAAAAATCATAGAGCTTCAGTCTCCAACTTGTTTTCTTGCTATTTGTCAAGTTCATTATTCAAATACAAGATTTTTTCCTTAATTTAATATACATACTTACACAATGGCTTAAATTAAGGCATAATCCCTCTGACTGAAGTTTTCAGTAAAATACCTCTGTCGCTTTTTATTAGTAATAATTGGTTCAGATTACTGCTGGCCAAAGGAACAGTCCATTAAACAAGAGATTGAAAACAAGATCTCTTTAGTACTATATCCCATTAGAGCAATTTGTAAATTAAATGCAGTGCTGGCCATTGGACACAGCAAGCCTTTTACAAACCTCAGTGAACAGTCCTACCAGAAAAGGCTCGAGGCTTTAAGCGGGAGCTGGTGAAACTCTGAAGCCACAATGTGGTTTTACAGAAAGCTGCTCACATTCTAAGAATGCTACCACTGCCCAGGAAGTTATCATCCAAAAAACACAGGGCAAATTTTTTATCAGCCAAAAAAACAATGGCTGATATTTAACAGATAGACATGAAAAGAGAGACCTTGAACAGCAACTCAACAAGCCAACTGGAGACTTAATTTCCCAGCAATGCCTCTGATTGCATTGCTGTGACAATGCTTTTGTAAATGACATTTTTTGGGCTCTCAAATACTCTGAAGAGCATTTCTTCTCTGCAATCTGGAATCATATTTGAGGATCCCATAATGCTTCAATTTTCTATTTCAGTTTTCATTCAAAGTGTTTGAGGCTTTCTGGAATTGCAATTTAAATGTAGAACACTTCTGCCAAACACATATACTTAGATGGAACAGTAATATGCAAATCACGTCATCCCTCAATACAAAAGCTGATGCATAAAAGACTTAATCACGTTATAGAGGAAAACACGCAATTTCAGGAATATAAACACCAGCTGTACCCCCAAATTTTTAAATTCACAAATTCAGTCCTTCACAATGTCACGTAACAAACCAATAGCTGAGATCCCAGGCTCTTCTCAGAACCTCACAGGCCGTGCTTTGGCTGCTCCTGGGACAAAGACAAGACATGACTTAGGCAGTTGGTAAGTTGTTGAGCAGCAAGTAGCTTTAAATCACAGCTGTCTGTAGCACCATATGTGCTTCCTTGGGAATGAAAAACACATTATTTTCTTCGGAATTAGAAATCACAATCAGATTCCTCGAACAAACAACAACTGGAAGCTCAACCCAAACATATGAACTTTTACTGCTTTAACATTTTCTCAAAGAAAATACTGCCTGTTTAGTATAGTGCTACTATCTATTTTCTTATCTATTTGGATTGTATTTTATTTCTAAGACATTCCTAATATGCATTTGCTTCCAGACACCATTCTGTGACTCAACACTTTTTATTATCAGAGAGAGCCCTTAGAGTTCACATGAATGCTTAGAAAGCTTCCTGGAGCTCCACTCACCCTGCCTTTTAAAATAGACTAGTAGCCAACCCAGGTACCTAGAAGTAAAACAAAGACAAAAAGTTAAGAGATGCATTTAATGCACCATGGTAGTATATATAAATCCTTTCAGAGTAATGGTAATTTAACCATTCTCTGCATTTCCTGAATGTCAGTTTATACTAAAGCATTCCCTTACATCAATGGCTTTGACAAGTCAGGAGAAGTAAAGTAAAAGATGACAATAGGGAAAGTACTAAAAACCCCCATGTTTCTCTCAACTAAGCATTGTAGCAGACTTGTTCAATGCTTTTCCTCCACGGTAACCTACACCATGCTAAAGCAGCAAAACAGCCACATAAGCACAGAGTACTGAGTAAATAAAGCTTCTTAATGCTACCCTGGTATAATGCAAATGGAACAAATGGTCAAAGGCATTCACTGACAAAGTGATCATTGAAGCCCACACATCAGAACTCCTGGAGAGCACCATATTTCAGAAAGATGTTTGAAGTGTGTAGCTGTACCAAAGCTGGAGGCAGAACATTCCTTGTTGGATTTGATGATCAGACTCCCAGTGAGGTTCCTCAATGAATGCAAACCCTACTAAACCAGTTCTAAATACATACTGGTTTTATATGGATATGTTTGTGAGGGAAAGTAAGGAGTTCTTAACACATCCTATTCCAGCTGGTTTTGCTCTGCATTTAGGCATTTGCTTTCAAGGTCGTCCTTATTCTGAGCAGTTGGTTCCTCACTCTGTGCAACAGAGATTTCTGACTGGTCTGTCTTTGCACTGGTGTCACCCAGCTCCTCTTCAGCTGAGTTGGGGCCACACAGCTCCTTAACATGGAGGGTTGGATTGGTCATTTGTTCTGTGTCTTCTTGAGAGGCTGGTACATTGCTGTCTTTGGGAAGCTCAGGGCAGTTGACAGGAGCTATCACCACGGGAGGCTGAGGTAGGTCTTTCTGTAAATGGAAGATCACAGTCAGAATGATGGAAAGCAAGAACTATTGTGTCCAGTTATCAGAAGTGATGGTCATACAAGATGAAGATTAAAGGTCCATCATCTCTGTTATCATTCTGCAGTAGTGGACACTAATGTAATGCATACAATTATCCACAACTGTAATGTATACAATCATCCTTTCTTTCTGTTTTATAGGACACCATGGGAATTTTTCCTTCCAGAAAAGTGTTTGCTTTCTGCCTGATTGTTCCTCACCAGCTTCAGTTGTGGTCAGCAACAGGATCAGACAGCAACAGACAAACAGCACTTGGTCCTTGGCCACTCTGGTCCTGCCCACCTTTACTATCAATTCTTTACAAGAATTGGCAACTTTGCCATAACATTTCAGATGGTTTCAAATATTTCTCCAACAACTAAATTCTGTTCTCTAGAGGAAACTTGTGATACTTATCACAAATAGTTGAATAAAAGAGTAAAACTCACTGGGGGAACCTCTAGCTTAATAGATTTCCCCTTCAAGCAACTACTTAAAAACTCAAATCAGGTATCATGATAGAAATGACTCCTTTCTGAATCAAGTTAATTTCACTTGTAGCACAGTGAAACAAAGTGACAATTTACTATATTGAACCACATTTCTAACTTCATAAACAGCAGGTTAGGAAAATACATGAAGAAAATATTTTAAGGATATTTTGTATATAAATCGTGGTTATAATGCTATAACATTGCAATCTTTTACTGCTACTGATACCTTCGACAGTGATCAAATAAGTAAAATTATGGGAGAACCAAGGAGGATACACAAGATCTACTTTACTTTTCACCAGCTGGATTTAAGTGGTGACGAACATTATAAAAAACCAGAAAACCTCATGGAGGGAAAAAAAGTATCCAAAGAAGCAAACAAGCAAGCAAAACCAAGACCTTTGTTTGTGTGATAATACTGCAACATTTTACTCAACTTTAATTCTAGTTAGGTTTTTATAACATTAGTATTTCCTGAAGACACTCATATCAAACTGGTATTCACCGCAAAGCCGCTGCCCGTCCAGAACATGGCCAGCTCCCTCCTCCAAAGGGCCACTGCGAAGCTGGTGAGAAGGGTACAGGGCACCAAGTAGAGAAGAGCAGGCTGGCCCATCTGCATCAGTGCCAAGGCAACAAAGGTCACAAGAAGGCCTATGCCATATGCTGGAAGAAAACAGACCCAGCAAAACACAGTTATTCAAATCCAGCTTTGCTGAAGCACAACTCCAGGAGTGTTCTCACACGGACTTTTTTCAAGTAATATGCAAAACACCACCTCCAGAATGTTTTCAGGTCTCTTCAGAGAGAAGCATTATTTACAGAATGCAAACCTGGAATACTACAGTCCTTCTACTGATAATAACACATTGTGAAAGTAGTGTGATAGGCCTAGTCCATACTATGCAACTCAAGCAGAATTAACAAATAAAGTATTGTGCCTCATATTGTATTTATGAATTCAGCAGATATAGACAAACATCTTGACCATTAGAATATGCTTCTTGTTTAGGTTGGCTTTGGCTGTTTCTTATTATCCTGCTACACTGCTAAAATTTAAAAAAAGCCATCCAGTTATATGTTATAATTTTTTAATACTTTCTATTTAATTTCTGCATAAATGTGGTGAAGTTTATTTAGTAGAACAGAAGCATCCTGGAGAAAAAGAGGCTCAGGGGGGACCTTCTCACTCTCTGCAACTCCCTGACAGGAGGGGGGAGCCGGGTGGGGTGGGCTCTGCTCCCAGGGGACAAAGGACAGGACAAGAGGAAACAGCCTCATGCTGTGCTAGGGGAGGTTTAGGTTGGATATTAGGCAGAACTTCCTCCTCAAAGGGTTGTGCAGCCCTGGCACAGGCTGCCCAGGGCAGTGGAGTCCCCATCCCACAGGGATTTCAAAGATGTGTGGATGTGGCACTTGGGGCCATTGTTAGTTGTGGCCTTGGCAGTGTTGAGTCAATGGCTGGACTTCATGTTCTCAGAGGGCTTTTCCAATCTAAATGGTTTCAATTAAAATACTCAATAACTTCGCAGTTCTTGACATTTTTTTTTCAGGGCCCATTCGGTTATTATTGAAAGGTTTTTATATCTAAAGTATTTCTTATCATGACTCAAGCCCCCTCCCTGTCCTCTCTGCAGCCTCCCATTAGGCAGCCATGAGTCAGCAACAGAATCTTCTCTGTGCATTCTCTTGTTTCACAACCATGTGCTCCAGCTCTCTGCCATCTTGATGGTCTCTAGTGTATTCACTCCAGTATGTCAATGTCTGTCTGACGCCAGGGACCCTGGTTGAGACTCAGTCTTAAGTGACAAATTGAGAGGAATAATCATTTCTCTCTTAACTGATGGCTCCATCTTGCTAACTCAGCCCTGTGTGTGGCTCATTCTCAGTGCTGCTGACTCTTCATCAATACAACATTTTCTTACTGTTTTCTGCAAATGCATTTTGAAAGTACCAGGTAAGACAACAGTTTTGTGTAAGTATATTTGAGAGGAAATTATTTGGAACATTGAAATAAAAGGATCTATCTAGCCTTGCTAGAAGTCTCCATGAACCTAGGTATGTTTTCCAAAGAATTTCTAAAGCAGTTCATGAAAATTTTTCACAACATTAACTGCAAGTATTGGAAGTCTTTGCTGGCAGAAGTAAGATGTAAGAAAGCCAACAGGAATCTGTCAGATCCTATTTATCAGTTGTATTTATGTCCATGGCATGTAATTCTGTGGACTCTACAAACTAAAGACAAAAACTACTGTAGAGGGTTTATAATCATCATAAAACAATTCGCTGCATCATAGTTCATGGATTTTTAGAACACACAACATAAAATATTAAGAACAAAGTCAAAGGATAATATCCCTGAACCTGAAGTTTTATGCAGAATAAATTCCAAGATCTGTGAATTAAGCAACCAGGGTAAGTGGAGCTGAGCACATGTAAAGGTAGTGCAGCTACAATAGATCTAGTGAGAGCCTTGGTAACCATGATAACAAGAAGTTCTCCTTAAATATGGCAGATAAAACAGCTCAGACAACCTACATCAGCTAGTCTGGTGATGGAAGATCTAGCCTTGAAAGCACTTTGCTAAAATATTTCTGTTCAATAATAAAAAGGAGAAGGATAAAAACCCCAAATTATGCCCTATGAGACTGATGACAGGCTTTCAGAGGAAGCAACTGCTGTAGGTCTCACGTTCAGGTGTGGTACATACCTATTGTGCAGGCTACAAAATAGACTCTGGATGACTGCACCTGAATATCAAATCTATGGCAATATGCTACCAGTAAGCCTAGGAAAGGAAAGAACAGTTACAACATGTTTCCAATCTAGTCACATAGTTAAGATACACAAAACCATCAAACCAGCTGGGAACTTTCAAGAATTTTTTTCCTTGGAACCCTGTGTTTAAGCACCAGAACAGCATCATCCAGGAGACTGCACAACTTACAAATTAATTACATGGTAGCACAAGCCCAGTACAACAGAAGCACTCCAAGAATAAAATTAACAGCTTTAAATACACACATCATAGATACAAAAAGTGACTCCATCTCTACTAAACAGTTGAAAAGTTGTGTTCACAACAAGAGGAAGTTCATCATATTTCCCAAAAATACAAGCAAATAAACATATGATTTCTCAGAAGAAATCTGAAAGCCAGAAGATGCACACTGGGTTTCACCTGCAGTGATGCTAGGCATACTTCTACCTACTATCTAAAAACAAATATGAGAAGGTGTGGTAGAAAAACTGGATGTAGTATCACTAACAAAATTAGAAAGGTTTGAGTGGTCAGACATATGGACTCAAACCATGTGCAATGGACAAATAATTTCCTCTATCATCACACTATTAAAGATGTTTTATAGTATAAAACCAGTTGCTAAATCAGCTCTTGTGATTTCTCTATATTTCTTGACATCATTGCATGTGCAACTGAAACAGCAGATTGACATACATTTAATTTCTTATTGATAAGATGAATAGTGCAGGAAAAAAAAGAAGACGTACTTACAAATTTATCAGGTTTATAATAGTCAAATCAAAATTCCCAATTGAAGCAGAAGTACAAGAGGAATAAACTAATGACAGTGCAGCAAATAAAATTCTTAACATGCTGAACAATACCTGGCACTAAAATGTCTCCAAATCCTAAGAGAGAAAAAGGCCTGTCACACAAAGCCAGTGGTGAGGAATTCAGTCGTGGAACCTTCAGGACCATTGGGAGCTTGGAATGAGAGAGACACGTTGCTGATGAAAAGCCATTTTCTCCATATAGTGGCACTACCTACCAGAACTTGTTACTGTTGTTAACCACAAGATTCAAACATAGCAAATGTATCTTTTCCTACATTCACATTACATACAACATTACTGACATCTAACAAAACGTATTTAAAATAGGAGTGATGAAACACTTTTGAAACACTATATTTATTTCCAAGTCCTCACATGCAATAGGGTATCAACTCTGCTTTAGCTGTAGGAATGTAAAAAACTTAGATAAACTGCCACATGTATAAGAAATAACCATTTATACAGTTCAGTCATCTAGTTGCAATGAAGGTCTCAAAAGAGCAAAGACACGAATAATTTTAAAAAGCAAATTTTTCTAATCACTTTAAAGACTCTCCCCCACCCCTCAGTGTTCCTATTTATGGCATAATTTGAAATGCTGAGGCACAGTAAGCCAAGGTTCATTGCAAACCTGTATTCTCCTTATTACACAACATTTAACTTTCTTTTTTCTCTTATTAGTGTCAAAATAATCTTATCTTCATTACTGTATTATACAATTCATTGTGTGCATAAAATTGAAACTAAAGGGATAAAAGAGTGAAGAAAGAGTAAGAAGAAGAGTAAGAAGTTAAAGAAATTAGTATGGACTGTATGGATTGGTCCAGGTCCTGCAAACAACTGTTTTCTTTGCTATTGACCCATCCGACATTATTGTATTTATTGCTGAAAAGAAACCCAGCATCCTCCAATTAGCAAAATGAGGGTTTGCTAAAGATAAATTTCTCGTGTTGCTCACTGTATCTCACTATCTCCTAACCTCACATCCTTTCCTCCCTGAGTCAGCCACACCTTGTGCAGGTGCTCATGCAGATGGCTGCTGTCCAACAGTGACTGAAGACTGGCTTCAGTTTTCTTCCATGTCCAATTTGTGTTTCTCTCCTTAACATACAGCCTCAGCTTTTCACAAAGCAATTGTCAAAATAGAGAATGGGGGAGAAGAGACAACTGATGATGTTTTATCTCTTTAGGAAAACATGCTTATGCTTTATTAGCAATAAGCTAATATTTACAGATGTGGTCACATTGTCATGAAGTTGAGTTAATCAGCTTCCTTATACTGAAATCCTTCTAAAGAAAGGTAGAAGAAAACCAAAGCTGGTGTGCAAACCACTACAAATCTGCTTTGTCCCTCCAGCATAAGGGCACAGGAGGACTTATTCCCACACTAAGGTCTTTTCAGACTGACATCTCCATTTCAGCTTTGTGGTCCTCAAATTTTAGAAAAGTTAAAAGTTGGAAGCTAGTGCCAGATTTTCAGGCTACAGACAGTACCTTTTCATGAGTGGCAGAATCAGATGGGCCTGCAGCCACCTCCACCATTATACTCTCCCCAGTCTAAAGAAAAAAATGGGAAAATTGTAAATCAGCACTCAGCAGCTCTGGGATCATTTAGGAACACACAGAGAAATAAGTCATTACACTTTGCTCTGTGGACAGCAGGCAATAGAGAAGCACTTTACTTACCTTTGTTAAAAAAGGTGTGATAAATACAAAGAATACATCATACACAAAAAGAACCAGGAGGAGCAAGGTACAGCCCTGAAGGAAGAGACAAGACACTTAGCATTTACACACTATGCATTAGTAAACAGCAAAGAATTAATAATTAGCAGACTACTCCAGAAAAAAAAAGCTAACAAAGACTAAAACAAGTCACCCACATATTTTTCTTAATTTCTACATGTTTTGGATGGAGGAAATTGGTCTCACATGCACCACATAAAAAACTAATTCTTAGACAAAATTACATGTTAGTTCCTAAAATTGTTTCATGTAAAGTCTGAAATTGGTGCTGTTTTAATTTGCTAGGAAATATGAAGAAGTTCTGCACTGGAAGATGCCAGGCATAGCTTGAAACACTACCTCCCTATATACTGTCAGTCTCTATAAATTTATAGGTGAAGATAAAGAAGAGTTTGAAGAGCTACTTAAGGGGCAACTAAACAATTAATAAAGATTCTTGTCTTAGGGCACTGATTAAGCTCGGAAAGATTTGAAAGAAACCACCAGAATGATGCATCAATTGTGTGCCAATTTGGAACCAAACCAATCAAAACAAAAAACTCAAAGCAAAACATAAAACAAATAATCAAAACCAAACCCACTAATGGTGATCTGTGATTTACTAGTCAATACTTTAAAGAACAATCACATGCCAATTATTGGTCTACATTATACTCGTTACATCCCTCTCTTCTGAGCTGCACAGGAATGGAAGTGCATTTCCAAGCCACTGTACTTCATTATAAGTGACTCCACTGTCCAACAGCATGCATGCAAATATTACCTCTTAACATTTGTGTAACTTTCATACCTTAAATGTAGGCAGGCGAATTGTTTTCAACATGTAAAGACAGAAAGCAATTCCTAAAGCATCTTGCAGAACCCAGGCCCACCTTAAAAAGAGGAGAGTAACATTTTTGCTGGAAAGGCAGACCAAACTGTCCTCACTAAGGACCTGCTTGAGACAAGAAAGAACTTCATTCAAAGTACTTGCTTGAAATCAACATTGTTGTCAGCATGGATTTGCAAATGGCAAGTTGTGCTTGATCAACCTGATAATCTTCCACAAAGGAATACCTGGGAGATGAGGGAAGAAGGGTGGGATGCTGTCTATCTAGACTCCAATAAAGCTTTCCACTGAGAACCTTGCCATTAGCTCCTCACAGAGAAATCGATAAGTACAAGCTGAATGAGGAGTGAGGCAGACTGAAAACTGGCCACATGAGGTGGGTACCAAAGTAGGAAGTGCTGGGGTCCTTTGTCCTGTCTATACATATGTACTCTTGGGTGCTAAGGCAAACCTACAGCTGGGGCTGGTTTTTGATCAAGATTTGCAGTATGGAAGTGCCCCTTTGCTTTACTCTTGACAGCTAGGGTCAAAGAGAAGTAGGATCTGAGATAAACAACACTAAGGTTTCCCTGAAGTTGCTATGGTCTAGATGCAGATGAGGGATGATGCTTTTGTGATCAATACCTGTGCACTTGCTGATGGAGCTTTGTGCAGGAGACACGCAGGTCCACTCCAGCTCTGAGGCAGAAAATGGATTTCCTAGTTCTAAATATCCCAGGTTGAAATAGTTCTATAGTACTTCTGTACTCCCCTGTCTGACACTTATCTCCTCTAAAGGGTGTTTCAGGGTTGATGCTTCTTGGATTTGAGTTCCATCACCATGATCCACACAGAACACAGACCCCACAAATGCAGTAACTGCCAGTCGAGGCACAAGCCAGACATCAAAACAAACCAGCATTTCAGTTCCAACACTGAATCCCTGACAGAGGGACCAAGAACATGAACACAACCTGCATACATGGGGAAATTTGAGCATGTGGGAATAAGGTAAGAGGTAAAAAACCCCAAACCAAAATCAAACCATCATGAAATATCCACCTCTATTGAAAGTGGTGAGAACATGCTACAGTCAGGTACTGCACTAACACTGGATGAATGGACTCACACCAGACAACTGAGAGAAACCAGAAACTAAAGATCTGACCATCTTCCCAGTTCTTATTCTCATGAATAAATATTCTCATGAAGAAATGAGTTAGACAACTTGTGTCCAATTTTTCATAACGCTTCTGAGAAGCTGTCTTAAGTCAAAGAGATCAGAATAGTGGCTGGGACTCAGAGAAATTCAAGCTTAACAAGAGAAAGTTTGCTGTAATTTAAACCAACAAGAAAAAGATGAAGCACGTAAGGAACAACTAAGAAATTCTGCCTGTCTCTGGTTTCTTTCCTGTCACTCCTAAATTCTGATACATTTAGGCTTCTATGGATGTCATTTACTTATACTGCAAAGCATATTACAATTTTTAGCACAGAAACGAAAATATACACTTACTGATCTTCATTTCTGAAGACTCCCCAGACTATGCTGACAGAGACACAAAATACTGCCAAGAGCAACATCCGAACCTGGGGCCGCTTGTGAAAATAAGGCAAGTTGTTGTCTGGGATTCTGAAAACAAAACAGACAGTTGTCTATGTAGCTACCCCCTTTCTTGATAAACATTTTGAAGTATGAAGCAACCTTGTAAACCCCACACCTACTCAACAGTATAAAAACCAATGTTTACCTGGTACAAATGTACAAGTTGCCACATACCTACATTTTCCCAAGGGGAATCTTCTTACAAAGGGAGACAGACAACTGTAGAGACCAATTGAGGCAGCCAGGCAGAATATTCCTATGATAACATAGACTGGGAAAAAAAAAAATATTTAGTCCAAGTAGGAAAGGCAAGAGATATTTTTTGTCATATCCTGGCTAATAAAGAATAGTCAATAAGCCTAAATGACAACTAAAGCTTACATTTCAACAATGAGAGGTAAACTGTTGATTAGATTTATGCTCTTCAAGTCTCTAATTCTAGTGCCTTTTACTCAAGTGTACTTTATGCAATACCTACCTCAACAAACCCAAACCTCTGTGCTAATATTCTTAAAATAAATCATAAGACTAAAGGGCAACCTATGGTGAAGTGTTTATCTTTTCTTTATGAGTATTACAGGGAAACTCTTAAATTCATTCAGTAGCAAAACTGATGCATGTTTCACTACTTCCTTAGAAATAAGAGGATGGGAATTCTAATGCATTAGGCTCCCATGGCTTTTTGTCAATCAATTTGATAAGGGATCAACAGAAACTTATCATCTTTATAAAGATAAAAAAAATTGATCTTGGATCCCATAAATTGACTTCAAATTGAACAATAATAGAGAGACAGGAAGAGATCAGGGAACACCTTTAACAAAAATAAAATGTGGAAGATACAAAGTCAGTATCTACTTAATAGGCTTTAATGTTTGAAAGAAGCTCTATCTAATCTATCTAATCAAACCTCATTAAAAGCAGAAATCTACTCTGTGGATTTTCTTACAGGGTTTTAAATTATATTAGGATGAAGAAACATGCCAGAGACAGATGCTTCACTATTTTCCTAGTAAAAGTGCTCTTTAAAATGATGGCATCCTTGTGATACTGAGAAATGTATCAATACAAACACAACCTCAAGAGTACCTAAGTGGTCATAGAAGAAATAAAGGAGGACGAGCATTGAGCAGCACATCACCACAAACACACAGATCATTATTGGAGTCACGTCCACTGTTTCATCATCATGTTTCTCTGCCCCATCATCACGTTTGTGCTTCATGTACCTCCTGAAAGAGTAACGTGGCTACAGTCAGTTCATTCCTTCTGCAATAGAATACACAAGAGTGCTGAATCTTCAGTAAGAAACATGGGGTTGGGAAGCACATCACCCCACCAATGCCTGCACTGATTCCCACTCAAGTCAGTGGATGTTTCATGGATGTATGAACATCAGATACAATGCAATGCACAAACCAGTAACTGCTGCACTAGTTTATCTAGAGTAGTATTTTCATTCACTAAGAACTCAACTGAATCCTGAAAGTTATCACAGAATAATGTGCTGACTTTGGAAGAAATCCTTAAGTTGGGTAAATGTTGGAAATAAGCATGGCAAAATCACCTCCTCCCTCTGCCCCACCTACTGGGAAAAAGTAACCATAAAATTTCATTGCAAGTTTCATAACAAATATGTTAGCCATCTAATCAGCTTGGTTTACACCAGACCAGTAAAAGGAAATTTGTTTTTTTGGTTTTTTTTTTTTACAAAATATTTCTGTGGTGAATTTTTGCAAAAGCTCAAACAGGAAGCCTATTACTTTACAATCTTTGTTTTGAGCTTTCCAAGTGTTTGGCTTTTTGACAAGGCAAAATACTAAAACACATGTAATTTATACTCCAATGATTTCCTATAGTGTCCAAGCCAATGCAAGACCCAGGACCTTGCAAACACATCAGCCTTTTCCCATTCATGTTACACAGACAGTCTCCAAACCTCACTGCCATAACTGCCAGGCAATCTTTACATAAACACTATCTATCCTTTTTTTCTGCCCAAAATTCAGGAAAACTGACATTCTGGATTCCAGTTACTCACTTTTTCACATCTCTGCTTCCTGCCCAGTAGCCTCCAATTGCAACAGTCCCCACAGCCATGACAAAGATAATCACCATGTTGTAGTCCAGCACAGGCTCGTTGGGTGCATACATTGCCCCTTTCACTAAGCTGCCAAAACTCTGTGGAGGCAAGTATGAGTTATGAAGGGTACCCAAAAAGCTACCTTAGCAAAGGTTCACTTATTTAATTTTTACTGAGCAACCTCAGAATCAGGCTTGTTATAAACACTTAAGAGCCATCTATTGGCTCTACATTTACTTTCAGCACCAGGCTCCATTTGGATTTCATTCCAAAGATGAAAAATAACCTGTCAAGAGATTTGTGGGTTTTTTCCTACCTTCCTGAGTACTGCACTCTATGTATTCAAAGCTCTTAAGGTGGTCTTCAGATACTGCTGAGCAGTGACTCATTTACATGAGATAATTTAAATGAGAGCATGAAGTATCAAGTTTACCTTGCCAATATCTAACATATCAGTATAGCTGAGCAGAGCCACAGGAATATCAATCTCTTCATACTGGCTCCTGTTTCCCCCAGGAGGAACCTGAAAAACAGTTCAAGTAAGGATAAATTTATTTCTGCAAATACTTTTAATCCTTAGAAAGGGTTACAGTTGCAAGTTCTGTTTCTGCTAATTTGAAAAATGCCATAGAAAGGAACACAATGACAGCAAACACTCAAAGTCCAAAATGTGTGCCTGTTCCCAGTAAAACAGAAGTCATTAAAGACTCTAACAGCAAAATGCAGCAACCAACTTTCAGCAGTATCTTTAGCACATCA
The DNA here is from genome assembly GCA_013399895.1 of Serilophus lunatus. Lineage (NCBI taxonomy): Eukaryota > Metazoa > Chordata > Aves > Passeriformes > Eurylaimidae > Serilophus > Serilophus lunatus. The sequence continues at coordinate 184,503 of VXBA01000040.1, forward strand.
GGGTCACATATTAATGACTGATGTGTGCCCCTAGTATTGACCTTACTAATTTTACAAAATACATGATGGGGATGCTCCAGCTGAATCTAAAGCACTAGATTCAGTGTGGTAGTATGACAGAGTCAAGAAACCAACCCTCCATCCATCCAACCATCCTCCTTTGATTCCAGCATTATATGTGGACTAAGGGTAATACCAAACACTTGACTTGAATGTCACATGAGCTCTGTGCAGACTCTTCCTACTTAAGGGAGTGCCCCTTGTTTCATTCCTTCCTCTTTCAGGTGTACAATCTCCACACATAACTTTGCCACACACTGACATGCAGGAACACACACCTTATTTATTTTAAAGAGGAACATCAAATACCAGTAACGTGCACCAAACAAAAGTCAGTATCAAACATCAGAGGAGTATCAGCAGCACAGAAAGACAAAAAGAGTCTTACCAGTCTCTCTCTACTGACAATCAGCAGCCCACGAGCTCCATTTATCTGAGCAAGCCTCACTTTCTCATAGAAGGTGCAATTTCCTCGCATCACCATGGGAATTTGATTATTAAATCCTCCATCAGGTACATCAGAAGGAGAACATAAAACAGATGCTGTCTGATCCTGCAGTTGCAAGAGTGACTGAAAAATAAAATCAGTTAAACATATATAAATATATATATATATAAAACAAAATTATGGAAGAAGTCAAGAGCAGGAACCACAGAGTTTCTAAAAGGTAATTTAAAGTTTTCAAGTAATGGAGTAATAGAGTATTCTCAGAGAGACACGAAAGCTGAAACAGTGGTAACAGTGCTGCCCTCTCTAATATGTCAGGTCTGCCTTGCTTCTCTTTATTGTGCAGAATTCTGCTGGTAATAAAATTTGGGCTATGATCTGCACTTGCATTTGTTTTCTTCAGTACTGCTGCTGTTCTGATGCTCATAATCAGGATGTGGGAGGAGCACAGCAAAGTGTTACCATTGCTGGGGTGTCAGAGTGGCAGGCTGGGATGGGGGAGGGCATGAAGTCCTAGAAATGGAAAACACAGAGTGGGGGAAAGCACAAAAGCATAGGCAATAAACTTCCACGTCAAAACCTAACATATCCAAAGTGCTGAGATTTTATATCCCAAGTACTTGAATACTGGATTCTAAGCTGCTTCTCTCACCACTTGTGATCCAGAATTGTTGCAGGCCTGCCCCAATTCATTAGTTTTGGCCCTCTTCAGGCTCAAAGTCATCTCAGTTCTGGAACATTCCAAAGACACTTCAACGTTTTAGAAGTAGCACTAGCACAAATTGATCCTTGCCAAATCTAAACCACCCCCAGCATCTTTGCCCAGTTCTCTTTGCAAGTCACCTGAAAACTGCAAATATCTACCAAACAACTGAACCGTGCCAAAAGAAGCAGGTCCCAGTCCTTGCAGGAGGTGAGCTGTTTGAGAAGTGTCAGGGTAAAGTTTTAACCTGAAAAGCTGATACATGAAACACTCTGTATTAGAAATCCACAAGTACACAGGTATCTGCATAAGGGACTCTCTTGCTTTAGGACAGTCAGCAGCCCCTTGTTTTCAGAGGCAGGTAAGCATCAGGCTGTCAGTGGCTCCAAGCTTATTCAGAAAACTGCTGTCTCCAACCTGACTTCTACTTTGAGATTGTAAAATGTCTCTGCACACATTTCCTGGTTGTCCAAGTTTCAAGTAAGTTTATCACTCCATTAGAGCACAACAGGAATGCAGAGTGAGCTTCAGGCTGGTGCACTGCACTGCCTCAGTGAATGGATTGTATTGCTGGAGTATGGAAGGAGGAGGGAGAATATGAAGGAAGGGAAAAGCAGGTGAGAACTGAGGAAGGAAACAGGGATACTCAGGGGGTACAGCATATATCACCCAAGTGATGAGAAGTGTCTCTGCAAGCTATTCTGGACTAGAGTGGCTCCTGCAGAGCTACTGAAATGTATCTCCAGTTTCTGATTGAAACAGGATGTTTACAGTACAGTCCTCAACCTTCATAAATATGAGTCTCATGTATTTCTGATTCAGGTTACACAGTCAGGGCAAGTGCAAAAGTTTATCAGCTGGGTCTACACAAGGCAGGTATTAATGTACCTAGGGACTAATCTGTGGTTGCAATAAACCCCTCACAGGTAATTAAGATTTGACTATGCATTGATAAGGAACACTAATTTTGTGGGGCACTCAACTGTTAGATCAAGGAATACAACTGAATAAAAATGAACCAAGTATCAGCCACCTTCAGGTTCCCCTATTAGTAGCTCACCAAAGTGCATTTGCTGATTTCATATTTCAGTAACAGTAACTTTTTCTCACAGAATAGAGAGAATAATTGACTCAATTGTCAGCTAAGACAGATTTGATAATGCAGCAAAAGCTTGACACAGTTTGTGACTACTCAATCTTACACTTGACAGAACTGTGAACCACTAAGAAAGAACTAAACCTCACAATTCAGTGTATTAGCAAAGCCATGTGGTATCTTCTTGTTTCATGCTGAAGTACAAAAACTCCTTTCCAATCTCAGCTATGTGCCATTTTAATTTCATTGATCACATCATTGAAAAGGAAGGTTTTGTTTTGAACCAACAAAAGGCATTACCTGGAAATGAATATTGCCATCCTAGCATTGCCTAGAGTGATCTGAACAGGCAACATTTTCTAAGCAGAGCAAACAAAGCAGTTGCTTCAAATTCTACTAATCCAAGTAAGAACTGACAAATTTCCTTGTACCAAAGGCATTTTTGAATACATTCTTCTGTCATTGCTTAGCTAGGTACTTACAGCTTTACCCAGATCATGTGGCAAATGGGCCCACTGAGAGTTGAAGAGGATACAGTAATCTTTTCCTTTGCTGCTCCCCTTCTCTGAAAGGACGTGTACCATCCCATACTCACAGTACACCTGAAAACATAACAAAAATTTCACCACAAGAATTTTAGGTCACATAAAATAGCAGAAGTAATGGGTGTAACTTGCTGTTGACTAGTCTGCTTTGTATTTTTTTAAGAAAACCAAAAGATTCTACAAAGTTTCCATATTTGTGCAGGGAATACAGAATTTCTTATTATTTCCATCATACTTCAAAGAAAGACTTCAGATATGTTAGACAAGATTCTCTTCTACACTGCAATTGGTCAAAGAACCAAATGAAAACTTTCTGGATGTGTTTAATAAAACCCAACAAAACAACAAACCAAAAAAAACCCAACCACAAAAAATACAGCTCAATTGGTATAAATATATATATAGTCAGAGTAAAGGAAAGAAGCTGGACTATTGCAGAGCAGACTTTGAGCACTGTGTTCAGCTCTGGGGCTCCCAACATCAGAAAGACCTGGAGCTGTTGGATGAGTCCAGAGGAGACCATGGAGATGCTCCCAGGGCTGGAGCCCCTCTGCTCTGGAGCCAGGCTGGGAGAGCTGGGGGTGTTCAGCTGGAGAAGGGAAGGATCCAGGGAGAGCTTGGAGCCCCTTCCAGAGCCTTAAGGGGCTCCAGGAGCTGGAGAGGGACTGAGGACAAGGGATGGAGGGACAGGACACAGGGAATGGCTTCCACTGCCAGAGGGCAGGGATGGATGGGATATTGGGAAGGAATTGTTGGCTGGGAGGGTGGGGAGGCCCTGGCACAGGGTGCCCAGAGAAGCTGTGGCTGCCCCATCCCTGGGAGTGTCCAAGGGCAGGTTGGATGGGGCTTTGAACAGCCTGGTCCAGCCCACACCACGACTGGGGCCTGGAACTAGAGGATCTCTAAAGCCCCTTTCCAGCCAACCCATTCTATGATCCTGTGAATAACAGGCCTGGCATTTACCAGCTCTCGAAAGTACAGCCTGAAGTGATGATCAATTCTAGATTCACATCACTCCAAACCTTAACCTTGGACACCTTTGCTGTATATGTGACAAGATCCCACAGCAGCAGCAGCTCTTTTTGCATCCTAGGGAGCACAAGTGGACCCCCAATCTACATACAGCATATACTTATCACTGCTTAAGTGACCAGTGGTCACTGCTGCCAAAACTCCAATAATATCTGCTATAAGTAATGAAGATTACATGGCTAAGATCCATAATTACAGGCCTGTCCTGTGTCTGGCTAGGATAGAGTTGATTTTCTTCACAGCAGCCTGGTATGGTGCAGTGTTTTATATTTTTTCCCAAAACAATGCTAATAACATACTAATGTTTTAGCTATTGCTGAACAGTGTGCACACCACCAAGGCTTCTGTTTTTCTCAGTGTCCCACCAGCAAATAGATGCCCAGGACATTGGAAGGGGTCACAACCAGGCAGGTGATTCCATGCCACAGAATGTCACGCTCATTTTTCCAAGGAGGTCAGCCACCTTTGGCATCATTTAAATGCTGCAATTCTCCTGAACAACTTCTGGAAACTGAAGCAAACCAACCCATATCCTGTAGGAATTTGGAAAAAGAGAACAAGGACTACACAGAAAAGTAAGCATGTGGGAAAAGTGATATATTGATAATTAGGAACTTACAATGAAATCCAGAATTATAAGTTAATTCTCTACTAATAAAGTTGTGTTTGCACGTTCATTAAAAAGTATCCTTGTATGTAAAGGGTTATATTCTAGACAGTGAGACTCTCCTGCTTTTAACACAAGGTAACATGCACAAATATTCCAGTTTTAGGCATCTCCTCACTTGTGGTACACAGTATGTACTCTGCTTGTTCAGCAGAGTTCTCAAACTGCCTCTAACTGCAAGAAGTACTGTGGTTAACACAAATATTTTCAGCTTCCCATCCCTGCAAAACACACAGCAAAGATAGTAACTTCCTCATTGTTTTGGTTATGTCAGATTGTACCAGGCCTTTCCAGCCAAACTGAGTTCTGTTCTTCTCCTCCCTTCCTTCCCTTCCCCGTGTATAGTGACACAATTTGGTGAGTACTAGATATATTCCTTACCTCCCACCCAAGGAGATGGACCAGAATCACCTACAAGCCTCTGTACAGAACCTGCAAAGTACAGGATTTGTGTGGAGTTGATGCAGCTGTCTGCTGGCACACCAAGGCCTGGCAGATGTTACCCATGCAACCAGGTATCAGAGGACAAACAAAGCACCAGTGGAAGCATGTGCAAATTCCCTGCCACTCATGGTGGTTTTCTTTAATTAGTAGTGACTTCATTCTCCTACTAACTGAGCCAAAATAACTGTAAATCCTCCCTGTCCTTGGAAAGTGTTGAAGAAACACAAAGGTCTGTTCTTGGTGTTCTAAGGAACAAATGAAACAAATCCTCCTGCCCTTTTCTCAGCAACAAATGGGTCCCTTACGATGCTCCTCTCTCTGGCAAGAGGCTTTTGCCCTGGCTGGAACAGGAGGGCATTCAGAATGTAACTTTAACAGCAGACAAGTCACCATTAAGTTTTAAGGGACACTTCTGTGTGCCCCAGGGCAGCACCACTGGGATTGCAGGCTCTGTCTGGGGCCAAGTGTCACAGGCACAATCTCCACTCATTGAAAAAGTGTGAATTAAGAACTCTTTCCTTCATACAAAATGCCAAACAAGAGCTCCTGGGTACCAGGTCTGCTCGTGTGCACTCTGTGACCATCTGGTCAGGTCTGAACACAAACACATCAGGAATTCAATTTAAGATTAAGATCTGAGCAGCTGCTGGAAGAAAGCTTTTAATGCTTCAGACCAGAACACACTGAGCTACAAGTGAAATGCTCAGAAAGAAAGACAATAACTTCTCAGGGCTTTTTTTTAATGTAATTTAATTATACAAATCCAGATTAATGCTTCTTTTTGAAGGAGAGTCTTGCTGGTCTTCAGTTGCTCTTCAGAGCCTCTCAGTGCTCCTTCAGACCAACTTCAATGTTCAAATAGTGCAGCTTGGTAATAGGTTATAAAAAGATGATGCTGAGAGCAAATGCAAATTATATCTCTACTGCAGCTTCTCAGGAGCTATTATTTAGTAGCTATTACATAGGAAAAAAAACTGACCACATATTAAATGCAGCAGTCTCAAACCACAATTTTAGCCCTGTGATTTGGGAATCCAGTGCTTAGGATTACCAAACACTGTTCAGCGTAACTGGATTCTTCCCATTGTCATTTTCTGTGTTCTGAGAGCATTTGTCTCCTATCATAAGGGGAAGTTTCTCAATTGTATTGGCATTTGAATTGAGGACACTCAATAATCCTTACTACACTTAGCACTTTGAAGTTGGTTTAGAACAGAAATATAATATCTGAAATCTGTACAATAATTGAGCTGGTTCTCAGCTGAACTCATCATGCATTTGGTTTCTGGTGGGACATGGCTTTCATTAGTGACCCCAGAGCACAGGAGGAGCAGAGACACCAGTTCACCCCCAGCAGTGGGTTCAGAAAAAAAAAAAAAAAAAAATCAAAGCAAACAACCCACTCCCATCTAACTGTCTTACCTTTCTACCACCCTCCCTTTGTGGTCCCACTCTCCTCTACCCACACACCCAGCTCCTCCTTTTCCATTCTTCCTTACCTCTTTCTCCTGCCCAGCACTCAAAACACAAGGCAGGGACTGAACACATGTTTAATTGCTCTATTGCTCTGACTTAGCTTTCCCCAAGGAAATCACTTTGTGCCTACCAGAACTGATCAAGCCTTGTTCTGGGGAGAAACAAAATGTAATATCTCATTGCTGGTACTAATTAGAGAGAAAGTTGTGACAGACTAATCTGTCAACATCTAATTTAACATTCATAAGCTAAACACAGCAATGATTTGATAATTATGCCATTACACTCTTACAAATACATCTTACACAACTGTTTCTCTAGGTAGCATCTGAGGAACAGGATATTAAAGATTACTGGAGTCAGTAGCAAAGTCATGTCTTAACATGCTTGTTCAAAAATCCAGTAGAAGAATCCATCACTTATTTCTCCCTCTTTATTTCAAACTTTGCTACAGAGAGGATACCATGCACCCCTAGGAGACATTCTGGGTAAAAAGATGCTTTTTTGGAGCACTTTTAAGAATCATGGAATGTTTGGGGTTGGAAGGGACCTTTAAAGGTCACCTGGTCCAACCCCCAGCCCTGGGCAGGGACACCTCCCACTGTCCCAGGTGGCTCCAGCCTGGCCTTGGACACTCCCAGGGATGGGGCAGCCACAGCTTCTCTGGGCACCCTGTGCCAGTGTTTTAGCAGCCCCACTGTAAAATTGGCCTTTATCATACACTGTGTCCAAAGGAAATGATGCCATTCTGCTACAAGGTCCAGCAAAGCCATAAAGAAACACCATTGTAAAGATACTCAGTAAATGTCCATTAAGTGCTCTAGAACCAATGACATTTGTCTTGCAGTGTGCTGGGCACGGCAGCTCACACTGAGCAGCTCAGTGCAAGATTTCAAGATACTCGTGGAGAAAGGGAGACACCACCGTGCACGTGCAGGGAGGAAACCAGAACTCCAGCTACTTGCCATGGTGGACTTGTTAACTTGTACCTTGGGTATCCAACCATAGCACACAAAGCCCTTTCAACAAAAGGAAGTAGCTTAGAAAAGTAATCCATTCTTACAATCTTGAATTTGACTTTCAGGAATAACAAGTCACAGAGATGCAAATACAGACACATAGCAAAGCCCATAACAAAAAAGTGTTTCCTGCTTATTGTACAGGGTCTGACCGGGCTTAGATAAGCAAACAAAACATGGAGCAGCTTCTGAGTATCATATGTGCAGCTCTCTCCAAAATCTTCAGGCAGTTTTGCAGGAGCTAACTCCTGTAATTGAACAGCTTTATGCATTTGTGAAACAATCAATCTGTACAGTTAAAAGCTGTACATCTCTAAGTTACACATCTCTAAAACAAGAGAGCAAGTACAGGGTTTGTTGCTACATTTCCATGAGGATAACCATTACCAGAAATCAGGAATAATCCCCAGATGGCACCCTGGAGGCAGTAACACAACTTTGCTTTTTGAGCTACTTAATGGATGTTCTTTAAAGAAATATTAACGGAGTAAAAGATTCCTAATGTGAAGTGCTCAAAACATTTTAGAAGCTATATGGGCTTGTGTGCCAAAAAGCCAAGTAAAAATCAAGCCTGAAAGGAATGAAAGGCAATATGAGCAGGGTTAAAAGCATTAGAGAGAGAACAGAATTTTAGAAACTCTATAGAGAATTAAGTTGGTGGAGAATGTGGCTTAACAGACATTTTTACAAAGTAATTATCACTTAGAATCACAGTTCTGAAGTCTGCTAACAGCCACTACAAGTTCGTTCTTATCCACTTTGATGCTTTCAGTTTTGTTTTCACTGATGCCTCTAAGTATCAGACAACAGAAGTTCAAAGCAATGCTACTGATGCACTGGCACAGAGACAACATTTATGATGATTCTTAATTCCTAGAGATCACTTCACATCCTAGATTGATCCAGAAGAAAAATGTCATCTCCTGTGCAGAGCCTGTACAATGTTCCTACAACCCCCAGGCTCCTTTCCAAGTGTTTGGATGTCAAGTCCAGCCTTTTTCAAACACAGAAAACCAACAGCTGCTGTGACAATACCATGAATTAAGATACTTCCCTCTTACTGGTCCTCTGGCTTAGAAACCTCATGATAGTGTATAATTAACACAAAACAAACTGTTTTCTATAAAGCTGAGAAGGTTTTCACACAACAGAAACAAAGGGCACAATTAACAGGCAACTGAGCTAATCTAATGTTTGTGTCACTAGAAGGACGTGGCTCTGCACTTCATCAGCTCCTTCCACAGTTTATTTAATACATAAAAGAGCAGAATACTCCCCAGTTTTTTTGCTGTGTGTGGTGGGGTTTTTTTTGGTCTATGTTGGTGAGTTAATGTAGCTCAGAGGTAAGCCCTGGACATTCAAGTTAAATGATGGAAGAAGGTGAAGAAGAATTCAGCTCACCCATATTCCAAGAAACTGCAATATGAGTGACTGAGTCAACCTCTGTCTCGTTAGCCCCAGCTTGCCTTTGGCCCCACTCTCACCTGGATGGCCCATCAACCTTTTGCATCTGAATCTCAGAGAGATTTCAAAGATATTGGGAGCTGTGTTCTTTGAAGAAGGAATGAGCTACCCCTACTCTGTCAGACTTCCCAAGGGCTTGGGTCATTGTTTCCCATGAACTGCACCAACCCATGTGGGGACCAGCTGCAGAGACAGCAAATCTGCACACTAATAAAACACTCCTTAAACAAACACTGCAGTGGAGAGAGCTGTGTATTCATGATGCAACAACTCCAGGAAACTAAATCGGCAACCACCATCTTAATCCAGCACCTGCCTTAACTCTCCAGACCTGCCTCACAGAGCACCTGGATTTAAAATACAAACCCATCACCGCAATTCAATACTCTGCTAAAAGCTGCTGTAGTGAAGGCCAGCTAGATCATCATGCAACACACTTCCTGCACCACATACAGATCATGTTACTGCTCGTCACAGGACAACTGAGAGGCAGCAACGCCAGGAAGGAATGGGAAGTTAAATGAGAACTTGAATACCAAAGCAAGATCTAAGTGCAGATTGTACTTGGATCAGTAAGATCACACCCCTCTTTAGGTGTTCCCAGATGAGGACCCAAATTTAGGAGAGCAATGTTCAGCAGCCAAGCTGTTCCTTCTCCCTAAATCAGAGTAAACAAAACAAGCAAAAATTTCTATTCTCTTATTCCAAGGAGGGAGACAGAGCTATGTGCCCAGCAGCACTAAGGCCACTGACAGTGAGCACAGCTGGGGCACAGCAGCACCCAGCAGCTCGTGCTGAGAGCTGTCAGCTCTGTGCCCCAGAACCACCCCACCCAGCAGGCACAGGGGGAGCTCGGCAGGACACGTGCAGCACAGCACTGCTCTCTGCCTCAGCGGAGCACCATGCACCACCCCAAACCAGCTCAACACGTGTGAGCACAAGAGATGCAGGAGGACTGCACAGCACAAGGTATTCAAACCAATTTTAACTGAGCCAGCCTGGCTAACAGGCAGCAGATACCACTGGCATCACACAGTGCACTCACTTGTCACTGCAGCACCAGGACTGTCTCAGCAGCCTGGCCAGTCTGCCCAAGCTGGCTCCAGTGTGTTCACACTTCCACTGCACAAACACAGCAAATCCTCACAGAAAGGAATGTGCTGCAATGCATGGAGCTGAAGGAAAGGTCTCCAAGTACCCAAGGATGGACTATCTCCTCTGCTGTCCCTCTGCACTGCCGTGTGCTCTCCTCCAAACTGATGGATCAAACTGAATCCGTGCCAGTCTTTAATCTGTTCTTACATCTGACTAATTTGTGGGGCCCACACTTGCACCAACAGTCCACACGAAGCATCGAGATGACAAAATGCACAGAGCACGTGAGGGAATAAGGAAGGGATCATCAGAAAGAGATGATGAAAGAAAAAACAGATGAGGTAGAAATAAGGAAGTCAGCTGGTAAACAGACCACTCTGTAAGTAAAGATCACTGGCAAGGAATCAGTTATGAGCCAGATACAGAACAGAGAAAAATTAGACTGCCCTGTTAAAGTATTACACTGATAATACTCAAGGAGACATAGTACCCTCCAAATTACTTAACAGACAACCAAAAAGCTTAAATGATACACTGAATGACGCTTGAACGTTTTCAGAACAGAAAATGATAGGATTTCAAATACACAAGCTATGTACCATGCAATACAATAGCTAAAAATCCACTCTCTCCTGTATCAAGGCTACATGCCTAGTTGGTCACATCCTTAAAAATTTATCCCACGAAACTCGTTTAAATTTAAGTAATGAGAATGAAAGACTCAAGACAGACTACAGAGTCCGGGTGAGCAGAAATGCCCTTTCTTTTCCGCTGGTGCTTCCTCAGAGCGAGTCTGTCAGTCGGGAGGAGCCAGGCCCACGGGGACCGGGGCGTTAAGAGACGGTAAGAATTGTAAGGAATTGTAAACTACGGAGAGAAGAAAAAAGCCCCAGCCAAGCCCCCAAATACAGACACACAAGCACTGCCAACCCGCGGCACAGCGGGCACGGCCCCGCGGCGGGGGGCTCGGACACGGGGATGGACACGGGGATGGACACGGGGATGGACACAGACACGGGCACGGGCACGGGCACACGGGGACGGGGATGGCCACGGGCATGGACACACGGGCACGGGCACGGGCACGGACACACGGGCACGGGGATGGCCACGGCCACGGGCACAGACACAGGGGACACGGCCACGGCTACGGCCACGGGCACGGCCACGGCCACGGGATGGACACGGGCACCCCGCCCAGCCCGCCCGTGCCCGCGGCCGCCCCCGCGCCCG
>VXBA01000040.1:196004-260082 GCA_013399895.1 Serilophus lunatus
CCCCCGTGTGCGGCCGGGCGGGGGGAGCCCCCCGTGTGCGGCCGGGCGGGGGGAGCTCCGTGTGCGGGGTCTGTGCGCGGTCCCATTTCCCTCCCTCCCGCCGCCGCGGTGACTCGCTGCGGGGCTGCGTTGCCACCGGGCCAGGGCTTTAACGGCGCCTGTGCTCCTGTGCCGTAGGATAAGGAGAAGAAGAAGAAGGAGAGCATCTTGGACCTCTCCAAGTACATCGACAAGACCATCCGGGTGAAGTTCCAGGGCGGGAGGGAAGGTGAGTCCGGGCAGCGCGGGGCCCCTCTGTCTCTGGGCCGTGCCCTGGCCGTGCCCTGGCCGTGCCGCTCTCTCTGAGCTCACACCGCTTCCCTTCTCGAGAAGGAGGTGATTTATTCATTGCTGTTTGCACTTAGCGGTGTGAAGCTTCTTGCCTTTAGCTTTTCCGTTAATCTTGTGGCTGTGCTTTTATCTTTGTCTCATCTGCATTGTAAGGGCACACTTAAAGTAGCAAACATTTGTGGCTATAATGATTAATACAAGTGCTTTGCCTTTCACCTCTGAACGTGCTAGGCGTGCCTGGGGTTCCTGGTTCGCTGTCTGTCCCTGTGCCATTCCGTTTCTTGTCCCCTGTTCCCTTGCTGCACAGCTGGGCCATCCAGATGCAGCTGTTGGTGCTGCCCACAGTCCGTTTGTCTGAGTTAACCCTGTGCTGCATTTTAAAGCTCTCCTGGGACCTGATGCTTTGAAGGGTTTAGAAGCTGCTTGGGCTCCTTACTGATAAGTGTATTCCTCAAACTAGGAGGTGACTCTGTGCTGTTTTGTGACTTCTTCAGTGACCAGTCTTGTGGAATCATTATCAGCTTTAGCACAAAGTGCTTTTCTGTCTGCAGTGCCTTCCTGTGAGGCAGTGCTTGCACTAAAGAGATAATGTGTTGGGAGGGTACCTGAGAGGTGGGTTTTCTGAGGAAAGAACTTTTAAATATTAAAGTCTTGCTTTATTTTTTTACCACAACCCTTCAAGTGTATTTATTTGGTATCAGAGTTGCTTTTCTTTGGTTTTGTGACTTTTGTATTCATTTGTTATGCAGAAATAATCTTAAAATGCCCCTGAAATTGGCTGGAAGCACAAACGTTAGTGTCTTGAAGAGTATTTTGAAGAATTGCGTTGTAAAGTCTGTAGATCTCAGTTGGTACAACACAGACTGGGTTCTGTGTACTTGCCATCTTTCTAGAGGGCCCTGTTTGGTGTGTCTGCTCTCGTTTGCTTGGTGGCCTTGACTAATGGAGGGAACAGGACTGAAGGACTGAATGCACCTTTCATGCAGTCTTGAGTTGCTATTTACCTCTTTTGGGTCTCTAATCACTGTTTTCTGTGTGGTCTTCAATAGCAAGTGGTGTCTTGAAAGGATTTGACCCTCTTCTGAACCTGGTGCTGGATGGTACCATCGAGTATATGCGAGGTAAGTAATGTGCAACCTGTGGAAAGCTTCCCCTTCCTGAGTGATTTTCTTAACAGAAATCTTACAGCTTCGTGAGTGAATGAGCAGAAACTGCAGGTTGACATCACCCAAACTGTGGCATGTTTGGAATAACTACTGTAAAAAAGGGGATGATATGTCTGTGGGACCTGTTGAGATGCACCTGTGGGTCCTGAGGGAATTGGCTGATGCAGTTGGTAACTCGCTGACGCATGAAGTCATGTGAGCCAGATGAAGTTCCAGGTGATGGGAAAGAGGGAAACATTTCACCCATTTTTCAAAAGGGTAGAAAGGAGGAGCCTGAGAGCTACTGGCCTGTCAGCCTCACCTCTGTGCCCGAGAGAATCGTGGAGCTGATCCTAGGAGCTGTGCTAAGGGACATGGTGGGTGAGGGAGATGATTTGAGGCATCCAGCACAGCTTCACCAGGAGCAAATTCTGCCTGTTCAACACATTGATCTTCTAGCATGGAGTGACTCCATTAGTGCACAAAGAGCTACAGATCCCATTTATCTGGACTTAGTGTAAAGCCTTTGACAAGGTCTCCCAGATCATCCTTGTCTAAATTGGAGAGAGGTGGATTTGATGGGTGGACTGTGGTGAATGTGGAATTGTTTGGACAGTGACATCCAGAGGGTAGTGGTCAACAGCCTAATGTCCTGATGGACAGTGATGACAGAGTGTCCCTCAGGGATCTGTGTGAGGACCATATTGTTTAGTGCCCTCATCAATGACAGAGTGGGTTTGAGTTCACCCTCAGCAGGTTTGCCGAGGCGTGTGGTGACACACCTGGAGGACAAGGCCATCCAGGGGGACCTGGACAGGCTTGAGAAGTGGCCTAGAGGAGACTCGTGAGGTTCAACAGGACCCAAGTCCAAGGTTCTGCAGCTGGGTCAGGACAACTCCTGGGATCAATCCAGTCTGGGGATGAACATCCCAAGAGCAGCCCTGTGAGGAGGACTTGGGGCAGCTAGTGGGTAAGAGGCTGGACAATACGTGCTTGCACTCTGCAATGCCAGCTGTACCCTGGGCTGCAAACCCAGCAGGGATGGGGGATTCCTCCTTGGGGAAAGAATTCTGCCTTACTCAGGTGAGACCCCACCTGCAGTGCTGCCTGCAGCTCTGGGGAGTACATGAAGCTGCTGGAGTGGGTCCAGGGAAGGCCACAAGAGCTGCTCTGAGGGCTGGAGCCCTTCTGCTCTGGAGGCAGGCTGGGAGAGCCGGGGTGTTCAGCCTGGGGAGGAGAAGGCTGTGGAGAGATATTAATGTGGCTTTTCAGTGCTTGAAAGGGATGTGTAGGAAAATGATAGAAGTTGAATACTTTAGCAGGCCTTGTGACAGGACAAGTGGCAATGGGTTTAAATTGTAGGAGGGTTGATTTAGATAGAAGGAAGAGTATGTTTTTTTGCAGGGATAGTGATAAAAACACTGGTACAAGTTGCCTAGAGGTGGTGGGTACCTCTTCTGTGGAAGCATTCAAGAATGGGACTCTGAGCAGCCTGGTCTAGTTGAAGATGTCCCTGCTTATTGTGGCAGGGTTGGACTAGACAAACTTTCAAGGGCCCTTCCAATGCAAGCTGTTCTATGATTGTGCAGCAGAAGTTTGATTAAGCACATTTGCTGTGATAGAACATCCTTGGTGGTCCTTGTTTGAGCTCCTGTATAGTTATCTTGTTTGCTGCTCTTGTTCCTCTACAGCTTGAATAAAGCAGTGTGTCTCTCCTCTCTGAAACAAGGTTCATTTTATAGGAGAGTGTTTTTTGAAAAGTATTCTCTTACCTGCTTATAAGGAAACCCTTGAAGCTTTGAATTTGCTCTTAAAAGAGAGTTTTAAAGATGTGTAATGCATTTTTATCAAACATAGGGACACCTCACAGAGTGCAGTACTGGCTAATATTTGTCTGTCCTGTTGGGCTTGGTCTGAGAATGTACTGGTGCTCTCTGTCCTTATGCATTCTGAAGTCAGGGTCTTTTTCTGATTCATTGATCCCCAAATGTTTGTCTGTAATGATATTTGAAATGAGATCAAGATCTTTTTTAGTCACTTGTATATGTGCTATTGGTTGGATGAATGAAGGGGCCTTTGAATTCTTTACTAAATGTGTTCTGCTTTTCTGTTGTATATGAAGTTCCTTATTGCTCACTGTGGCATGTGCTACTTTGAAAATTAGTAAATCAGTAATGTCTTGAAGCCATTAGATATTACTGCTGCATCATCCTTATAGTCCAAATGTTTAGTGCAGAAACACCTGGAAAAAACATGTATGCCTGAGCCTTTTGAAGCTGATTGAATTTGGTTTCTTAGTTTCCTATTGTAACTGTGGATTTCTGCTTTTCAGATCCAGATGATCAGTTCAAATTAACAGAAGACACACGTCAGCTGGGACTTGTGGTTTGCAGAGGGACTTCTGTAGTTCTTATTTGCCCACAAGATGGAATGGAAGCTATTCCAAATCCTTTCATTCAGCAGCAAGATGGTTAATGCTTGCTTTGGATTGTCTCTGAAGATTTCAAGGGTTCAAGTCATTGGAGAAAACTATCAGTGTGTGAGAAACTTCCTGTTTTGTAGGGGGGAGTTGGAATGTGCATTTGTTAGTGTGAAAACACAGTCAACTTTTATTTTTGTGGCTTTCCATAAATGATGGGAGGATGGGGCATGCAAGAAGTAAGCTCTGGCTACTCCCCCAGCCCCAAATAAGTATGTAACTACATTGTTTAGAGCTGACAGGAGAGAACATATTGTCATGAATTGTCTGACACCCTCCTGATCTTGTGAGTTTTGAAATAGCCCTATAAAGTTAGTTAAGAATGCCCAGAAAATTGGTTATTGTCTTTACACTTTTAAATACATTGTAATGTATTTAATCTAAATTAATCTAAAGCCTAAATACATGAACATGTTTTTCTTCCTCTTAAATGTTGGTGCTCAGCTGGGAAGGTTTGTGTTGTAGTCTTCCTGCTGTTCAGTTCAGTCTCTTGTTCAGGAAAATTACCTTCCTTGTGTGGGACTTTGTCATCACCTTTATAAGGGATGTAGCCAAAAAGGTCTTTTTCAGCACTTGTTCCAGATCTGGTGGGCTGTGTATCAGCAGGCTCACATATTTCTGCAGAAGGACTGGACTAACTTGTGGGATGATTCTTAATTGAGTGACTTGAACCTTATGGAGATATCTATTTGATACTTGGAATTTTAGGGGAAGAATATTTAATATCCTAATCTTTGTTCAGTTGTAGGCAGTGTCTGGAAATACTGCATATTTTTATATTGTAGCTACCCACTCGTGGTTCTGCTCATTATAACTTGATTTGTAAGTAAACATTTTTATTTCTTTTATACTGCAGAAAATGAAAGATTTGAGGAGTTTTGAGTGAATAAATACAAATGAATCTGTTTGTACATGTCTGTTTTTTTAGTCTAAAAGCACACTACAGCTGACTTTACAGTTCTCCAGCCATAAATCTAAATTAAATTTGTTCAGGAAGTGCATAAACACCACAATGAGGAGGGACCAGAGCAGAATCCGTGCTCCACTCAGACAGGAAATTGCTGGGAAAGGCCTGACAGTATCTACTGTCTCTTGAGAGGACTTGTTACCCCTGTCAGGCATTTCAAAGGCTGCCCAGCCAAGGTTAGGTGCCTGCAGGCTGTGTGGAACCTGCTTCTGCCATTGGCTTTTCCTGAGAACCCTTTATGGGGAGGCTGTGGCACAGTCAATTGTTTTGGTAGCAGCTGCAGTTTTGTTCTTGGAGGTTGTCAAGACAAGGGACAGGTTGTATTGGCTGTTATTTTGCCCACAGCACTGTATTCACACTCAGAGCCTTTTCTGGGTCAGCTCCAAAATGGGTGGGAACTTGAAGTCATTCCAGTTCAGTGACTCTGGCTTTTCCAGGAGGCTCTGAAACTGGGGACCAGGTGTCTTGTGTGGCATATTGCCTATGTGAACTTGAGTGCTGCTGGATTTTAATCTCTGTGGCCTCGTTCTTTGCTTCACAAAGCTCTGCAGAGTTGTGCTCCTCACAACAGATTTCCTTTCTAATGCTGCAAAACTTGCTCGTGTGATTGCACAATTCAAAAGAGGACTCTAGAATGTTAGTAGCAGAATTTGCTTGCCATCAGCCTGAGCAAAGTCTTGGACTGATGCTTTGGGTGGGAGAGAGATTGCTGGGTGTTGAGGCCAATAACATGCTGCAGTCTCTGCACTCTCTGAGTGTAGCACCTGAAACATGTGCTGAGGCTTTCTGGAATGGGCTCTGGGCTCTCAGTGTAGACAGAGCTGCCTGAAGTTTTGGGGCAAGTGTCTAAAGCAGGGGTCCTCAAACTTTTTAATCAAGGGGCTGGTTCACTGTCCCTCAGACACTGTCGGGGGCCGGACAAAAATGAAAAAAATGAACGAATTCCTGTGCACACTGCACATACTGTGTTTGGAGTAGTGCACTAAAAGCAGGAAAAAGAATGCAATGTTTAAAATTAAGAACAATTGTAATCAACAAAAACAAATAATATTTCAGTGTGAACTATGGGCCTGCTTTTGGCTAATGAGATGGTCAGTGTTAGGTTCCATGTTTGCTGCTCAGTTGATAGGTTGCTCAGTCTTCATAGCAAGCTGTGCAACTCTCCTTTTTCTGTAGTGCGAACTTTGAGGTTATATTTGGGAGTCAAGTACCTGAAAAGAATATGAGAATGAGAGGGGACAGATGTTTTAGCAAGGCCTTTTGTAATGGTTTAAGCTAGAAGAGGGGTGATGCAAACTAGGTATATGGAAGAAATCTTTTTTGATGAGGGTGAGGAGGCCCTGGCAGCTGTGGCTGCCCCATCCCTGGAAGTGTCCAAGGCCAGGTTGGGTGGGGCTCTGAGCAATCTGATCTAGTGGAAGATGTCCCTGCCCACAGCAGAGGGGTTGGAACTGGATGAGCTTTAAAGTTTCCTTCTAATGCAAAGTTCTCTGATTATATACGGATGTTTGAAGTGTATATGCTTCTTCTTGTTGAGGTCTGCTAAGAACTGGGACCAAGTCTTGCTAGTATCTTCAGGTATAAGGGGCTCTAGTTCAAGGTCACTTTGCAAATTTCTACAATGGCGCTGGAAAAATTCACTGTGACATCAGTGAACTTGTCCTACATCTGTGCTTATTTGGTGCATTCAGATTGAGGATGACTAAACATGTGAAGCTTTGAATGGAGCCTCACTCCTTCCCCTCTTACAAAAGTATAAAGTTAGATGCATAGTAAAAACTGCAATCACTGTGAAATTTGATATTAAACTTGAACTGATGAAAATGTTGCTTTTTTCCAAATGGGTTCAGTGTTACTGTAACAACTTCTT
Source organism: Serilophus lunatus (assembly GCA_013399895.1). Taxonomy (NCBI): domain Eukaryota; kingdom Metazoa; phylum Chordata; class Aves; order Passeriformes; family Eurylaimidae; genus Serilophus; species Serilophus lunatus. The sequence goes on from VXBA01000040.1 coordinate 202,796, forward strand.
GATACTTACTCAGTGCTTTAGAAGCTTGTGGTTGTTTCTTCTGTGTTTTTCCTCCTAGTCCAGGCTCTTTGCTTGGCTAACAACCCCCCTAATTTGCTGTGGTTTTACCTGTGAAGGTAATGCCAGTCAAATCTGCATTTTTTGGTTATGCAGTTGTTCTGCTATTGCTGTTCTGAAAGGAGCAGGAAAAACTGAAGAGCAAGGCAGGAGAGTAGAAAACATTTTATTTTTAGGACAAGATTGCCTTATCTCAGCTAAGGGGATAATATTTCCAGAGACCTCACATGAATAAGGACTGAGTTAATTTTAACTGCCTGGCATTCCACAAGCATGGAGTCTGCACAGGAGCCACAGGAGCTGGGACCTGAGACAGAAATGATTGCAGACACAGTTCTTGAGGTTGGAGAGAGACTCTTTCAGGTCAGCCGCAAGGTGCTTTCAGTGCACAGTCGCTATTTTGAAGCCATGTTTTTTGGAGGGGCAAGAGAGAGCTCTGAACAGCATATAGTGATCCAAGGGATTGATGCAGTGCCTTTTCAGGCACTACTTGAATTTACTCGCACAGCCCAAGTGCTTATAGGTCAAGAAAATGTGACCAGTTTACTGGAAACAGCTGATTTTTTTCAGTTTGACAGGGTGAAACTGTTGTGTGAGAAATTTCTGGAGAGAGAGCTGCATGTTTCCAACTGCCTGGGCCTGATGACCTACTCACAGCAATTTGCCTTTACAGAGTTATATGTGTCTGCTATGAATGTGGCTCTCACTCACTGGGCAGATGTGATGTGCCAGGAAGAATTTAAGGCACTACCCAAAGAAATGCTGATGCAGCTCCTAAAAAGCGATGACCTCTTTGTTTCACGAGAAGATGTGGTTTTTGACAGTATTACAAGGTGGATAATGGAGGACCCAGCAACAAGAGAGGAAGAATTTCTGGATTTGGTGGGCGAAGTCAGGGTCACTTTCCTGAGCTTGTCCTTCCTCGATATCTTGGTGAAACGCAGCAAGCGCCTTGGAGAGACAGATCTCTTTTCCAGACTAGTAAAGAAGTTAGACAGCTGTCCTCCACCCAGCTGGCAAAACCCAAAACTGTGTCCTTATGCTGGTCGGAGTTATGACACCTTGTATGTCCTGGGAGGAAGGCATGACAAGGAACAGCAAGAATTATTTCTCTTTCAACCCAAAACAGAGACCTGGCAGGCTTGTTCTCCACTGCAGCGCAGGAACCTCACCCAGTATGCAGTGGCAGCAGTAGGTAACTTACAGAGAAGGGAGACTGAGCAAATGCCAACAGCCATTGAGGCTGAGGGTCCTGACTGCAGGGAGTCCAGCTGCTGCTGTAAAACTGCCATGCTCAGCATTGCTAAAACCTCCTTCATGTTGGTGTTCATATTTGTTCAAAGAATTGTTTTGTTGTCCTTAGTCCTGGGAGAATGCTAGACAAGGCTGAATATTTCTTTTCACATAGCAGAGACTATGGAGTCTGTTGAGCTCTTTACATTGGCTTTATCTGCAGTGAGTCTCAGGACTTGGCTTTAAGCAGTATATCGTTTTGGCCCTCTCTTTCGTGGCGGTTTTGACAGATGACAGGCAGCTTCTCATTTATAGTTGCCATTACTTTAACAACCATTACATGATTGCTGGGAAATCCTCATGCTTGGAGACTTTCAAGGCAGCTCAGTACCATGGCTATATTAGTGTTGGTGATAGTCTCATTTCAGGTGGGAGTTTGGAAATGAGATCCCTGGGCTTTCTTTCTAACCAATGTTTCCATGATTCTGCTCAAGAGTGGGAGCAGGCTCGGAAGGACTCGGCATCTTATAGGCTCAGTGTATCTGTGTGGATGAGGAATCAAATACTGCAAGCTGACTGATAAGTGATTTTCTCTGCTCATCTTGCACCTCACTGGTACAGCCCAGGGAGAAATGAGAACCCCATCTCTCAGGAGCAATTTTTAGCTTTCACATGGCTGATACTTTTCTCTGCTGTCTTTCCAGGGAGCTTCCTTTTTGTGACAGGAGGATATTTCCGGGATGAGTTTGTGTGGTACAGTGTGGATTGGGTGCTTATCTACAATTGCTTGGACAACAGCTGGCTGGAAGGGCCAGCCATGAAGAAGTCCCGCAACAGCCACTGTGCAGTAGGAGTAGGGCTCTACCTGTATGTACTTGGAGGGAGCACTGATGAAGGGATAATCCCAGCAGTGGAGCGCATGGCTTTGGTGGAGTCAGAGTGGGAAAGCATGAGCCCTATGGCTCAGCCTGTGGAGAGAGGTGATGCAGTCAGTGTGGGAACCAGGATCTACGTGGTCTGTGGCCTGGATGAGAATGGACATGTGTATGATGGAGTGCAAAGGCTGAACACAGAGACAGACAGCTGGGATGTCATCTCATTCTCCCCACTTCCAAGGTAAGAAATAATATTCCAGAAGCTGCCAGAAGAAAGATTCTAGTGTTGGTCCTGCTTCAAGAAAAGGGTGGACTGGAGTAATCCAGAAGTCCTGTTTCTGTAACACTTCTGTCATTCTCTGTTTAAATGGGACTCGATTTGAGGATCAAGGTCACACTGAGTATTTCAGAGGGCAGATCTTTCTCTCGATTCTGATTAAGGATTTCTTCCCTCCCAGGTATGACCTCTGCATCACGTCCCTGAATGGGGCTCTGTACACCATAGGAGGGGGAGCATTTCGATTTGATGTGGAGACAGATGAATGGACCCAGGTGAATGAGGAATGCTTGACCCAGAAGTTCTTCATGGGATGCAGCAGTGTGAATGGACGAATCTATCTCCTTGGACAGAGGAAGGGGAACAACGCCCTCCCCACTGTAGTTCTCTTTGATCCCTACATGGATGTGTGCCAGGTCATAGATAACAAACTCCCTTGCCCCCTCCCCATTCATGGCTGTGTGTCAGTGCGAAGATTTGATACATGGGCATGAGCAGTGTCAGATCCACCATATAAAGTCATGTGCTTTACAACTGAAGGGAGTTAGATTGCATCAAGTTTGGCTTGTGAATTTTTTTAATTTTGAAAATAGATCTGTTCCTTTGTAACTATCTTTTCTACCTGACAAATGAACTTGAAGTAAAAGCCAGTGAAAACTTTGTGTCTACACAAAGGCTGCAAATCTTCATTGAAAATGGTGATCAGCATTGTTATGGTGCATAAATTCCTCAGGGTTATTGCTAAATAAAGGGCTGCTCTGACTTTTAACCTCCTTTGGCTCTCTGTCCTTCGAACGGCTGGAAGAGAAAGGAAAGTCATTGCATCAGTGTTAGAAAGTATCTAACAGGATAAGGGTAATCTAAAAGGATTTGAATAATAAACCAAACCTGTGTCAAGGGAAACTTCACAAGGATTATGAACTCATAGTGCTGTAGGACAGAGCAAAAAAACCTCCCAACCAACCACTGCAGTCAAGCCATACTCAGTACCTTTTTAGCTTGAACTAAGCAATTTTCACAGGTTATGTAATCAGGCTGGAGGGCACCACAGGAGGAGAGAGGCTATCTAGATTTATGTGATGATGAACATTTGCATGCTGAGACACTTAAGAGACTTCCTTCAGTTTGCTTAGTCCTTGTGTTCATTGCTGCACAGGCTAGGAACAAAAATCCCCATCCCAAAGCACTGAAATGAGGGTGGCAAGGAACAGAGACCAGCATGTAGCCATAAAAGATTGTGTATGAGGAAGAGGGTTTGCTGGGCAGGACTTTGGACTTAGAGCAGTAGGGGATCGATCTCCAAGAGTGCTCAGGCCTCCCGAGGGGGGAGCAGCTGGGAGAATGGTGCCAGGGTCTGCTTGGCTGACAGGGAAGGGGAGAGTGGAACAGCACTGGCCTAAGAGGCTGCACGGCCATTATCACCTGTGTGGGCAGGGCCTGGGTTTTGATGTGACACAGCAAGGAAAACATACTCAAGAGAGTTCCTGAGCTGAATGATTAACATCCCCAGAGAATGGGAGAGGCCTTAAAAATGGAGAGTTTGTCAAAAGCATCTCTGCCACTGTGAGATGTGTCAGGATGTCCTGCAGATGCGGAGCCCTCTTGGTCCAGGCTGGCTTCCCCTCAGGGCTTGGGGCTCCTGTGGTGGGGCTGAAGCAGTGAAAGCTGGGCCTCTTCTCTGGGTCCAGGGGCCAGTTGTGGCCTGGAGGCTGTATAGGTCTTTCAAAAGCTTTGACGCTCATGTATCATCTGGGGCTTTAAAAGAAAGCATTGTACTCAATGGACAGGGTGAAATAATTCCTAGACAAGCACCAGGTATGCTAATGGAGGGTCTCATGCCCCCAGCAAAGTGCAGCTGTTGGGGGTGAGGTGACATCCTGCTCAAGGCTGGTGTCCCACAGAGGTGGTGCCTGCCTGCCTCCCAGCATTACAGCCTGCAGCTCTGAACTCCAGAGTCCTTCACAGGAACACTGGCTCAACCTTCAAGTTATGTGATGTCAGAACTCCAGCAAGTTTCAAAGGTTTTCCTACTGCCATAAGCTCTGATATTCTAAAAAAACTCCTGCATTATGCAAAATGTACATAAACCAAACTTCTTGGTTGAGATGTAATTAAGTTTTTACAATGACTTTGAATTTAATGTTCTATCATATATTCTGAAAATGAGACAAGATACAATAAATTGCAAGGTGAAGCATCATCCAACTGCTAAACTACTGTGTTAAAATGTTAGTGTTATAACACCCCTATCTTCCAATTTTGAAAATAAAATCTCAAAATTTATACATTTGCATGGAAAGTTTCCATTTATTATTTATAACTATAAGTTCTAGTGGAAAAATGTGCATATGGAAGAGTTTCAGCTCCTATCAGTTTCAGTAGTTCCCTTAGTTAAGGGAAAAAAAGAAGGTGTATCCCCTTTGGAAAGAGCGGAAGGTAACTCGGGAAATATTTAAGGATGTTGATAGGTCATGTAGGAAAAACATCAGAAAGGCAAAAGCCCAGTTAGAACTTAAACTGGTCACTTCTGTGAAGGATAATAAAAATATTTTTATAAATACATGAATTGCAAAAAGAGAGGCAAGGACAACCTTCACTCTTTATTGGATGCAGGGGGGAATATAGTGATTAAAGACAGGGAAAAGACAGAGGTACTTAACACCTTCTGTGCCTCAATTTTCAACAGTAAGACAGGTTGTCCTCAGGATAACTGGCCTCCTGAGCTTCTAGATGGGGTCAAGGGGAAAGGAAGTGTTTAGACACCTGCTGAGCCACTTGGATTCTCACAAGTTTATGGGACCAGATGGGATCCATCCTGGGGTGATGAGAGAGCTGGCAGATGAGCTTGTGAAGCCACTCTTCATCATTTATCAACAAACAGTCCTGGATCACTGGGGAGGTCCCAGATGGAATTGTCCAACTGGAAGCTGGACAGTATGATTCCCATCCACAAGAAGGGACAGAAGGAGGATCCAGGAAACTCCAGGCCTGTCAGCATGACCTCAGTGCTCAGCTAAGTTATGGAACAGATCATCCTGAGTGTGATCGCGTGGCACCTACAGGATGGATGTGTGATCAGACCCAACCAGCAGGTTCTGCATGACCAACCTCATCTCTTTTGTGACCAAGTAACTCACCTGGTGGATGAGGGGAAGGCTGTGGATGTGGCTGCCTGGACTTCAGCAAAGCCTTTTGCACTGTCCCACACAGCAAACTCATGGAAAAGCTGCAGCCCACGGCTTGGACAGGTGCACTCTGGGCTGGGCTCAGAACTGGCTGATGGCTGGGCCCAGATAGTGGTGGGGAATGGTGACTGCATCCAGTTGGGGCCAGTCACTAGTGGTGTCCCCAGGGACAGTGTTGGGCCTAGTCCTGTTTAATATCTTTATTGATAAAGATGAGGGGATTGAATCCCCCATTCGCAAGTTTGCAGATGGCACCAAGTTGGGACCAAGTGTTGATCTGTGAGAGGGTAGGAGGGCTCTGCAGAGGGACCTGGACAGGCTGGAGAGATGGGAAGAACCCAACTCTATGAGATTCAACAAGACCAAATGCCAGGTCCTGCACTTTGGCCACAACAGCACCACAGACTGGGGACAGAGTGGCTGGAGAGTGGCCAGGCAGAAAGGGGCCTGGGGGTTCTGATTGGCAGCAGGATGAACATGAGCCAGAGTGTACCCAGGTGGCCAAGAGGGCCAGTGGCATCCTGGTGTGTAGCAGCAATAGTGTGGCCAGCAGGAGCAGGGAAGGGCTTCTTCCCCTGTACTCAGCACTGGTGAGGTCACTGGTGAGCACTCGAGTGCTGTGTCCAGTTCTGGGCATTTCAATTTAGGAAGGATGTTGAGTTGCTGGAGCGTGTCCAGAGAAGGGCAACGAGGATGGTGAAGGGGCTGGAGCACAAGTCCTGTGAGGAGAGGCTGAGGGAGCTGGGGGTGTTCAGCCTGGAGAAGAGGAGGCTCAGGGGAGACCTTGTCACTCTCTGCAACTACCTGAGAAAGGAGGTTGTAGCCTGGTGGGGGTCGGTCTCTTCTCTCAGGCAACCAGCAGCAGGACAAGAGGGCACAGACTCAAGCTGCGCCAGTTTAGGCTGGATGTTAGGAAAAAATTCTTCACAGAAAGAGTGATTGAACACTGGAATGGGCTGCCCAGGGAGATGGTGGAGTCACTGTCCCTGGAAGTGTTTAAAAAAAGACTGGATGTGGCACTTAGTACCATAGTTTAATTGATGAGGTGGTGTTAGGTCATAGGTTGGACTTGATGATCTCAAAAGTCTTTTCCAATCCAGTTAATTCCGTGACTCTGTGATTCCACTGTTGTAATTTATTATCCATGAATCCTTTGGGAAGGCTTTGAGATAATCACAGATAGATGTCATAACTTCAGCACCTTGTTCATCAAACCCTTTTCTCCTTATACAGTGAGACTGACTGACAGACCCCTTTTTCCCACCATGAAGGATCATACAATAGTAGTAAAAGAATGGTCCTAATAGGACAATTGCAGAAAACATCTCCTGAAGTGGCTTAATTGTCTATAAACGTGATGAAGAAATTCACCTCCACCTAGACATTGGATGCTGCCCCCAGGCAGACTGTGGTGAAGCCTCTGTGAGCTTATCTGGCTTCTCCCCCAGCTCCTGTTCACCCTTCCCTCATTCCAGAATCTGCTTGACTCCTGGTGTTTTGCTGCAAACCCTGTGCTATTCTTTGCTCTTTGGCAGATCCTCTGCTTCGCTCCCGTCACTCTCTTCAGTGTCACTTCTGGCATCCTGTCTTTTCTGAAGAAAAGAAAGTCAGTTTAAATGAGTTGCAAAACCTTTATCATCGTGTATATTAGAGACAACTAGTTCTGTTTTCATTCACAGCCCTGGGAGGTTAACCTGACAGCTAAAATAAAATAACAGGTGTGATCATGTCCCTAAAGCCAGTGCTGCACTGGGAGATTGACTCAAACTGCCAGAGGTTGACTTTGTTGTGGTTTCACCTAACTTTTGAATGTTGTTTTTTCTTACCCTAATAATGTTCTCATAACCTTCTGAAAATGAGTTAGTATTTCTTCTACATATAGCATATTTTCTTGTGCAATTTATTACTGTTGAAGCTGTGAAAGTCAACACATATTTGTCCAGGGAGCATATGGATCGGGCTCCTCATTTTGGAATCCTCCACAACCTCAATGAGCATATCCTCCATCATTTCCTCAGAAAAACTGCTTTTTCTTGTAATTTAGCTTTGATGAAGGAGTAGTTCAAGGGTAAGCTGAAGGCATAACTCCAACACTGTGGGTTTTTGTTTTCTGGCCACAAAACCCCAAAACTTTCACCAATCTTCTCAGATGTTCCCACAATGCCATCTTATTACATTAGCAAGGCAGGCCAGGGAGCTACCCTTTCTAATGACTATACAAGCTCTGGTGTGCATTGAGAGCCTGTAAAAGGCACCCCAAATTCAGAGATGCAAATACACAGTGTGCTGTCACCAGGCTTACCTGCTTGCTCCTTCCTTACTCCTCTTTGGAAATACCAACAGATTCCTGTTCTTCCAAATCACACACTGAGAAGCTTTGGGGCAGTGAGGAGAAAGAGCTGTGGATGGCTCCCATGTCACTAGGACACAGCTGCAAACTACAAGTGAGTCCCTGCTCTGATCTCCGTGAGCTAAGGTACCCACACAACTCCCCACCCATGCTTTCAGAAGCTCTTGGGCTGTTTGTTGGGCAGTCCCATTCCTCCCACTGGGCTTTGTGGTCTCTCATAAGTGATGGTGGCACAAAGGAGAGAAAGACTTTCCATACCGCACCGCGGAGGATGACATTGAAGATCATCTGGATGATCAGACTGGACCAGAAAATATGTAACAGCTGCAGAATCACCAGGAAAGCATTTAGCAGACAGCTTACAGGGAACAACGGCAGTTTTGTCACAAAGTAATTGTATACACTGTGGGAAAGAGAGCGAGAGGCGAGTCAGAAGACACAAGACTGAAGCAGGCCAAGTATCTTCACAGCTAAAAAGGGAAAATAGCTTTCTGGTGTATCCCCAGGGCAGAGCTGAGATATGCCAGGACTGCACTATCAGGCTTCAATGCTCTGCCCAGTTCTTGCAAAGCATGTCCCAGGTCCCAGAGGACCTGCAGAAGCTCTGTATTAAAATCACCAACAACATGATAGGCTTTGCAGACAGGTCAGTTATGAGAAACCTGCAGTGCTGCACAGAAGAAGCAGAAATTTGCAGAATTTTTCATAAAATAAGTCTGGAGAAGAGCAGTGGACAAAAATGAAACCATAAGGGGACCTCTCCACTGGTACTTAAACAAAAAGATTATACATGTTTTTTTAAATTGAAGTAAGGGAAGAGTTGAGGGTACAGATGAACAGTTGGATGGGGCATTATTTTTAGCAGAAGTCACAGAAAGTCTGCATCCTTGATGATGGGAACAGAAAGGATGACAGCACTGGTTTGGAAGTGGAGTACAGACAGGACAGTGAGTAGCTCAGCACAGCAGAGAAATGTGTCCTTGTCCACAAGTTACCTAAGACATGAAATCTAAAATGCACTAGAAGCTGGGAAATCTTGTTGGATACGTGTGTATTTGCCCTTCCCAGCTATCTGCTCCTTCCTCCTGGTACTGACAGGTGCTGACCTTGATGGGCCCTTAGTCTGACCTGGAACACCTGTTATCCTCTTTGTCCTTATGGTACAGCAGTTTGGGATTCTGGGTCCTGACACTTAGTAGTGGTAGTGGAGACAACTGAATCGTGATTGTTCTAACCTCTTTCTCAGGAAAATTGTCTCAAACTTTTATTGCTTCTCTCTCTAAAGCAGCCATTTCCATCAGAATCTGGGACTTGCCATAGAAAGTCAGCCTCACAGGCATCCAGACTAAATGGCAGCACAACCAAAATTCAAAAATCATCATCTTCAGCGCTGGTCCAAGGGTAGGGACATAGGACAGTTATGGAAACTTGTCTATGTGTGTATATAACACATCCTATTTTAAAAATTCTTCCAGCTGCAAAAAAGGAAGTGTTTGGTTTGAAAGAAAACAGAAAGATTAGACTATAATGTAAATGTTGTGGAATGAGTTTATGGGCAGTTAACCATGATCAGGTTTTCCTGACAACTAGGCAGTGGTTAATAAAGAAGAACATCAGCACAGTTAAAGGCTGGGAGGGTTGTCAGATGTGTGTATGCAAAAGCTGTTCTCCAGGACTGGTGCCTATGGATTCCTCCAGGAGGTCACTCCCAGCATGTCAAGTATCTTAGCTTGTAGTCATGATTTTCTTGTTCTGTTTCAGAGAGATGGTAGGTCACCTTCACTGTGCCATTGTTTCTATACTAATTTCATCTTAATAGACCTTTAAGCTTTATGGCCTTTCTTAGTCTGCTGAGAAATTCTTGGGAAATTCTAACCAGCAGAGTGTGTAGCTTTCTCATAGGAACCAATGTCTGCAACAGAAAGAGGCCAGTTCCTACAGACTGGAAGAGTCACACAAGGTCTGGAGCAGGAGTAGGGGAGAAGAAGACTGCCTTCAGAGTGTGGAGGGAAGGGCTTTAGGAGGATGGAGACAGTCCTAAACCATTCCCAGTGCCACAATTAGCTCATGAGAAATCATGTGATTGCATGTAAACATCTCATCACAGCATGATGAGCTCCAGGTGAAAAACAGTCCCTGCTTAGGAGAGATGATGAGAGTGTGGGAGTGGAGGGGTAGAGGCTGTGGCTCTAGATTAATTTATAGAGTTCATTAATCGATATAGTTATAACCAAGGGTGGGTTTTTTTCCCCTTGGTTTCCTTAGTTCTAGTTGAATTAATCTTTGAACTTAGCTATAGGGTCCTGTCCTCTGCCTTTCCTACCCTCAGAATGGAAGGTCACCTGTCCAGAAGTCCAAACAGTGCATAACACCCATGTTTAGAGAACAGCAAACGTAACTCACAGTAACGGGAAAATGACGAGCCGGGAGATGATGAAAACCACAGCGAAAACAACGAAAACGACTTCACAGACCCGCTGCCATCTCAGGTAATGGAGCATTTTGGCAAGCTGTAGAGAAACAAATTGCTGTATGTCCCTTGTGCCTCTGTTCTCCCTCCGGGGGCTGAGGAATTTCACATATCCTGCAAAGGTGACCAGGCTTGTGGGGATGTGTTCCCTTACATCTGATTATTTTTCCCCAAGAGCAATAGATCTGGTACTTCCTAAATGCACTGTCACTAGAATATTTGCCCCACTCATGGGGCATCACAGCAACATATGTAGTGTAGCAATGTGCACAGTTCTCAGTGCTGCCCACAGACACAAGTACAGGCCTGAGACTGGGAGAGCAACTTTTTACATGGGCAACAGTCTTAAACTGAAAGAGGAGAGATTGATATTAGGTGGAAATTCTTTACTCAGAGGGTGGTGAGGCACTGGGACAAGTTGCCCAGAGAAGCTGTGGCTGCCCCATCCCTAGGGCAGGTTGGAGGGTGCTTAGAGCACTCTGGTCTGCCCATAGCAGAGTGTTGGAACAAGATGGGCTTTAAAGTCCCTCCCCACTCAAAGCATTCCGTGACCCTGTGGTTTCCAGGTGAGGGTAACCCACCTCTAAAATATAATCAGAGGCGTCGTGGACCAGCATGACTATCATCCCAAACCGTATCATATTGGCACAGTAGGAGGCAAAGATCAGAGTGATGGTGGCGATGTGGTGGATGATCTGTTCCTTAAAATCCTGGCATGAGAAGGGACATTGTCAATCTTACCTTGGCCTGGCAGCACCTGTTCCTTGTTCCTGTATGCTGCTGCCTCATTAGGACATGTCAAACACTCCCACAAAGCATCAGTGCTCCCCACCAGCTTCTCTGACGTTCTGCACAACCTCAAGAAGAGAATCTCACCCTTTCTGCCCAGTTTATGGAAACCCAGATGAAGACCCATGAGGTTCACATAGGTGAAAATACGCTGGAAGACAGATTTTTATAACTTTTCTATGAATCAATCTGCCTTTACAAAATTCCTCTCTTAATACCCCATATTTTCCTCCCAGATTCCTCCCTCGTGTATTGAAGAGCCTTTTGTAATGGCAGGAGATGCCCTTGGCCTGGGGTAGGTGCTATCCATGGGCCATAACAAAGGAGTTCTTCAACCTCCTGTGTTGCTCATTTCGAGGGACTGATAGGGACGGGCCAGGTGGGAAATACTCCTTTTCTCATGCCTCATGGAAAGGCAAGACCTTGCTGGGTGGTTCATGCCTGCATGATCAAACCTGCATGTGCAGAAAAGCAATGCTCTGGATTATGAGAAGATGCCACTTGAGTGCACTGTGGACAGATTGGGAATGGCAGCTCTGGCTCTGGCCCAGAGAGCATGTTCCTGCTCCTTCTGGGAAGCACGGCAGGTCTCCAGTAACTGACCTGTCTGCAAAGCTTTTTGCATTGTTGGTCATTTTAATACAGAGATTATGCAAGTCCTCTGAGACCCAGGACATGCTTTGCAAGAGCTGGGCAGAGCCCAGCTCTGGAGAAATGCATGGAGTCTCTGAATAGAGATATGACTGTCAAATTAAAGAGTCAAATGAAGCTGAGTTTGAGCATCAGCTCATGCAGCTGAAATGTATAGCTCTGTGCAGTCTCCACTACAAAACAAGGGGAGGATACTGAGTCCAGAACATCATCTCATCCCATGCTGCAAAAGTCACCCACGCATTTATAGGACAGCCTGGTCCCTCCCATAAGGAGAACACAGCCCTCTGGTGCAGGCAGAGGAAGGGCCGTGATGCCATGTCCACCCAGTGTCTGTCCCTTGGCCAGGAGTGGGGATGCCCGTGTCAGCCCTGAGCCCTTCCCTAGCATAGCAGGCAGGGAGGCCATGCCATCCATGAGCAGGGCCCAGCACAAGGTGGGATATGAGAGCTGAAGGTGCTCACATGCTCAAGGGTCTTCATAGCAGCATATGTGCCTTCTCCTTTGCACCCCCAGGGAGCTGACAGCAGGAGGGGACAGCCTCAAGGTGGGGGCCAACTGAGCCAGTGGGTTGTGGATGTGCTGCTGTCACTCACCTTCCTCTTCACATCGAAGGGCAGAGTGGCCACCAGTGAGCAGTAAAAGGAGAGTTCCAGGAGGTAGAACCAGCCCAATGCAGGTGGCAGAGGCTGCGAGACAAACAACAGGCAGCATGACAACCCTGTCTAGCCCTGGGGGACAGGAGAGGAGAAGGGTTTTCCTGCACAAAGCTCCTTCATTCCACGTGCATTTGAGGCAGCAGGGCTTTGTCATGCCTAAATTTTCCTGTTCCCAGTGCTGATGCACTGAGAAGCTGATCCAAAGCCAAGTCCAGCCCTGGACAGACTGCAGATGGACTGAGAGCAGCTGGGGTCTCCCCTCTTCTATGGGTCAGACATCTCATTTCCATCCCTGCTTTGAGATGTCAGATGTCCTGACATCTCTGTGTGGCCTTTTGTGGCCACACACAGAAAGCCACTTCCAGCCAGGCTTGGGTGACAGAAAAACTCACTGAGAAGTGCCCGCTCACAGCACAGCTCTCCATGCTCAGGGGGAGCACCTGTGCAGACCCCATCAAGCAGATGAAGCCAAGGTATCATGATGCACAATGTGATGGTCAGAGATAAGAGGAGTGGATAAGAGATGTGGATATAAGGAGTTATAGGAATAAAACTTTTCATCATGAGATTGTGCTGTCTCCATGCTTGGAGGCTTTCAAAACTAAACTGGATTAAACTTCAGGTAACCTGGTCTGATCCCACAGGTAATTGCTGCAAGCAGGAGGTTGGACAAGAAACATCTTTATTGCACTTCCAGTATGAATTATCCTGTGATTCCATGTACTTGCTGCTCACCTGTCGTGGAAATTTCAACCAGCACACAGTAGGGTCCCAAAACCAGGGCTTCTGTGCAGAGAGAAGGCAGCAGTAAGAAACTATAGCCTTTTAATGACATATAATGACCATGGGAAGAAATACTCCTAGAACTCAGTGTGCCCATGCTAGATCAAATCTGGTTCTGAGCTTTGGAAAAAGTGGTTGGCAAAATGCATTTGTCATTAGTGAATACACAGGATTTCACACAAAGGGTCTTGATTACCAGTGGGCAGCAGCCACAGTCAGGACAGGGTATGCTCTTGTCTGAGATGCAAGAGCTGTGTAGAGATATCTGTGGCAAAGCACTCACACCAGTGTCTAAGGCAAGAACAGTGTGGTAACGTCACTGACACCCAGCCAGGTCCATCCAGGGAAAGGGGAACTGTTCTGCTGGATCAGATTGGGGATGGTTCTGCTCCTTACCCCTCAATTTGGCTTTGCACACGTAGCCATGGCCACATATCATCTTGGGATGGGCTCTTTGGAGTAGCCTAGGACCATTAGCCTCGTTTGCAATGAACAAGGAACCCTTGAAAGATGTCAATTCACAGCATTCCCCTGCTCATATACTTACATCATACAGGAGAGCCAGTGCAGAGAAGAATGAGATGAAATAGAATGTAAATCTCCAGCTAAAACAGAAAATAGGGAATTAAGATCTCCTCCTGAGTTCAAATAGCTCCCTAGGCTGTGCCCAGGATGCCCACAGGGGAACCTACGCTTGTTTGGGCAGGAATTTGCAGAATGACAGCTCTGCTGTCACAGCAAGCATGTGCTGTAAGGCAGCAGGGTACCTACAGCCCACCCAGGCCGACCACCCACAGTGTGTGGTCCACACTGTGCCCAAATTCCCTGTACACTCCATCAATGTAAGAGAGGATGCAGGTAGACCAAGGTGCCTCTCTCTGTCTCCTTTTGTTACGTCGGTGTTTGTAGATCACCTTTGCTTATACACACCAGCCTGTGGAAGGCTCCTCATTTTTCCCACAGGTGGCAGAGGAACACTGGGGCTTTATTACTTTCCTCAGAAAATAATGGAGCACTGAAGAAAATTTAAGTGGGACAATATTTTTTAAAAATCATAACAACAGGATTCAAGCACTGAATAGTTTATTTTTCAGAGGGGGAAGGGGAGTAAATCTCTTACCTGATGGGGGTCTTTATGTACATACAGCATTAAACCTCAAGGTGAGAACCAGAGATAGCATGACTCCTCTCACCATCCTGACTCCATGTATTACTGAGATATGCAGGGAGATTTTATATAAGAGAGCAAACAGCTTGAGAAAAAGGAATGCAATGAAGGTTTCAGTGCTTTCTGATGTTTTTCAGGTTTTGCCTTTCTTTGGTCATGGTTTGCCCTGCCTATTAACTGCACCTCATGGATGTATATTATGCCCAATCATCCATGTTGACAATAGCTTAAAATTTTAATTTTGTACCAAGATCACCTTGAAAAGAAATTAATGCATTTTGAAAATGGCTTTGGTGCTCAAAATCCCTCCAGAATCTGAGATTTAAACCTGTTCTCCATCAAGGCTACTAGACTCTGTGAAGCTACTTGAACTTTTTACAGAGGACAGGAGTGGGGAGGAGGCAGGAGGGCAGGGCAAAGCTGGTGTGTGTGCAGTGGGGAGGAGGCAGGAGGGCAGGGCAAAGCTGGTGTGTGTGCAGTGGGGAGGAGGCAGGAGGGCAGGGCAAAGCTGGTGTGTGTGCAGTGCTGGGGCCAGGCCTCGTACAACAGAGTCTTTGCCGCGGCCACGGGAGGCTCCCCTGGGAGCAAGTCTGGGGTAAGGACAGGGGAGAGGGTGGAGATGTGCAGACCTGCTGGAGGCCTCCATCATCAAAAGCCTCCCCTGACCCACCTACCTGGCCTCACAGAATTTCTGTCTCAGCCTGGGGTGGTCCTGGGCCCGCCGGTGCCGGAACCAGGCCTCCACCTTTTTGATCGGCAGGTCACTTTGCTTGGCCAGTGAAACAAGGTCCTCCTGGAAAACAGGGCAGGAGGCAGGACTGAGCCTTCTGGAGGCTGCCAGTCCCTGTGGGTGGGGAAGAGCTGTGTTCCCACAGGCTGCCTTTGCCTCTGCTCTTCCACCTTTCCCCAAAGGGCACCTTTTTTTTAAAAAAAAAGGATCAACTCTACTTGCATTTGTGAACTTCCACATAACTTTGGCCATTTTAAAACTCCAATTCAAACATCTCTAAATGCAGGTTCAGAAATAATTATGGGCCCTCCCTGGTTAAATTTTGCCAGCTGTACACAATTGGATGCAACCTCCGGCTATGAAAGTCTAAATACACTTTTTTCTGCCTCTGATACAATTTTGACTGATAATTACCAGCTACAGATAGCAAACCTGAATGAAGATAACAGAAGTTTCAGCTTGTGATGATAAAGAAACAAGGACATAGTTTACTCAGTAACATCAGCAAAACCATCGAGTGGAACCACTTTGGAGTGGCTGCACAGCCCCTCAGTGCTGAAAGGCAGCAATTCCAACATCTCATTTGCTACATGAATTCCAAATAACACTACACATAATTAATGTTTATAAATTGTAATTAAAAGGAATGTAAATATGAGCTTAGGAGCATTTTTAATTGATCTTGCAAAACTTTATACAGATTTAAGTCAAAAATTATTTTTTAAAATCCATGCATCAGTGAGAGTCATGATCCAGGCCCAGAGCAGTGGTGAGCAGAGTTAAATCCAGCTGAGACCAGTGACCAGGCCTGTTGAATATCAATGACCTTATCAATGGTCTTGCCAAGGGGCTTGAGTCAGTTCACAGATGACACCAAGCTGGGTGGAATGTTGATCTGCTGGGAGGCAGAAAGGCTCTGCAGAGGGATCTGGGCAGGCTGGATTGATGGGCTGTAGCCAATGAAATGAAGTTCAACAAGGTGAAGCACCAGGTCCTGCCCTTGGGTCATGAGAACCCCATGGAATGATCCAGGTTTGGGGCAGAGTAGCTGGAAAGCTGCCTGGTGAAGCCTGACCAGCCTGGTGTCGCTGGTCAACAGCAGGTGAACATGAACTGCTGTTCACTCAGGTGGCCAAGAAGGCCAAGGACATTCTGGTTTTCTGGCATTCTGTACCAAGAATAATGTGGCAGCAGGACCAGAGCTGTGACTGTCTCCCTGTGCCCAGGCACTGCTGAGGCCTCACCTCAAATCAGTTTGGCTGACCTGGGTTACTTGCACAGAGAAGGTGTTGCTTCCCTGGTCCCTTGGGACAAGGGGACACTCACCTTCTTTGGAGTTCTGCCCAGCAGAATGTAGAAGCCTTCCAGTATGGCATTGGTCTGGACTTTGGGCCTCTGCTTGTCACTCACACCCAATGCTCTGCCCAGGGGCAGAGCCACGGTTCTGCAAAAGGAAAGTTCAGGCAGGAGGGGTCTCCTAGTACCTGCTGCACTGGGATCCAGGGTCAGCCAACAGCAAAATTCTGCCATTGCCATGTTCTGTGCATGGATGCACTGCCCCAGGAGTCCAGCACTGCCCAAGTGCTCATGCACCCAGCCCAAGGGGACCAGCAGTGCCCCAGCTTTGCACGCACGGCCCTGGGGACTCAGTACTGTACCAGGGCTCACACAGAGCCCAGAGTCTCTGTCAGGTCAATGCTCTTTCTTCAGAGAGACACAATGGAACCAAAGCAAAGGTGATGAGTGGTGGATGTGCAGTGGAGACAACAGTAACAACTACTAAGTGAGCAATAATTAATTCTGCCTAGGCCCCTAGACACAGAGCATGTCTTTGTGTTGGAGTGTATGCTGGTACCCTTTATAGCATTCCCAAGCAGCCTAGACCACAACATGAAACCACACGCCACAAAACCAAACTGCAAAAATCTGAGTGTCCCACATGCTCTGTGCTCAGAGTACCTGACCACTGGCTGCAGCAGGAGCCAAGGACAGAACATGTGGGGATATGCTTGTTACTGCAGGAAACTCAAGGAAAGCTCTAGTAGAAGGCACTGCCTTCTAAGTCATATTGTTTCTTGGAAGTCAGGCAAATGCAATAAGCCTTCCCTTCTTTGAGGGAAGACCTGATCACACTGGAATTCATTCTGGCTCTTCCTACAAAGCCCGTTTGTCACATCTCACATGGCTGCAAATTGGAGCAGGAGCCACTGCTTAGGGAAGATGGGCCAATGCTCCCCCAGCTCCTCCAGGACACAGGAGAGAGCCCCTGTCCCAGCTTAGGGCAGGTTTGTTGGGCACAGCTCTGCTGTTTCATGTCCCCCCTTGCCCACTCCAAAGTTCTGCTCTGCCTGGCAGGAAGCGTCCCAGCAGCTCTGCCCACACCAGCACGGCCCTGCTTTAACTGACTGGTTTCTGATTTCCTGTGCATGAAGGCTGGTCTGTACTTCCCCATGTCAGTCCTTGTTCCTGGAAAAAGGGCTCAAAGCCCTGTCTGAATCCATCTCCTGTCATGAACCATGTGGACCTGTCTCATTCCACACACAAATCCTGGGGAGATGTCAGCTGGCCCTCAAGCTCCCCTGGGGTCGAGTGCCCACAGCTGGCACACTGGAGTGCATTATCCTCCCAACACCCAGAAAATCCCTTATCTGTGTTGCAAACTCTCACTTGGACTCTCTCCAGAGGGACCCTCCATCCACAGCCCAGGTGTGATGAACTTGTCTTTTCACACCTGCTGGTACGGGTTATATTACAGGTACAGAAGAGAGGGAGGAAAGATCAAAGAGCTGCCACACAAAAAACATATGTAATGAAGAGAGATTCAGTATTCCTGGGGACAATGCTCTGTACACTTTGTAGTGGTCAGGAGGCAGGTAAGTGTTATTTTGGAGCAAACCTGTAAGACACCAGACGGTGTCTTGACCAGCACATCATCCAACTCCTTTAATGCACTCACCTTTCAAAGAGGTATCGGATAGAGATCAAAAGCAGGGTACCGGGAATGCAGAGCAGGAGGTCTTGAGGCTGCGGGTAGTGTATGCCTTCAGAATCCTTCAAGTCTTCCCAGGTAGCTCCAGCTGGCAGCCAGTATTCATGGTGCCAGAACCTCTCTAACAATCCCATTCTGGTCAAGGTGGTGGCCACAGAAAGGAAAGGCTGCCTGTAGCAGATAGCAGCAAGGCACAAACACATTGCTAAATCAGGATTCCCTGCTCAACAGCTCGTCACTCAGTGTTCCTACCCCTTGCTCAATCCCAATAGCATCACAGTTGAAATAGCATCACTTGTTTTGACTTGCCTGTGAGCTTAAAGGTGTGGTAAGATGTCCTAGTACAAGAAAGAAATTCAGTGGGTGTCAAGGAGGCGGCTGATTTCAATTACACTCTGCTGTATGGATGTCTGAAGTCCCTACCTAGTGACAGGGTCAGTAGGGGCATCTCTCTAGTCTCCTGTTTCCATCAGGCTTTTTCTTCTCAGGCTGCAAAGCCCTCACCTGTCAATCAGCTCTGACACCTGGCAGAGGGTGTGGATGGAGGTGCCAAGGGAGACTGTCCACAGCCATTAAGATCTTCAGGCACCTTCAGGGTCCCAGCAGCCTCGGTTTTCATTCCTCCATCTTTCCCATCAATATCTCACATCCTGCTTGCATTTTGAACCACTGTGTACAAAGCATGAAGCTGATGCACCACTCCCCAAAGCCATTCTGGACTGCTCACAGGCAGCCCAGCACTCCAGAACACTTTCTCAGGCTTCATCTGTGTTCTGCCAGTCTCAGTGCTGAGCTGCAGCAGCCAGCCTGCAACACCAGCACCAGAAACCTTCACTATCAGCTGATTTTGCCATATGCCTTTCCCTCCCTCTTTTCAGGGCACCCGCAAGAATATACAGCTGCAAACAATCCCTGTTGGTCTCTCATGGTCACCTCAAGTGGGTTCTCAGGCTGAACAGGGTACAGATCCTCTCTGCTGTGTGTGCATCTCTTCGCAGTAATTCCAGTAGAGTGAGACACACCTTCTTCACAGACCCACGGGGACTCTTTCATTTGATGTTCATTATCTGCTTCCAAAAACTCCATCCTACAGAGGCTGTATCTCCTCACATTCCCACTTGGAACCTTCTTTAATTTTTCTACTAACAAGATGGTTTGAAACAAAAAAATGGCATTCCATAGTTGGTAGTTGAACTTGTCTTAGTACAGATTTCCTCCTGCCAGATGGTTGAAGCTTTGCTGTTACTCAGTCTGTGGGCTAGGTAACATCTTGTCACCCATTGCCCCAGCAAGATGTCAGGTGTTGGACCATCTCTGACTTCCTCAGCTGGGAAGCCATACAGGACAGCCCACTGCATATCCCTATTCCTGCTGTCTGCTGCCTCTGTCATTTCTGACTCCAGCAGTCTTGCAAATCTTTTAGAGACTGATACTGCCTTTCGAGTTGTTTCTCAGGATATTTCTTGATCTGCTTTATTACATGCTCACATTCATCTGCCAAAGTTACAGATACTTTCCCTTGTTTAGACATGAATTGAGCTTTTGAAACAAAGCCTTGCCCTTACCTGCAGGCACAGCGTTTGTTGTACCCAGGAGAATGAGAAAAGCATCGTTCCAAGTGCAGCCATCCAAAGAAAGGTTCCCTTGGACCTACATGTTTGAGTGAAAAAATGTGATGAAATGTGATAAAATGTGATGAAATTTACTGTGCTTGGAGGGGAAAGGAAACAACTGTGCTAAATTATTCTTAAAAAAAGATCCAAAACAGCACCAGCTGTCTGCATCTACTGGAGTCAGCAGTCATGTCAGCCATAATTTTGGGCTAGGACAGCCAGATGCCAGCCTGGGGGCTACACTGTGGCAGTCCTTGACTCACTCACCACACAGAAGCCTGGGAGCATCAGTAAATGCTTTTTCTCATGGCTCAGCTGGAGCTGGGTGCCTCATCTCCTATAGCTGCTCACTAACATTATGTGGTGCACATTGTGTGATGCACCTTGCCTCTGTGCACGTGGGGGATAAAGGTACAGGGGAAATAGAGTCAGGCCCTGCTGTGGTGCTCAGTGCTCCATCTGGAGATGGAGCTCTCCGTTAGAGAGTAAGTCTTGTGAGGGTAGCTGAGGGAGCTGGGGTTGTTCATCCCGGGGAAAAGGGGGTTCAGGGGTGCCCTTATCACTCTCTACAACTCCTTGACAGGAGGCTGTAGTCAGCTGAGGGTTGGGCTCTGCTCCCAGGTAACAAGTGATAGAACCAAAGGGAATGGCTTCAAGCGATGCATGGGGAAGTTTAGGTTGGAGTTCAGGAAGAATTTTTTCATGGAAAGGGTTTGTTAAACACTGGAATCAGCTGCCCAGGGCAGTAGTGGAGTCACAATCCCTGGAGGTGTTCAAGAAATGATGGGATGTGGCACTCAGTGCTCTGGTCTAGTTGACAAGGTTACTGGGCACAGGTTGGTCTTGATGACAGGCCTTTGCCAAACTCAGTAATTCTGTGATTCTGTGACCTGCTTTGCTGGGATGACAGACTTGCTGCATGTCTTCTACAACAGGTCCTCTGTGCGGGGGGCTGTGATACTGGAAACACTAAATTCACAAACACTATCATGCCAGTCTGAAGCTTCCCAGCCCTGGAGCAGATGTAAAGAGAGAAGGTGGAGCAGTGTGGGGAAGAAGCTGAATGCACACAGAGCTTCTTTAGCAAGTTGATGGCAAGAAAACAAATTCAGCAGCTGATCTACCCAGATAACTCATCACTGTCATGCTCAGTTCTTACTCAAGTCCAACAGCTGTCCTGCATCCTTGATGTATTCTTTCACAAGATCCAGATTTTCCTCCTAATGAGCTTATCTCAATCTCCAGAGATACAACAAAGCCCTGATGTTCAAAGCCAGCAGTCATCAACATACACTGGCTCCACTGTGCATTGCGCAGACTCTGGGAAGCATTCTGCTCCTTGGAGGAGAGGGGGTATGATTTTACACCAGGGATTTTTCCTAGCTTTCTAAAACTTCACAGAAAAATAGAGATTAATTTCTCTACTCCTATCCTTGCAAGGCCAAAGCACCCCCCCCCAGAGTTGCCATCTGCCACTGCCCTGGCAGTACAAAGTAACCTGGCCTGCACCCAGGTCTAGTGTAGGGATGCCGCAAATGTCCCTTGGCTGTAGGGTCAAATGCAGCATTACTGCACAGGAGACAAATCAGGCAGCTGCAGTTCTCTACTGGCACAGCTCAGTGTGGCTGTGTGACCTGGGTATGTAGCATCCTCCCCTCGGCAATGGTACCCACATGTGTCTGCCTCATCACATGTCCACTTGCAAGGTGCAGCCAGCTAGGTTACCTCCTGGTAGTTAAAGAAATAGAGAGAGCACAGACAATCAAACCTTTTACAAGTAATTTATAAAGAATGTTTTTACATTCAGTAGTACAAAATGATAAATAACCATCCCTCCTGAGCACACTACCTGCAGAGGGCTGAGATCATATGCTCAGTTCACAGCATACAGAACATGTGCTTCCAACTTGCAATTAGCTCAAGGTTCCAGAGGCAAACTATCTTCAGCAAATACAGATTTAAATGATGATGCAGGAGCAGATGCTCTCCTCTCACACCATGTTACTGCCCTGGAATCACCTGTGCTGGAACCACTTTTCCCCCTCTGTGATTATCCAATTCCCATTCAGAAATCCAATTATCTGATTATTATTGACTGAAACTGAAGATGAGCACACACAAGACCAGATCAAAGCTTTCTCAGTCACATCTCAGGTGATCTGAGTGGATTGATGAAAACCCTCTTGCCTCTCTGTGCTGTCACTGGCCTTTCAGTTTAAGTATGTGCATCACCTCCTGAAATAAGGCATCTCCTTGGTCCATGTCACATCCCCCCCAGATAGCACTGGGCACGTAGAGGGAACTGTCTGCATGGCCTTGGCAGTCTAAGTTCCTGCACTTATTACAGTGAATCTGTTAATACTCTGGTTTCACACATTAATTGACCTACAAAACAGAAATTCATGTAATACTAATTTAAATGTTTTAAGGCATTGCAGAATCAAAAATCTAAGACTACACAGGATAAAAAGATATGGCATCTAAACAAGCTGAATCAGCACTGCATCATGACTTCATGGACCACTGCTTTACGCTTGCTGTTCTTGATACACCTAGGCAAATGCCCCAGAGTTAGAAGGTCACGTTAAAGCATTATTCCATAAGGTTCAGCAGTTCTTCTCTGGATCCATTTTCCTCTGAGGACAGGGGAAAGGTATTCCCTTCTTGCCACAAGCTGACTCTGTAAACATTTCCCATTGTGCCACTCACATTAGGTGGAAACATGAGCATTTTAATGACCGTTTCCTTCCAAGAGAGGTTTATGGGATTACCTGACAGTTGAGAAAGAGCTGCCTGGATTTTCCAGCTCTTCCAACTGTGATTTGAGTGGGTACTCCTCCAGCCTGGACTTTGGGTTCCCACTTTTGAGTTCTGACCTTCGAGAAAATATTGTCGACCCCAAGTGGAGACTGAGATCCACACCATTACAAAACTGGTCATTGGCACACAGAGTACTTCCTTTCACAAGAACATGTTTTTTCCTATGAATTTCCAAAGACTTAATTTCATTGTGATCAGTTTTAATTCCCTAAGTGTGTATGGGGCACTTATCTTCTCAAAAGACATGTCCCAGAGTTAAGATTTGGAGCATCACATGTTTTGAGCATAATCATTACTGGCATTGGGCCAGACCTCTAGAGGCTGAACCAGGCTAAACAGATTCCTATCAAACAACATCAGGTAGGTAAAACTTGGTACTGCCAGCATTTATCCATCTTTTTATATTTAAAGCATTTTTCAAGATTAACACATTTGACAACAGCTATGGTACAGCCTAATACAAGTCAAATCAACTTGATCTCTTTCTATCTGTTTCAAAGCTACATCTTACAGTAAGCTTATGTTGAAGGAAGACCAAAAAATTCCTTCAAATATCATTGACTATAAACACTTCTGTTAGGGGCAGCAGGAATTCAGCTATGATACTGCAATTGCACTCCATTTTATCTATGTAGTGAGCAAAACTGTTTCTACAGTGGCCTGTCTGTTCACTGAAGGCCAGTGCAGCAGCACGTGGACAGCAGCTATCTTTCCTTGACGTGGCCGTTGACGAGGTGGGCTCTGCTGTTCAGGGGCTCAGACCCATTTCTCTGGATGTAACCATTACTTGTGACATTGCTGAAACATGTGATCCCGTTTTTCTCCTTTTCCCTAATTTTATCTCTTTCTTCATCCTTGTCACTTTCTTCAGTGTCGCTTCTCATGTCCTTTTCCATCTACAAAAACAGGTAAGTGAGAAGCAAGACAAACTCATTACTAGAAGCAGTGCCAGCTCAGCCACAGACCTGCTGCCTCAGCCACTCACCCTCAGCATAGTCCTGGTTCTGTCCCTTCAGCTTTTACATCACCCTTGGAAATAGATTCTCCCTGTCTCTTTGATTTCACTCTCAGAGGAATCTTGTCTGTGATCCGGATAACCACTGGGAATTAGAGGCTGAAAGCAGCAGCAAACCACAGATGCCCAGGACGGAGGACAGCCATGTAAGCCTGACAAGATCTACACTGCTGCTCTCATCATCAGCATGTGGGAGAAGGAAGGGTGAGGCAGTTAATCAAGCTCTTTCACATTTTCCAAAAGGGACAATGATCTAACTTCTGCCCACACTTGGCCTGGGTGGCTGCAGGCTGAGAACACTGCTCGAGATGGGCTGAAAGCACGTAAGTTCAAACAAAGCAAAGGCTCAACACAAAGCCTGACTACACTCAGTTTTATGGTCAGGTTTTTCCTCTTGCTCTGGACTGTGAGACCTGTAATTCACTTTTGTAAGTAATTAATGGCCTTCTAAGGAAGACAAAAAACCATCCATGTGATAAAATGACAGTTTAGAAAAAGCAGCCCAGCATTTACTGCCTTCTCAGGCTGTTTCTACTCTGCCATACAAGATGCCAAAACTGGGGACAAATTCACGGTGTCACACTCCTCATTGGAGAGAGGGAAAGCTGCAAACTCCTTCTGCGATCTGGTCTTTGGAAACTCCTGAAGGGCACATCAGGTGCTGCAGAGACATTAGACTCCATTTATTCTGGCTATTCTTTTTGGGATGTCTCAAATCACACTGAGACATCTATTTGGCCTGATGTTCTTTCCAGAGATCATTAGACCCATAGGCAAACAGGATTTGTAAGAATCTAAACTTAAACTGAATTCAAACTGCCTCCAGGGACAATAGGGGTGGGAGATGCTATCTGCTGTGAACAACCTGTACCTCAGGTCACTCTGGAACTGACAGTTCAGGAAACATGCAGGAGTCTGGATAAGGACAAATAATAGTGAATATTTCAAAGTTTATCCATTCATGGCCAGAGAATGTGGCTGAGGCCTTAAACCTCACAAGATTCCCAAAGGAACTATACAGCTGCTCCCTCTGTAAGGGAATGAAACTTGTACTTCAGTATCTAGGCTGAGTACTAATTACTGGGAATTAGGGAACATCATGTGACAAGGCAGTGAAGATAATCCTGTAGCCAGAGAAGAAAACTGTGGAGACCAGAAAGGCCTGTGAGAAGGACATGAAATTCTAACTGGATCAAGAGTTTCATGGCTCTCAAAAAGGGGAGAATGTCCTGTATTCTTGTTGATACTGCTTTGGGCTACTAAATATTGTCACTAAAACAGATCTGGCAGATTGTTTTTTAGATGAAATAGGAAAAATTCAGGATATGCTTCAGTATTTTCCTCCCTGCTGGTTCATTTCTTTCTAATAAGGCTAGTTATTACCTCATCATTTTACATCGAAATAACTGCAATGGTAATTCAGCCCATGCTAGAATTAGGAAAACAATAAAATGCTGTCTTCAGCTGTGTCTTCATTTTCTGCCCTGTGAGGTTTTTTGATTCCCGATTTGCAAGTAATTTGCTCTTGTGCTACTTCGGGTAGCAGATAAAGGCAGATAAAGGAATTGGGGACAATATGGATGAAGATAAGCTTTTAATACTTGTTCTCAGTTCTCATAAGAGAGAATTCCTCAGTTGGATACTAATAAAACGAGTCATCCTGGGCTCTGAGGTCAGTTCCCAGGAGGTGCTGACTGGTTACCTCTGGACTGTGTCCTTGGCATGCGGCCAATCTAATGCCATTAATTAGGTCATGGCTTTGGTTTTGGGAAGAATTTCATGCTGAGCCGCAGCTTGGTCTCACAGCAAATACTACAGGCCAGAAAGAGTGGGATGTGGGATGCACTTCATTTCAGTTTATACAGCTGCAGCTCAGATATTAATCTCTGGTCACTCTGTGTGTGATGAACAGCACTGCCAGGAGTGTGGAATGGATCATACTTTGGGCATGCCTGTTTCCCTCTGCTGCTGCAAGAAGGCAAGCTGGTAGCTGGTTTAGACAGAAATCCTACTCTATAGGCATCTACAACAGTGTAACATGATCCATATGACACATGCATTAATGATGTGGCAGAGTGTACCCTCAATGAGTTTGCTGAGGACACAGAACTGGGAGGAGCAGCTGATACAACAGAGAATGGTGCTGCCATCCTGAGAGCCCCAGAAGGCTGGAGAAATGGGCTGACAGGAGCCTTGTCCAGCAAGGGCAAGAGTGAAGTCCTGCACCTGGAGAGGAACAACCTCAGACACCAGAACACATTGGGTGCTGAACAGCTTCCCTAAGAAAAACCTGGAGGTTCCAGTGTATGCTGACTTGAATCTGAGCCATTGCTGTGTCCCTGCCCTTCCCGGCCTGTTCAGGTCCAGGGATGGGACCCTCCCCTGGGTGCTGGTGAGGCCAGTGGACCTGCAGATGTGATGGAGGGACTGAGACATCTGCCACGATGAAAGGCTTGGAGCGCTGGGACTGCTCAGCCTGAACAAGGGAAGGCTCAGGGGGATGTGTCAATAGAGATCAATACTGAACGGAGGTGTGGAGAGGGAGCCAGCCTCTCCTCAGCAGGGCCCGGCAACAGGACAGGAGGGAATGGGCACAGACTGAAACACAGGAGCTCCCCCTGAACATCAGGAAACACTTGTTTTACCGAGAGAGTGTCAGGGCACAGGATGACCAGAGAGGTTATGAAGTCTCCATTCTTGGAGATACTCAAAAGTCATCTGGACACTGTCCTTGAGTCAGAAAATATGGACAAGGCTTCCAGAGGTACCTTCCAACTCCAGCCACTCTGTGATTCTGTGATCTCAGCAACACTGTAATTGAAAATCCTGTACAATAAGGGAATAATAACTTTTGCACTGACCTCACCCATCATGACAACTTTCCTTGCCTTGATTTCTCAGTTTCATTTCAAATGTAAATCACAATACACTGAGTGTTGGGATCTTTACTCAGTTGTCACTGGCCTTTTTTTCCACAGAAATCTCTCCTGGACTCCAATCCCCATTTACATTGAATACAAGCATCAGAAGTGGACCCAATGTTGTAACTCATAAAAATTTTTTAGTTCCACTGAATTGCCTTTCACCTCACTGTTTGGAATGTATACGTATAATTTCACCAGGACAAGAAAGAATCCACCCTAGATGGACCCCTGTGCTCCCAAGCAGTCCAGGCAAACCCCCTCTCCCCATGTCATGTAAAGGATATTACAGACTGATCCATACCGTGCCTTGGAGAATGAACTTGTAGACCATGTGAATGATTAGGCAGGACCAGAAGACATGGAGCAGTTGCAGAGTTATCAGGAGAGCATTCACAAAGTAGTATCCAAAGAAGGGCTGGAATATCTCCATAGAGTAATAGTAGGTATTATAGAGCACTCTGCAAAAGAGAGGGAATTGCAGTGGAGGGAAAGCATGTTGTTAGTTGGACCATAATTAAGCCCCAGAAAGTTCTAATCACAGAGGAAGTTTCAGATCAGCCACTTCCATCTTTTTTCCATAACATATTCGAGCCAGCTCTCAGTTCCCCACCCAAAATATGCAGGGTGAGGGCCTTAGGTCCAGGACTTCTCCCCTTCAGAGCTTCAAAGGCTACTCTGAACTGCAAGACAGAGTACCCTTGTTTGCCCCAAGGCAGGTGTAACAGCCAGGTGGCACTTCAACCTGTGCAAAGGATGGGGACACATGCTCCTGGACCAAAAAGCAAAGGCTAATCATCCTGTCTCTCAGAAAGCAGCTTCTCCACGTCCCTGACTACAGAAGACTCACGTGTAGGGATAAACAACCAGGCGGCTGATCAGGAAAACAGCTGAGAAGACCATAAAGAGGCTGTCACAGGTTTTTTTCCACTTCATGTAATTGAATATTTTAGTTGGCTGAAAAGAAAAAGAAAAAAATAGCAGGTCAAGACAACAGCTGCACTTATCCCAAGAAGCCAAGGAGACAAGTATGACACAACCTGCACGCAGGTAACCATGGCTCTGCTTGGCTCTCTGGAGGGCACCCTTGGCTGGGCCAGCAGATCAGCACAAGGGATCTGTGCAACACCCCAGTGCTTGGCCCGTGTTGTTCCAGATCACAGGACACCCCGTGGTTGAAGAGCACTGCTCCTAAGTAGGCTCTGCCTGACAGGTAGGTTTGCTTACCTCTAGAAAGCAATCAGAGGCATCATGAATCACCATCACCAGCGTCCCAATGCGGATGTAATTGGCACAGTATGAAAAGCTGATCAGGAAGATGGTTGCAGCATGATGGACTATCTGCTCCTTGAAATCCTGATGAGAAAGGAAACAGCAGAGAGCAAAATACATAATGGACCTCCTGCCCTGGTCCAAGCATGCCTCCTGCAGGGAGCAAATGATATCGCTCTACCGAGTGACTAAGAAACCTCCCACTACAAGGTCTTACTCATGTACACATTCTAGAAATGCAGGCAACCAAGAGACAAAGGAATGAAGAGTTTATGGTGTAAACTGAGGATCTTGCAAAAAAGAACATTCTCTCCCTTCAGCAGCAATGGTCTGATGAACCCTGTCTGTTGGGCACCAGCATCTGGAACGCATGCAGATTAACTGGCAGAGAGCCACCTCTTTTCCTACCCCTATGATCAGTGTAGCCTAGAAGAGTCACAGAAGAGCAATTTTTGCTTTCAGATTTTAAGTTTGGATTGACAACTCTGCAGTATTTTGCATCTTTCTACATCAGGGTTTGTGTTCTCTTCCCAAGGAGAGGAAGCCAGTGACTGAGAATGGACATTCCTGTCAATGAGCAAGGACAGAGTCCCACGAAACATCAAACTAGTACTAGACACATGCTCTTAGAGATCACTTAGGTTTTGTCCTGTCGGTGCTTGATTCTCCCCTGAGACAGCCACTCACCTTCCTCTTCACATCAAAGGGCAGGGTGAAGACCAGGGACCAGTAGAAGGAGAGCTCCAGCATGTAGTACCAGAACAGGGAGGGTTGGAGAGGCTGTGAGAGGCAGAGACAGGGCAATATCCATCAGATATAACAGTGCAAGGACTGGAAGTGAAAAAGACTCAGACAACCAAACCAATAAAGATGATTCTTGCAGCTATAGGAGGAAATACTTCAACTGAAGAATGTGGTCACTCACTAAATGTCAATCTGTGCCAAGGTGAAATCAAATAGCAGGGGAAATTCCACTTCACCACATCATGTCGAACATTTTGGGAGCCACCAGAAAGATCCTGAATATTTTTAGGCTTTCTGAGCACTGTTCAGATTCCTAAGCAGCCAGTATAGAGCTTTAAAAACTATATAAACTAAATCACTGCAGTGGAAGGGGTAAGGTACAGCTGAATAAATCATTCCCTTTTTAGGCTTCAAGACACTTCATATACCCTGTAATCTACCACAGGTTTTTCAGTTCAATCAAACTAAGGAGGAGAGAAGTTCAATCCCAGCACGAAAAGGAATCTGCATTCTTCAGGGTAGGATTATCTGGGCTTTTACAGCTGAGAAACTAAAAGCTTAGACCCACTCAGCAAGATCTTATTATTTAACACGTAATTTTTGCTCTTGTGGCACTATATGATTTCCTTAAACCTCAATCTATTTGATAAAAAAAAAAATTTGACTAAAGGGGATTTGCCACTAGCATTTACAAAGGATCAAGAAGAATGGTACTCCCAAATACCATTTGGTTATTTATGGCTTTCACAGATTTGTTTGTTTTCCTTTGCAGCACCAGGGATTGGCCACAAGAGGAAGCAGAGCTGGGTACCCTGGGGCTACCAGCAAGGATATGGACATGTCCCAAGGTGGTATGTGCTGTTCACACTCTGGAGATTATCCAAACAGAAGCTCTGGATTAGAAGGGATTTTTCCCCAAGTTGAGCCTATTTTTCCTGTGAAGGTAACAAGGGAGTGCTCTCTCCCTGTCCTCACCTTGACCCATAAGCCTTTTTCTCTCCCCTTTCCAGCTGAGGAGAGGGGAGACAGACCAGCTTGGTGGGCACATTGTGGGCAGCCAGGGCCAGCCCACCACACTGTGCCACTATGAAGGCCCAGATTGTTTTTGCAGATGTACAGAGCAGGAGACACAGGCACCCGAGTGGTCCTCTCAATCTTACATTCCTATTCGAGCACCACTTGTCTGTATGGTTTGACTTTTACACACATCTACAAATTTGTCTCTAAACTTTCTGCCTTTGAGCAACAGTGGATTGTTTGGAGACTTGGCTTGAAAGATACTGCCTCACTCTTCACTCATTTGTCCCATTACATTTCCTGTGGTTCATATTGTTAGAATTGGGCATTACTTTTCCCTTCATGTATTTGCAACCTCCACATACAGTCGTGGGGTCTAACTTTGACAGGCAGACAAAAAACCCTGGATTACAAGCAGTCTTCACTTCATCTTGGTAGGGACAGGCTCCTCTTCAATTTATGAAAACGTTTTTTTCAGGACATTTTAGTACTGTAAAATCCCATGCATGGGAGCTCCCTGTATGCTACAGGAGACAGTCTCCTGCTAGAAACACTTAGCTGCTATCACCAGCTGCTCTCACAGGACAGAGGAATGTTTGCCAAAGCTAGAATCAGATTTTTCACTTTAATGAAATTTAGATCTTTACTGTGTCTGCTCTGGCATTCACAGTAATGGGATACAGGAAGGCTCCTGCTATAGGACAGGCAATTGTCATCTTCTCTACAGAATTCAGAACACATAAAAACCTAAGGGCAAAGGCAGAGGTGGCAATGGCTACTGATAAACTCTTTTAGCATCTCACTTTAACAAGAGCAGGAATAGCAAGTGAGGCAGCTGGGCACTTTGCATTGAGGATGTTCTGGTCTGGGCTGGTAAGAGATTAACACCCCTGAACCCACTGCTTCTTGCAGTGCTGTTGTCAAAAAACTCAGAATATACATCGTAAAACTGTAAGAGAGAATCCTCTGATCTCAGTGGGCTGATGCTGTATTGCTATTCTGCCAGTTCCACCGGGAAACAAACTCCCCAGGGAGCAGTGTGGACATGACTCCTCAGCACAGCCAAAGCACATCACATTCCCAGCATGTCCTCTGCTTTGCAGACCTCCACTTTACTTCTCTCCTTAGACAAGATGAAGTCCTCCTCAGGCCTGCCTCTTCTGCAAATCGAACAACATTGGAGCACTCCCAACATACAGTTTTTTGGCTCACCTGGTCAGAACTTTCACTTTTCCTTCATTTCTGCAGCCTCCTCCTGCTCTGCCAACTCATCCTCTCTGTATTTAGATGACATCAGGTACAAAGATATTCTCCCTAGATCAGGATCTGGCTTTGAATTCTTAGGGCTCATGAATGTAAATTCAATTCAATGTCCTATTTTTGTCACTAATATA
The DNA here is from genome assembly GCA_013399895.1 of Serilophus lunatus. Taxonomy (NCBI): domain Eukaryota; kingdom Metazoa; phylum Chordata; class Aves; order Passeriformes; family Eurylaimidae; genus Serilophus; species Serilophus lunatus. Next base: position 233,808 of record VXBA01000040.1, read on the forward strand.
ATGTGAATTTCAAAAGATACTGAAACACAATACAAGATCTATAATAGCAATTGTCCCTCTTGTATGACTCACCTGTTGTGGATATCCTGTCCAGCACTCTCTGTGGTCCCAAAGCCAAGGCTTCTGCAATGAAATATAAGTTTGAAAGTCCTTTACTTGTTACAATAATGAGAGGTTACAAGGACAGTTTGTGCCTGCTGCCTTGGGATATGCAAATTTCTCATCATTTAACCCTGCAGACAATATCATTATCAAATCAGAGAAAAGGCAGAGGCATGAGCTCGAACTAATCACAGCTTGGGTGAGAAAAAGAAAATTAACAAATAAAATTATTAAATTGCAGTCCCTGTTCCAAAGGAAGCTTGAGTTTTTTACCTTAAACATGTATTGGATACAACACATAAACAGGACCCACAGCTTCCAGCTCAGATAAGTTTCCATCTCCTACCCTGCAGAAATGTTCTTTTACACAATTCCAATTGTCTTCTGCATTGCCAGAAGAGGAAATATCTTGGTTCTGAGCTTGAGTTCTTAAAATAAGCACAGTTCAGTCTGAGGTCTCCTAAGTGTGCTATGCAGGGGATACACACTGACCTGGGTGGAAAACCTCTAGAAGAAGGCCTGAAAAGACATGTTTGCCAACAAACTCTGCCACAATTGCAGGCACTGGCTGGGTAGAACAGCAGGGGGCTGCTTGTGTACTCACATCGTAGAGGACAGCCAGTCCGGTGAAGAAAGAAATGATGTAAAATGTAAACCTCCAGCTACAAACAAACAAAACAAAGTGTGTTACCATCCCATTCATTAACCCTGGAGCTGCAACTCTGTGTGACCACACACTCATGCAAAGAATGACACTATTAAGGCAAAGACACATGTTCAAGGCTTGCCCAGAACAGGGGCAGCTTTCTGCACATTCCAGAGACTTCACAAAGAGCATTTCCCCTGCTTTAGAGACAACAGAAGACATGAGAAACTAAACTCACTCTGAGAATAGTTCCAAAGCTTTCCAGTACTTTTTGTAAAAGTGAAACAATGCCAATCTCTCTCCAAGACCTCTGGAAACCAGGCATACTAAATTTGTTATCATGTGAAGTGACTAATTACTGTCTTCTTTGGCCTCAGTCAGGAGCTGGTAACTATTTACCAACAATAAACCCTCACAGAAGTACATAGGAACTGTTTGCCCAGCTCAGGGGACAGAGGCAGGTCATTCTGAATATATACACATGCAATAAGGAATGAGGGGAATTTCATCCCAACAGCATAAACAAATCATTCATCAACTAAACACAGGAAATATTCCAAGGAGCAAAACTGTCTGAACCAGTCCTCTAATTTCCAAAAACCTCCCTAAGTGCATTTTGAGAGAGAGACTCCACCTGTCAATGAAAGTCCCAGGAGTTCCAGGACAAAAATATACTACAAAGCTGCTATGTCACATCAGAGACACACTCTGTCTACAGACTGCACATGATGACAGAGAGCAGGTGGAAGGACACCAGCCTCAGTGAGCTGAGGCAGAAAAGGATTTATTTTTTACTATTTACTACAAGTCATCAGGGTACAGAGAGAGCTGAAATTTCACCTGGATGGAGGCAGAATAAATATCATTGCTATGCAACCCCTTGTCCAAAGTTTCAGTAAATATTTCTAACTGTGACAATCTGTAATGTCATAAATAAATAATACACATCCTTTTTCTCTTTTTCAATTAGGGTTTTTAGGCAGGGGTTTTGAATTAGGGGAGTGCTAAATGGGGCAGGAGGTGATGAGCTCAAAGTTGATACCTAGCCTATGGATTCACACTTTAAAATAGATGAATAGCATGCCAGATATTTAATGACTTCTTTCATCTTTGTGGATTTCCTGGAAGAACCCACTTCCTTACAAAAATAGCAGAGCAGCCACTCGTTAGTAAGGCATTCCAGCCAAGCTGAGGAGAATCCTCCTCCTCTGTGGAAAGCTGAGGCAGGATTGACATTCACAGAGCTGGCTGACAGGAGATTTATTTTGGGAATCCACATAACAAGGAGGGTTTCCACACAGCAGTCTCCAAGGCAACTTTTGCTCTTTGCAAAACATACTTCCACACAGGCCCTTTTTGTGTCCCTATGGAAAGGTGTTGGCTTGTGACTCTCAGGATGCTGAAGTGACAGCAGAGTCCAATACAGCCCACTGCCAGTGGCCTTCGAAAGCAACAATGTGCAAAATAGTTGCTGAAAAGATGCAGCAGAAGGAATCAGTTTGCAGAGAGGCAAAGGGGAGCCATGGGAAATGCAACAGAAAGGCTGAGTACTAAAACAGCAGCAAAGCAGTAAGATACAAACAGAAGAGAGTTTTTCAGGTACAACTGTGTTTTAGAGCAGAATGATAGTCTGACAAAGTCAGAAACAGGGGCCTGGTAAAAAATGTAGGTGAGACAACAGTAAAAGGAGACTTGGCAGTGAAAATAAAGGGGAAAAGCAAGGAATGTTTCAACACCAGAGAAGCAGCAGTGATACGCAGAAGAGGCAGGTGAGTCAGGATGCTCTCTGCATAGGGATGGACGGAGGGCAAGCAGTGATCTGGGATCTGTGTTGGGCTGGAGGGCAGGCAGTGAGCTCAGACCTCTCTGCATGGGGATGGAGGGCAGCATGGGAGGCAGTGACCTGTCTGGGCTTTCAGAGCTCAGCTCTGGTGAAAACCTGCCGCCCATGGCTTGTGCTCCTGCTCACCAGGCCTCACAGAACTTCTTCGACAGGCTGGGCCGGTCCATGTTCCTTCGGCGCCGGAACCACCTCTCCACCTTCCTCACTGGCAGGTCACACTGCTTGGATAAGCTGGTCAGCTCACCCTGGAAAACAGGGGAGACAGCAGGGCTCAGAGGTCAAATAGGGAAATGTCTCATCCGACCCACCACAGAGCCCAGCCCAAATCTGTTCAGGCTAAGGCATCTTTCTGAAAGGTGTCTCTTCCTAGTGTGAAGACCTCAGAGAGCAGAAAAGTTTTATATTCCCCTCTAAGCAATTGGTTATTAGTGCTAAATGCTGAAACTTGCCATGCCTCTCAGCATTCTGATGCAGTATCAGACCTGATGGATGGCATGAATAGAGGCAACACCGTTTTCCTACTGTATATTCTCCTGTAGTGGTAAACCCATGAGGGGTAATTTTTCAATAAATTATCCACAGAAATCCTGGAATTATATTTTTTCTTGTCCTTAGGCTCTTAAGAGTTTGGCATGTGACCCGAAAAAGGTTTGTCATGTTTTATATTCCTACTTGGAAATGTCATTACGGATAGTCTCTTTTTTTAAGTAAAGAAGTAAATTTGCATGGAATGCATTTACCTTAATGGTATCACATGAGAGTGACTTGCATAGTGTGAACATGCTGTACAAAACTATGCTCATTACCAATTTTCAGATGTGCTGCTTTTGACTCTTACTTAGTGACTTCTGTTCTGGTGGTGGAGACAAATGGAGACATTAATTTATATTCTCTAACTACTTCATTATGTGGAATTTCTCCCACGGAAAGGCTGCTGAGAACTGCAAAATCTCACAAGTAAAAGCTGCCTCTAAGCAGACGTTTGAGAGCTCATGGGAGAGAGAAGGAGCCAGCAGACTGGCTGAAGTGTACCTGGAAAGCAGAGAGAGCCAGACAGCATCACCAGTCCTGCTCCACTGCTCACTGCTGTCAGACTTGTGGTGAGGATGAGTTCCACTATCACAGATTCGGTCGGATAAAAGTACCACCTTAGTGGGTGGCACCACCTCGATGTGGGTGCAGGGAGAACTGTGGGGAAAATCTTCTGGCAAAGCCAGGCCTTTCCCTACCACAGGTGTCACACCCGGTGACTAAACTGACAAGGTTAAATCCTAATATTGCCTGAAGATTCACAGTCCTACCAGCGTGTTTACCCCTCAGCAGCAGGCATTATAACTCTGCATTATCCTGCTAATTTCTTCAAGATGACTTGTCTTATTCCTCAAGGGAAAACTGAGGTATATATAGCCACCAGTTGTGTTTGCAGGTTTCTGATGCTGTTCACAATCTCTGTGATGGCAACCAAGACTTTGGCTTCCTGAAAGGTCAATCTCAAACTCATGGATTGCACAGCAACAGAATGACCCAGTTCAGGACTAGGAGATCAAGCAACACACACCTGCTGAGCTGCAAGGACTAGTAATGTGAGAGCCAGCTCACAGGTAGCTGTATGGCTGGGATTAGAAGGATCATGAATGTCAGCTGGTCCAATGGGCTCTGCTCAAATAGAGCTACTTAGAGCCAGGTGCCCAGGACCATGTCCTGACAGCCTTGAGTTTTCCCAAGGATAAGAAACTGCACAACTTCTGGGTAACGTGCTCCAGTGCCTGGTCACCCTCACAGCAAGAAGTGCTATAAGTGTTAAGCCTTCTGTGTTATAGTTTGTGCCATGCATAAGAGGGAAGAGGAGTTGTCATTATTTCTTTTGGGAGAACAGTTTTCTCCCAGGTGCTCAGAAGCAGAACTGAGAGCTGATGGCATTGCAGAAGGACACCCGTGGCTGGCTGGTCTAAGCAGCCAGTGCTGCAGTGGTTCCTGCTGCTTCTTTGAGCTTCCAAATACGAATGGCATTATCAAACTTCGGGATGGCAAATGTGATTTTATTTGGCTAAAGACACTAAATCTACAGGAAAGCAAAGGAAGAAGGGACTCACCTCTTCAGGGTTCTTGCAGCGCATACTGTAGAAGGTTTCCAGCACAGGGTTGGGCTGAGCTTTCGGTCTCTGCTTGTCTCTCACGCCCAGTTTGGTACTGAGGGGCAGGGCTATGGCTCTGCAAAAGACAATATAAAGGTTCAGTCAAAAATGGAGCATTGATTTCTGATATTGCAGCACTGTCAAAGCATCAGGAAGCACATAATGGCTGCCTTACACATATGGATCTAAACATGAGTATCACGTTGAGCAAATAAAAACTCAAACTTACAGCAGAAAGTGGGACTTGTACCCTACTGCTCTGAGCTCTGTGCTGTAATATCCAACATTACATGAGGTTGGCAAATGCTGTATCCCACGTGTCAACTTCTGAATTCCCTACCACAGGTCTCTGGCTTGCTCGTAGGGAAGGGGAGTACTACACTGGTGATAAGGCCTCAGTGTTGCTCCCTGCTTGATCTAGAACACTGAACATACATGGCATCCACTTGAAGTAAGGCCTGGGCTCAGGATCAAGAGGGAGGCTCTATCAGAGGTAGTATTAATGCAGAAGAAATGTCCTGCTGACACAGGAGACCACTTGGTCTTTGGTGGGGTAACTTCCCTTCATGTTTCCAAATGTAAGTCAAACACAGCTGCAAAATAAGGACATGGCAACTACAAAGCTATTCACAAGGAATGGATGTTTACACTAGCTGTGCATCTTCTTTCACAGTGAAACAATGCAAAATAAAAATCTGCATAAACAGAAAAAAAGTTATAGAGGGGTAACAAAGCTGCTCACAGAATTACTGTGCTCAACAATTCAACTTCTCTGCTACCAACACTCTTCTGTGCCCCAGCAGGAGGAAACAGTGTCATCAAAGGTATGAAGTGTGGTCCTACATGGATACTGCATAAACAGCAAACTTGGTAAACAACATTTTTAAAAAACACCCATTAAGTGCATTTTATTTGAATTTCTGGAGAATTAGCTGTTCTTATTAATGGCTTCCTTTACCACGCTGCCACTGGCATGCAGTCGGTCTCCTCCGAAGGCTGAGCAGACAGGCTGCCCAGGAATTCTTCTCAGCTCTATTGCTAACAACAAACATGCAAAATCTGTGGAAAGCTTTATCTCTGTATTTTGGAGTTCAGGTTTGTTGCTCAAGGTGTAACAGCTTCCCCCCCCCGAGGATTACTGGGTTATTGACTGCAAACTTGTGCTGAGGGTGGTTCCATCCCATGAGGCCCTTGCAGAGACAGCGAGTGCTGAGACCACACCTGCTCTGCCTGCTCACTCCTGGTGTCCAGGCAAGTCCTCTGATCACTTATCCCTAATTTCTTGGACACAGAACAAGACTTCTTTTTTTATTCTTTTTTTTCCTTGGCATAAAAAAAGCTGCAGAAACTCCTACACTATGTAGGTGTCTTAAGCTGTTTCACTTAAAAATAGTGTGGGTTATATTGATGGCTGTGATTATCTGGTGTGGTTGCTTGTGGTCTCTGCTAGCCATACAGCTTATACTCCATATGCACACGTGTTTAGGGACTATTCCAGGTCCAGCATCCTTCAGAAGGGTCTTTTGGAATTTTTCTTTTCAAGAACTCATTTCTTAGCTTAATTAACAGGTATTAAAAGCAGTTTTATAAATTTTATATCCCCCCTGCCTAAGGAATACTGAATTTCTGTTAAATGGTTACACATTTTGCTCCCTCGTGTCACTGAGTGAGCTTATTTCCACCCTTCTTTTGCACAGCCAATCCACCCACCTGTGTATCAGTTTTTCTTTGTAATCATTTCTGGGAAATTCCTTTGGCACCACTGGCTATGGGAACATTCAAAGATCAATGAAAATGATATGCTTCTACCACGAGAGAAGGGCCAGGCCTATGTCTGCCTGCTGGCGACAAGACAAATAGTTATCACAAAAACTATGTGTAAGCATTGACTAGTCTCAGTGAAGTTTAGCAGCACCTTGGCACTGCTGTGGATGGCAGAGGAATATTGTCATTGCCAAGAATTCTGGGGTTTAGCTCTGCCTGCCTTCAAAAATGTATAAATTGCATCTTATGATTTGTTTAGTATTGAACGATTGGTATAATAACAGTGATAATGGACCATCAGCACTTGTGCTAAGAACAATGACACAGTATTTCAGTGATATCTGTTACTACACTGAAATTGGGAAATCATTTACCTTAAGCTCTGCACTAGGTCTTGGTTCTTATATCAAGCAGTTCCTTGAAGTGGGCCTGATGTTTCTGTTTCAGATGTCAGGCATTTGATGCAAGCATCTCTGAAGAGGAAGATGTAATCAAGTTTTGTTGAAAACCACCTTATTGCAGCTTCTAATCAGGCCACATTGGGAACTGAAAGGTCTGAAATTTTCCAGACACATTAAAGCGAAGAGAATGTTTCTGTCAAGCACCAAGGCAGTTTATTTTACTGAAAAACTATTTAAAGTATCCTGACCAATTTCTTAACTTTATTTAATCCCTGCCTTCTCTGTATTTCCTGCTGGTTTCTTATGCTCACAACATAAAATCTCACTTACAGAAACAAGCCAGTTGCAGTTGATAAAGACAGGGTGTAACCAAAGTTACAATTATTTTGTTGTTGAAGTTTTGAGTTTAACCATGAATTACAGAACCAAACCTACTTTAGGAACACCATTGTGAAATCAAGGCCTGAAATTCTTCCTAAGGGACATTTGCACATGTTTGCTGTACGCTCTGACTCAGTTTTCTGTTAGGTCTTGTTCCAAGAACAACCCTAAGATGATGATGCTTGGACTGATTTCATCATCACACATCCATTATCTCAGCGACAGGGACGTTCTCATCATGTCACTTTATCAGACAGAAGGAGAGAGTCTGAGGACTAAACTGTGCCCCTCTCCAGAGCTAGACACAGCCAGTGAGATGACTCTCCTCACCAGCCTACTTCTCCATCAGTCTCTCACTCCACAGTTTACATGGCAAAGTTCTTACCAAATCACGTGATTCAGTAATCATAGAACAAATTGTCTTGTGCAAACCTGATGAAGTTGAACCCAAATGGATTTTATCATGAAGGGGAACAAACTGCTACTCCCCCACCATGCAAAAGCAGGCTATACTCCTTCTGCAGAGGCTTTCAGAGCTAGCTTGAGAGACAAGAAAAAATGTAACTGTGCATTTAGTTAATTGTTGGGGTGCCACTCTGCAAATACTTTATAGTACTAAGAAATGTAGAATCAGTGACAGCAGCAATCAGAACTTCTATTCTTTGAACTGCACTCTCTCTTTTAGCCTCCTGCATTAATTTGATAGGGGGCTATCTATCCCTCTGCTCCTCGAGTAGTCTCTACCTTCCCTTGATGACATGAGAATGCTTCCAATCAGACTGACTGTTGAATACAAGATCCGAGTCACTACAGTGCTACTGTCCAAACTGAGTCAGGCCAGTTTTCAATAAAATGCCATTAATTTCCCTCATCTTTGCACAAAGCCCTGCCTATAAGACCTAAGAGGAAGCTGTTTTCAGATCCTTCCCAATTACTGATCAAAAATCTCTGTTCAAAATGAATTTCAGAAAGATACATTTCTCAATTAAATACTTGAAAATGGTGTCCTTTCTTTCTTCTGGTTTGGAGTTCAAGCATCTGTTCCTGGCAGATCAACAGTGTCCCTTCCTTTACACATACAACACGTGGTCCACATACTGCCATCACCTTCCTAAGAAGAGACCAAATATTTCAGACTAAAATCAACTCCTAGTGAAATTTGGGAACCACGTGGGTTCAAATTCGCTGATGTCGGTTTTCAGTTGCCCAACATTCAAAAATCCCTGGTCAACTCAAAAATTGGACAAATCCAAAATGAAATGTAAATTCTGTCTTTCAACTGCTTTACTATGCCTAAAGGAACTCTGCAGTATTCCTTCAGAATCATAGCACTCCAAAAATTTGACTTTTATGGAAAAGGGTCTTAAACATTATAAATTGTAAGAGAAACTGGCCTCCTTCCTTGCAAGTGTACGTCCACAGGTAAGTTCTGCCAATGTATAAGGTGCCTAAAATAAAGCTCCAAGTTATTGGTGCAGGATGTCTCTCCTACTCACGAGCCCAATCTGGAAACATCAAAGGGACAGGGGAGGTTCCCAAGTTACAGGTCCTCTCTTTTCTCAGGACATCATTACCTGCCCCCCCAGCACCTCAGTACTGTAGCACAGCCCAGCACTGCAGTCATGAGCTCTCTGCTCTCCAGCACTGCATCCACCTTTCCCCACCTTCCACAGCACAAACTGGCTCACACAGGAGTTGCTTCATAACCTGTGAGCTGTTTCTGCTCCCCCAGGGCTACACCCACAACCTCCTCAGCTCTCCCAGGCCACACCCAGCTGCCACAGGTCCTCTTCCCAGAGACACCACCTCATCCACAGCACAGCTGCCTCTTAGAAGGATGTTACTAGCTCAGTTTTCTGCAGTTCAGCCAGACAGTGCCAAGGAGAGGAACATCCATGCTTGAGGAAGAAGGTTTTTTCCCAGGTTTAATCCCAAACAAAGAGGATGAAACCATTGGTCTCAGCACAGTGGCTGATGCAGCTGCTGGATGAGGGACTGCAGAAAATCCTCTGGACTTCTGCTGCCTCTAAGTATTTTCCTGGAGTTTGGACAGTTAAGTGACATGAACACATTACAACATTTCTGAAATCCCAAAGCAGGAATTATCTAGAGACAGAAATGCCCCCCAATGCACAGTTGCAATAATAGCTACGGGTAGCTGAGGGCAGAATAAATTGCCACAGGCCAAGCTACAGGCACCAAACCCAAACTTGTCCACTATTTACATCCAGTCATTTTGCACCCCAGAACAGAAGTACAACGATACACAGTCAAGGCTATCTAAACAGAGAGTGAGAAATAACATACATCCTTTCCTTCTGCATTCTCAAACTTGGTGTAAATTATTTTAAACAGGCCTAGTGCCACTATACAGATAAAGTAACAGAGCAGCTGAGGGCTGGATTCACAGCTCCCCTTCCCAGGAGAAGCTTTCTTCTCCAAGATGAACTGCACATGAAACAGTAACGATTGAGAATGAGAAAATATAGGCTGAAATAAATGTCTGCAGAGTTAGGACATACAGCTCAGAACCCTGGCTTGTAATCTGCATAGGTAAAATAGTGCTATGATTATAGGTTTTCTGAACCTGTAAAATGGGTTTGTGATAATATCTTTTTCTAAGGGTGTGACATGAAGCTTTTATTTAATGAAGTTAGTGAATCAAAACAGCTTTAAAATTAATGAGTAGGACCAGGCCTGTGGAAACATTCCCAGCTGAGGCAGCACTTGGATAGGAAAGGAAAAAATCATTTACCTGGCCATTGGCATGTAAAAGCAGATGGAAAAGATATTGAGATTGACTGGGAGTGGTGTGGCAGGAGCAAGGCAAATCAAGGGACAAAGTCACAGGAGCACAGAATCGATGCTGAAAGGGGCCTCTGGAGATCACTCAGCCCAACTCTGCTGCTCGAGCAGGGCCAGCTCCAGCAGGCTGAGCTGGGGGTCGTGGATCTCCACACATGGAGACTCCATTCATTCTCTGGGGAACCTGTTCCAATGTTCAACCACAGTAAGAAAGAGAGTTTTCATACGTTCAGGGGAAGCATCACGTGTTTCCATTTGTGCCCATTGCCTTGTGTCCTGTCACAAGCCATCATGGGGAAGTTTGGCTCCTTCTTCCTTGCTCCTCCTGTCCTGTGTTGGGGAGCCATGGACTGGGCAGTCCCTGCAGGACACAGTTCACTCTGCAATCACAGCTGTGGCACTGACCCACAGTGCCCAGCAGAGTATGGAATCCAGCCCTGTCTTACATAGCAGCAAGGAACAAGTGTGGGTCACTCTGCTTTTAATGGTTACCTAGAGCACCTCAGTTCCCACATTAACAGAAGTAAACAAACTGCCCATGTCCCCAGGATAAAATCCATGGAATTTATGGATTGTTTACAAAGAAGAGATTTGGATTCCAATTTTGTATCATCCTAAAATGACTATTTAAAGAATTATTCACACATTTGGTTTTAATAAAACACTCTGAATTACAGCCAGCATTTTTATGCAGAAACATTCTCACAGGAGAGTTCTGACTAATTTCAACTTCTGTAAGGTTTTCCAAGCTGCCCTTGTGTCACAAAAAATCTGCAAAATAAACATCTTTAGAGTCTACAGAAAGGCTCATTTCCATTTTCTTGTGGAGCTACTTTTCACAAAAGAATGACAGAAATATATTTTAATTTGTCGTTTTCCCTATCTTTCCAAACCTAAAAACACTACAGATTTTGACTAAACTATTTCAAGAGATTACATCTTCAGAGAGCAGCTAAGAATACTGATTTTTAAATACATTGAAAATCACTTTAAAGTGTATTCAAAATCATAAAAGGGGACTTGCTCTACAGTCCTGACAACAGTTAATGCTGTATTAAATCTCCATTATCCACTAGCAAATCATGCTGTGTCACAGACCACTTAGTTACTGTCCAAACTGCATAAAGCAATGGCACCAGCTCAGGCTGTCTATGAAACTCAGAATCAGTGATCCCTGTAGGACTTCTTGCTATACCTATGTCATAACCCCCACATTTTCTGTCCTGAAGTGTAATGTATAAAACACTCAAATGGCCCTGGCCAGAAAGATCCAGCAGTCAGAGTAACTTCGAGTGCTGACCCTGGATGATATCACAGAGTTTGCAAAAAGCAGCCCTAAAAGCAGGTGTGGTAGCAGGAGGAGAGGAGCAGGAGAAATCCTGGCAGGGCAGCACTGAAGGGCCAAGCAGAGGAACAGCTGTAGCTGTGTCCCCATGGCTGAGCCCAGAGCTGTGGTCAGTGCCATGCACAGGCTGGTGTGGCCATGCAGGGCAGCTGCTCAGGGCAGAGGGCTCAGCCCAATCTGAGGCATCTTTTTCAGGCTTGTCTGCCAAGTGTGACATCCCAGATTACCCGAGATAAAGGAGACTTAACTTACTCTAAACATGATTTCTGCTGCACTCGACCCAGAGACAGCAAGTAATGTGCAACACATGCAAACCAGCATGTCTGCCTTGAAAAACATGTGCATAAACCTTATCTAGGCTGACCTGTTTTAAGTGTAGGAAGTCACATTGCTTGCAATTAGACCTTAAGGGTAGGGTTTGTGCCCTATGTGCAGCACACTTCTTTAGTCAGTACACAGGGCTGAAAAGAAGGAGCTGAAAAATGTACCTCAGCAGACTTTGTGACCTGGAGTTTCTGTGGACCTCTTAGTGACACATTGGCACAGACAACAAAGCCAGCTTTTGGACCCAAACTGCTACCATTAGCCCTCAGAGACCCCAAACAGTACTAACTAAATAACTTACCTTTCAAAGGCACATCGAATGACAACCAAGATTAAAGCAAAAGGGATACTGAGCAGGAGATCCCGAGGCTTGGGGTAATGAATGTCTTCAGACTCTTGCATGTCCTCCCAGGTGATTCCTGGGGGCAGCCAGAACTCGTGCTGCCACAGCCACTCGTACAGAGCGCGAGCCATCCTGGAAGGGAGAGACACCAGAATGAAGTGAGGACAGCCTCACACACAGTAAAACCTGCCAGCACAAGTCAGTGAAGCCAAGGAGGGATTACACCCTTGCTGAGGCTGCATCTGGCTGTCAAAGCAGAAGAGCTATGGGATGCAGCACTGCCCAAGGAACTGACAACCTGCTCGCAGATTCTTATCGGGAGCTCAGTAAATCCTGACTCCTGGCACAGAACCAAAAGAGGGCTAACATGGAGGTATGTGCCTCAGAATTCTACAGAACACGAATTTCAAGCTTCTCAGGTTTACAGATTCCTTTCAACATTGTAATTTGCTGTCTGCATGTGTGTGGATGTATGCATTATAATTAATATTATTCTGAGACTTTGCCTTATAGAAGGAAAAATCCCAATCTTTTGCTTTGAGTTACTAAGAAAAGCACTTCCAGGTAAGAATTTTTGTGTGAGGTGGTAAGCTGGATTCCTAATGTAATTTTAGGAACCATGCCTGAAAGTGGGATTTTTATATGTGATTAGTGAATTTAGCAGCACAAAGGACGTAGAATGGGTGTCATGAAGCATTCAACACACAAATACTGTTGCTAGATAACCCTGCCTCATACACAAACATGGGCTGCACCACCCACCAATACAGGCTGCTCCTTGGCTGGTAACAACAAACATCCCAAATACAAGCTCTGAAGTCCAACAGACTCTGTGCAGGCACAGAAGAATGAATTTGGACTGAGATGCCCCTTGAGACCATTAGAACAGCATATGGTAAATTCCACCTTAGGAAACCAAGGGAAAAAGCGTAAAATTTAAGTATCTGACCCAAGTATCAAAGTTTCTCTCAAAACAAAGTTCCAAGACCTGGCCCATTAGGCAAGGAGCTGTCACAGCCAGAAGGTCTCGAAGCAAATCTGTGCAGCTCAGCACAGATCTTGCCTTGGTTAAACCCTGCCTTTCCTGATGTTGCTTGGTTGGTTTTTAAACTTTATCTGAATCCTCAGCGTTATGATTGTCTCTGCTGTCTGGGTCACTGAGGCGCTCCAAGGAGAGCAGGAACTGCGGCACCCACAGTGCCTGGAGCAGAGCGGCCCTGCAGGGCTTCCCTACCCTGAGCCACACAACAGCTCTGCACTTCACCCCCCGGGGCCAGGCTTAGATTTGGTTTCGCTTTCGAAGCAGAAGTGTTTGAGAGGAGGCACAGAACCCAGCTAAAGAGGCTACTCCTCGTCCCACAGGTAAAATGGCTAAGCAGGCTCACCCAGAAAATGTTAACTGTTGCTCACATCTATCTTCAAAGAGTTATTCTGCTGCTTCACTTACAGACTCCATTCCCAAGCTAAACATTAATATATAGGTACACAAATGCTCATATAAATTTACATACGTGAATACGGCAGATAAGGGCGGAGGCGAAACAGAAACAGCTCACAGGCCTTGGAAAGACCTGGCCACAAAGGCCTTGGAGTGCTCAGTGCCAGCAGACACGGCCCATTGTGTGCAGGATTACACTGGTTTGTGGGTGAACATGGCACAGGTACAAACATCCCTGTAGTGGCTCTGGGCCAAGCCATTTAGGTCTGCCAGGTTTTATTAAGTGCAGCATCATGATTACAACTTTGCTGCCAGACCGGCCGAGGGTCTGGTCTGCAACAGCCTTCCTGGTACAGCCAGTTTTCCCAGGATGTAATTAGCAACCAGCAGCACAGGACTGCCACGGGGGAAATCACCAGCTAACGTGGAAGCGCATCACCACAAGGATGCAGTTATGCTGCTTCTCAAGTCAAGTTGCTATACTTTTCCATGGGGCTAAGGCCAATTAAAACCAAAAAAGCCTCTTCAATCTTGATATGCTGGAAACCAAAATGGAGAGACTTGTCCCATCTTGCTGAGAAGCAGCTGGGATCAAGAAACAGTCCTCTGTACAGTTACAAAGATTCCTGTTAGTTCAAATTGTTCCAGTCCTACTCTGGTCCATACTGCCTGAATGAGGGTTTCCACTGCCTATTATGGACTTGAATCTTTAGCTCATTTTGCTAGGAAATCAATTAGTCAAGAATTCCATGGGTAGATTGTCTCCTGATAGGTAGTTTCTAGGCAATTTCTTACCTATTTGATACTTCCCATAATCTTGCTGTCTTCAACTAAAACTACCTGTTACAGGTACTCAAGAGAAGTTACTAGTTCAGACATGCATCTCTTTAATGCAGAAATAAACACCTTTAAAAATAAAGCTCTGATTAACATGGCACAGACTATCTTGTGAACACCCATATTATATTTAATCTCTTAATCTCTGTCTCTAAGGTTTTTATTTTTTTTCTTGTAAAATCTTCACATTAAACATCACAATATCAGGATTACAGTTGCTGGATTTTTTTTTTTTGTAAAATCTTTCATACCTTTTTTCTAATACATATCAAGTATTGTCACTACAGATTTGGAAAAATTCACAGATAAAAAATCTTTGCTCCAAAGTTCTTAATTGCATGTGCCACTATTTTCAGCATGCTGAGACAGAGATTAGTTAAAGTCTCCTGCCTGAAGGGAATACAAGAAGCTTTTCAAATTTCACCTTGGCTTTGATATGTTCATTTCCATTTCCTCATCTCTGTTAACCATCCCGGTGTCATACCTGCCTTGTGATACTGCCTTCTCCATAACACTTCCCTTGCACAAGATCCCTCTTTCCCTATCTCTCTGTTGGTTCTTCACCATTTTAAGGGTTCTCTTATCCTGCAAATTTAACAATGGATGGACAGTGTACAAGGGATGCAGATGAAATTTATCAGTTAAAAAAATGCCTCTCTAAGAATGTCCTCCCATGGAAATAAAAAATACATAAACCTTTCCTTATAATTCCAGTCTAGGAACAACCTCTATTGACCTTAACTGTCCTGGCATGCATCCTCACCCTGCCAAAGTACCATTCCCACAAAACCCCTCACCCTCTATACCTCTATTTCTTTGAATTTCCTTTGCAGATGATCACAAACATGCTTGCTCTGGCCATAACTGATGCAGAATCTCTAATCACATGGACAGATATTGGCACTCATCCCTTTTTATCTGCAGCTAATTCTGTTTTATTTCTCCTCTGTTCCTTTGTTTTCTTATCTCTTTCTCTTGTGACTCTACATGCCCTTTTCCCTAAACCCACAGTTTCTGGCAGAATCTCCATTTGGTTTTTTGCATGAAATAAGACTGTCTTTCAACTCTGACTAATAGTGAAAGAAACAAAACCACAATCTCCTTCCCTTTGTAATCACCAACACTATGTTCTCCAGGCTCGCCCTCCTCACCCAGATTTTGTTCTCCACATCCTACTCTTTAGAATATAGTTGAAAATTTGAAATTATTTGTGCAGCCTTGTTTCTCCACCAACAATCCTCAATTTCCTAGCTTTCATATCTTCTCCTCACTTAGATCTACCAGCTAAGATTTCCTCCCAAAGTATTTAATATCTGCTGTCCACCCAAGAATAAATTCATTTTGCTGGTCATGTTCTCTTCAAAGGCAACAATTTTCATGTACACTGTCCTTTGGGAGAGCTCTGTTCAAGAAAAACCATCAAATGCCCAAGCAAGCACTAGAAATGGAAAATAAAAGTTCAGCAAGCAGACAGACTTGCTTACCTAGACCTGCAGAGAACATCTTCCTCCCCCAGCACAAATTACATACTAACTCCCATACCTTGTGCTCCAAGCTGCCAGCTCCTTCCCTGCTGTGCCTGCAGAGTGCCTGGATCCTGAGCAGGCTGCCAGGTGTGACCCACAGCCCAGCTCTCAGCTGATGTCACTCCCCCACGTTAGGATGCAAATCAGACACTCGCTCATCCCTCCTGGAGGGGGATGAGTACAACTCCCTGGTTTTGCTCAGTGAAAATAAAGCATATCCAGTTCAAAGCAAGGCCAGAAAAGGCACCGAATACCTCTGGCTTCACCATGTCTTTGGACAGGAGATGGAGCAGTCAGCCCAAACTTTTCTTAGCCTCCCTCTTGCTGACAGTGTACTTTCAGAAGCCCATCTGTACGTTCACATCCCTCACTCCAGCTGAGCTTTGGCTTTCCTATCTGCATCATTCCACGCCCAGTCAGCACTTCCATATTCCTCTTGGCCATCCATTCCATTTTCACCCTCCTGATGTTTCCTTTTTGTGTTTAAGCTTAAACAACAGTTCCATATTCATCCCTGCTGGCCTCCTACTATTTTTTTTTTGCTTTCTTGCATGTTGGAATGGATTACATGTGCTCAGAGGAGGCTGTTCTGGAAGATCAGACAGCTGTCTGGCCCCCTTGGCTTGCCATGAGAGTCTCCCATGAGATTCTGTCAAACAGATCCCTGAACAAGCCAAAATCTTCTCTCCTGAAACTTAAGAAAGCCCCCAAAACTTATATTCACATTTTGAAATCCCATGACAGTTTTTTCCATATTCCTCCTCCAGGAGCTTGGAGATGCTGGAGAAACTGGACTGAACTGCAGCACCTGTTAAACTAGTCTCAAAAAAAAAGTGCTGTATTAAGTTACCAGGATGAAAGCAACTGGGACAAAAGCTGCAGACCTTTGCTGTCTGGCTGGCACTTGGTCTATGGCCACATTATTAAACGAGGTAACATTCCTGTTTTACTTCCAAGGCAGGATGAGGTAACACAAACCTTGTTTCCTGTCACTTGGGAACAATCAGTAAACACTAACTGTACAAACAAAAAGAATTTTCAACAAAAAACCACTGGAGACCACATGCTGATTGCTTTGGAAAGGCCCAAGAACACCAACTCCTACCATCACTGTGTAAAAAGCTTTAGACCATATTATGGCTTAGTAAGAACACCAGACACCATTGATGTTCAAGTAAGGCAACTGAGGCACCCAAAGCACCAGCTAGATCTTCTCCACAAAACACAAAGACATGCAGTCCTAGACCTATGTGTGTTATCTTAAGACTACAGATGCAAAATGTTAGAAGGAGGCACCTATACAACACTCAGTAATTTCTTTGCATTTTTTCCTTCATTCTTTCTCCTAATACCTGCTATTTCCTGCAGTCTCACTGTAGAAACAGCAGTCACTGTCTGACATTATTTGATAGAAATGAGGAAGAAAATCAAGCTATTTGCCTCAGGCCACAGTGAACTAAGAATTCAGGTTGGAAGATCACACAAAGAATCAAGAGGGAGATTGTTTCTCTCAGAACTGCTCACCTCTTCTTTCTCTGTTGCAAAGCAACAGTCAGGAAGTCTTAGTGAGACTATGTCCTTCAATCTGAGGAAAGAGAGAGGAGAAAATGCCAAAGAGCCTCTAAACAGAAGTGCTATTTATCCCCAAAGACTGTACCAACAAGCAGCTCATTCACCAAGAGATGCCTTTTCCCAGATTTTGGAAGGAGAAAGGCCCAAAAAGGAATCACACACTGTGAGAACACACACTGAATCAGGCTCAAAACTTTGAGCCTTGGCAGCAATAACTTTGCAAGAAACTCTTCCAAAGGCAACTTCTGGCCTTACAACCCAGGTTGTATGCAAGGAGGTTTAGATGCTGGAGAAACAGAAAACATTTACCCAGATCTTTCAAGGCAGTACATACCCCAGATATTGTTTCTACTGCCAACTGAAATTACTCAACTGATTAACTCTTGTTACTCCACAAGCACATAACAGCCCTCAAAAAGTCTAATTCTAACTTAAAAACTGAGAATAATAAAAAGCAGGTAGTAGGTTCAAGCTTCCAAGCCATACTCACATCACATTAAACTATCACACAGCTCTCAGTAAAGCCTTGTTCTCGCTAGCTCATGGGACAATGCAACACCTTTCCAATGCTCTACCTGATTCTCCAGCCTTTTGAAACATAAACATTCCTAGTTTGCTGTTCTGGTCTGATGGCCCTCTCCTAACCTGTTTTCTAAGAATCACCCTTGGCAAGTCTTTCTGGTCCCTTCTAGGAGAGCTCCTTCTCTTTTTTCCTGCCACCTCTCACCACATGCTCAGTTCTGCAGTTTGTAGCAGCCCCTCAAAGCTCTCCTTCCCTAATTTCACCTACAATTCCTGCAGTCAAAAGCTTCACCATTGCTTTTCATTTGTGCACTCAAGCCCTATGGTGAGTCATGCCCTCTTACCCTTCTTTCTTCCACCAACAGGCCATTTCCCCAAAGATGAGTTTTCTGATTCATCACACCAGTACCTGTGAGCACCCACCTCAGTGAAGCACTGAACTCCTGAAAGGATCTTGGGTCAAAATGAGAGGAAATAGGGAGGACAAAGGGATAGACTGTGTAACCTCTGCCCCTGCCTTACAGATCTTGCAATTGTAATTGGATCATCTTGAATGCCAACGTAGATTAGAAAAGTTATCTATCACTTGGGAACAATCTGTTGCATGGAGTTGAGCAGGCATCCTGTATTACAATGCAGTACACCCACACATGCACAGAATGACTTTTCACACAATCCTCGCTCTCCTCCCTCAAGAAGGAAACACAGAAGCTTTAATTACTGCGAATGAGCTGGCTTTAAATTTCAATATCAACAGTTCCATCAGTTCCCCAGGTATTTGTTCCCACAAATTCCCCAGACTGTTACAAAACTTCGAAAAAAAAATCATTTAGTCTAAAAGGAAGATTCTTTTAAATGATACTTCTACCCCTAAAATTACATGTTTTCATGACTTTTTCATTTTAAAACAGAAAACTTAAAACCTTATTTAAGAACAACATCTACATTCCCAACATTACTACAAAAGCAAAATAGGTTAAAAACATTGAGAAAGAGACAGCAACTGATAGAAAGATCAAGATCAAAAGAACCGAGACTCACTTTTCCCAAGCATTACTGCCTGACGAGTAATGCAATCTATCATATGATGATGGTCATTTAAAAACAAACCTGTACATGAAGTATTCTTCATTAGCACAAATAATTTAAAAGCCCTGTAATATGGGCAGCTTATAAAGCACAGTGTAAAACTCCAGTTCTTTCCACTGGCAGTGTCCTCTTTCTTTGCTGGAGTAGTGCCTAACATGAAGAGAGCCTGTCTCCAATGGAGCTTTACCTACTGCATATGCAAATGCTTAGGATGGTGTATTCCTTGTCAAGGTTTGAAGGCTGCAACCACATTGAGCTATTTATCAGCAATTCTGGCATTACAAGATGGCTTCACTAGACCCACAGTGGGACCATTTTAATGAGCAATCCTGCTGGGTGCAGATAGCTTTTATTTTGGGTGGCCTAGACCAGGTCCTCTTGGTCTTCTCCTGATGAATGTGGTCGCTGCTTAAGCTGGGTTCCTCCTCCTGCTCTGCTGCTGAGGAGTCCCTGTGTTTGCTGCAGGAATGAGTGGAAATCACAGAGAACTCCGACCCTGTGTTTATTCCACATTGGGCCAATCCTTCTGCAGGACAGACTCTCACTTGTCTCCAGAGCAGCCAGCAGTTCTGCCCTGCCTGAGTTGGCATCATCCTACCCACAGAGGGGCAGACCCAGCCCTGGGCACAGGGCAGTGCCAGCCCCAGCCATTCGGATCCCCCTGCACACCGTCAGCACCTCCAGCGCCCGCAGCACAGCCCTGATTCATGCTGCCTGAGCTCAGGGTTTATTTTTAAAATACTGATACTAAGGGTCACTTTCTCCTTGCTTCAATTCACCACAAGTAACTTCACAAGAAAAATCACTCAGAAATTATTATTTTGGGAATTCTGCTTTCATGCTGTTACTTCAGTATCATCTCTAAATAGAAAAATTCCTCTGATATTTTCTTTGAAAACTTCAAACACAAACTCTGATGAATCACCTTTCAAACTCTGCAGAAGGATCTTTCACACATGTATGAAGACAGACAGATGAGCAATAGGGAAGACATTGTCCCAAAAGCTCTTACAGTGTCCCACAGGTAAAAATAACAGTGCTTATTAAAAAAAGAAAAAAATCTGAACACAGCCTGTAGTTTACCTCTTTCACAATTTATTTTTCCTTATCTGTTTTGATTCAAAGCCTTGGCACTTGTTGAGTTGGAAGGTGTATGCCATACCTGTGGCCACCGGTGCAGCAAACTCACAAAGCAAAGTATTTGAAGAATTTCTTTATTTTTGGAACTGAATTTTAAAACAAAGAAACTAGTTGTTACCAAAACCAGTTTTAGTAGAAGTTGAATCAATCTTGAAGTTAATGGAATTACTGCAGTTGGTCCTCTTTAAATGTATTTCCTATTTTTACCAAATGAAAACTACTCCTGAATTATACAAGCCATATGGGAAAAGGAATGAGGAACATGCATGGGATTCTTGACATTGCTGTGTAATTCTGGACAAACATGCTGAGGTGTACTGCTTAGTAAAGATGAATACACCACAAAAATCAAGCCCAAGAGAACAGTCTCTTTAGTGGATTTTCAAAAACGGGGAAAATTGTGACATTTCTTCTCTTTTGACTTAAAGAGAACCTGCCATGCAATGTCAGTAGGCTTTAATATTAAACCTTCCATACAGATGTACTAAAGGTGAATACAGGCAGTCAGTGGAGACCCACAATAAAATGCAAACCTTTATCTGAATGAAGAGGGTGGTCAAAGGCATGAAACACAGAGTTGCAGACCCCTAGTTAAGGTGGAACACAGCTCACAGCTAGAGGGTCAGTGGGTGGGACCAGGACCACTGAGGCACACCACGAGCACAGAGCAGGCCCAAGGAGAGCAGCTCTGCCCACTCCTTCGGTGGCCAGGATGCATCCAGGGGACAGCACAGCCTTGCACCCCTCAGCCCCTCATGGCAGCTTTGCACCAGAGACCAACCTGGGCTGGGCATTGTCTTCTGGAACTGATCCCCCCCAGAATGGAAGCAGAGCCTGCCCTGTGCATGCCCTGGACATGCTGCTGGGCAGAGGGGCAGTGCCCCAGCTCCTGGCAGAGTTTCCTGTACTCCTCCCATCAGGTTTACTCCAGCCCTGGGGACTCTGTAAACCACAGCTTTTATCACACAACCTGCAGTGTGTGGCACTGCAATGAAACAGTGCTATAAATTCTAAACTTGTGACATATTCAATTGAAATGTTCAATTATTCCAGTAATATTAACTAGAATGAGGATAATTAAATTTACTAGTAGGAAATAATTACTAGGTTTTGGCTTTGTAAAGAGAAAACTATTTTAAAGTAAGTTCTTAAATCAGATAGAGACTTTTGGCTTCCTCTTTTCCTTTAGGTGAAAGCACTGCTTTTCTCCTACAGCAAAAACCCCTGGAACAGACATCAGAAATACAAGCATGAGATAAAACACAGAGCACAATAAGCAATCCTGATATAAGATCTGGAAATCTTATGACACTACTTACCAACAGGCTCTAAATTCACAGCTAAAGTGGAGTCAGTTCAAAATTGCATGCCCCTCATTACATTTGTAATATTATATAATGTCTGGATGCAACCAATGAGTCTAAATTTACACAAATGTGATTTTCCAGACAGTACTGTGAGATAAAGACTCAATTTCCAGCATTTCCAAGAACAAGTACATGTTGCTAACACCACACATAGAGAAAATCAAGATGAACTATTTGTTTTGAGCTGTGCATATCATTCCTTCGTGAATCTATCATCTCCTTTCTCCCAAGTTTGCTTTCATCTGAACAAAGCCCAGTTCTGGAGCACAGGCGACCACAGTGGGGAAAGAAACAGATGTGTTGTCCTTCAGATTTTATCAATGGGTGGAGAGATCCACTGCAGTCCTTAAAACGAAACTGCTGCTCTTTCCAGAGTGAAGGTTCCCCCGCCGAGAGAGGATCCTTACACTTAGAGCCAGTGTAAACTAACAGAGTCATCAAAGACTGGACCCTGGCCTCCACCCATTCCTGACCAATTCTCCCACTTCACTGCCACCACCTCCTTGTGAAAATTAGTGAGGCTTCACACAGACAACCAGGTTGAGAAAAATATTTGGGTTTAAAGAAACTTTTTTCCTTTTCATTTGGGGGTGATATTGCCCCACACCAACTCCTTAGTGCAATTCACTGCCTGGCTACAAAACCATTTGTGCAGGCTCAAGGTATGAGGGAAAGTCACAAGTGGCTTGGGGCAGGTGAAGGTGGCACTTCTCTCTACAGAAACACAGCTCAAGCTGATCAAACTGCACCTCCACTGAGCTCCAAATGCCCAACTGCTACATCATACCTGGAAATATCTGGACTCATGTCATCAAGTCCTTACTGGCCTTTGCAAAAGAAACCTGAAAAAAAAACCAACAGAAAATGAAGGTTAAATATGTGACAGACGCACCCCAAAGAACTTTCTGGGTGTACATACACAACTAACTTGCAGAGACCCTCTGCATCACATCACATCAAATGCTGTGCCTGTGCTTCTCCTGTTTCTCTCAGAGGTGAGTGGCAAACTTATAGAACTTTCCCCTACTCATCTTAAACCTGAAAAAGTAGTGTACAATAACAATATACCCTCTCACAGAGGAACTGACGATGAATTAGGGTCTGAAGATCCCCTGAAGGATTTTTTGTTGACATCAAATGCTTGCAAAGTCTGGACAAATCACCATCACCTTGACAGGTGGCAGTGCGGCCACTACTGCATGGCTGTGAGCCTGGATCTTCTGCAAGCACTGCTCACAAACCCAGCTCGTTGGTACCAGTTCTGTGTGCAGTGCTCCCCAGGAAAATCCCATGGACTTGTACCTTAGAACTGCCTTGCAAGAAAATGAGGTAAAGCTCAGGCATGTGCCCACATGGCTGGATCCTTGTCACCTGCAGCTGTATTGAATAACTACTGGTTTCTGTGACCAGGTTTTGGGAGGGGAGGGGGGGTTGCTGCAGGGGAGGCTTCTTGGAGAAGCTGCAGGAAGCTCCCCCTGTGTCCATCAGAGCCAATGCCAGCAGCTCCAGGCTGGACCTGTCACTGGCCAAGAACAGGCCAATCAGGACTGACAGCAACACTTCTGTGATAACATATTTAGGAAGGAGGGAAAAAAAGTTGCTGGGCAGGTAAAGATTGCAGCCAGATAAGAGCAGAGTGAGAGCATGTGAATGACAATACAGACACCAAGGGCAGAGCAGAAGGAGGGGCAGGAGGTGCTCCTGGTGCTGGAGCTGAGGCTCCCCTGCAGCCCAAGGAGGAACAGGGGGGCACAGATCCCTTTGCAGCCCAGGGAGGAACAGGGGGGCACAGATCCCTTTGCAGCCCAGGGAGGAACAGGGGGGCACAGATCCCCCTGCAGCCCAGGCAGGAACAGGGGGGCACAGATCCCCCTGCAGCCCAGGGAGGAGCCCAGGCTGGAGCAGGGGGATGCTGGAAGGAGGCTGTGACCCCGTGGGAGGCCCATGTTGGAGCAGGGTCCAGGCAGGGACCTGCAGCCTGTGGGGAGAGGAGCCCAGGCTGGAGCAGGATTCTCCTGGAGGGACTTGTGGCCTGTGGGACCCACTCAGGAGCAGCCTGTGCCTGATGGACTGTACCCTGTGAAAAGTGGCCCATGTGGCAGCAGGGTGTGAAGGGCTGTTGCCCATGGGATGGACTCTCACCAGAGCAGTTGGTGAAGAACTGTCTCCCTGGGGAGAGACCGCAGGGGATGCAGAGGAAGGATCCTCTCCCTGAGCAGCAGCAGAAAACAACAGCTGACCATAACCCTCATTCTCCCCTTCCTGCACCACTGGGAGGGAGAAGGTAGAACTTGGAAAAAGGGGAGGGGGGGGGGAAGGTGTCCTTAAGATTCATTTTACATCTCATTCTCAAGCTTTGATTCTGTTAGTAATAAATTTAATTAGTATCTCCACTTAGAATCTGTTTTGCCTATGATAGTGATCAGTAATGAATCTCTCACGGTCCTTATCTCAAACCAGGAACCCTTTGTTATATTTTCTCTCCTCTGTCCCTTTGCAGAGGGCAGTGAGAGAGGGGTTTCAGTGGGTACCTGGCATCCAGCCAGGGTCAAACCACTACAGTAACCGTTCCTTTACCATAATCACTATTCACAAGCAGAAACAGCTGGTTTGCAGGTTGATTTTTTGTGTACTGAGTCCACATAAGCTGCCTCCTAGAATCAGAGAATGCTAAAATGAGTGATTTACAAAGGCTTTCACTTCATTCCCTGACCTGTGAAGTATTGTCCTCTGCCACAAACATATGTCAGGAAAAAAAAAAGGTGAAATCTATGAACCCAAAAGAATTTTTCCCCAAAAGCTCTGCAAGGAAAAGTTTAGGCTATTATAGAATATGGAGCCACAATACAGAATAAAAATTTAGAAACCAGTATTAATTTTCTTGACATATATCTCAAAGAAGAGAAAACAATCAGACTTTCCCGACATCTTTTTGCTTCTTGAGCCCTCTTTGGCTCATCAATATAATCAAAAATCCTCATCAGCAGCCTTTCAGAAAAATTCTGAATTGCAGGAATGTGTGATACAGTTGGTTTAGTGCTTACTGGATGCTGCCAGGTCTATATAAGATTGGTTGTTGTTGAAATATTGACTTTCCAGAGTTTGTGCTCTCCTTCAGACCAGGCACCATTTAAATTCTGCATCCAAAAGGACAACAGAAAATGTAAGCAGGTTCAAACCCCCAATAAAAATGCCCTCCATCAATCTGGTGATCTCACAAAGAGAAAGAACTCCATCAAGGGGAGAAGTTTTTTAAAGAAGCCTTTTTTAGCTCTATTTCTGCCCCAGAAGTGCATCCCACAAAACTGAACTTTTTAGCCTGTGCTGATGTCTACACGGGTACACAGCCTCCAAGTCCAGACAGGTCTGTGGCCCCAGGCAGGCTCAGAAGCAAGAGCAGGTAGTTTAGACATCCCAAAGCACCACCAGTCCCTCTCTTGGCAAAGCGGGGTCTCCCCAGATACTGTCCAACAGCACAGGAAAAGGGCACCAACTCAGAAGAGTTTTAATTTTGATTGTAGCTGAAATAAAGAATTAGTTCCTCAAGCACAAGCTGTCGGGTTGGCAGCAGGAATCTAATCTTTGCCATATGTGAACAGAGAAGCCCAGTCTCTCTGAGTTATCAGTGTGACCAATAGCAAAAATAAACCCATCTCTATGAATTTTTGTCAACTATAGCAAAGGGACAAGGCAGTAATAATTTTTCATTGCACATATTTGCTCTCCTTCCAGCCTGGAAGCAGTTATCAAATTGAGGAGACTCCACTTTCTATCTCCTGAACATAACTCTGACACAAGATGGGAATTAGATTAAAAAAATGAGTATTATGCATGAATTTCACCAGATTGTAACAGCTAATAACCTAGATCAGGCAATTCCTCACTAAGCAGCTTTAATTCTCAGTAAAAAGTATTTTTGGCATAATGTAAGACGCACTTTTCAATTCTGACAGCTTATTTGCTGCTATGAATACAAACATCTCATAAAGTCCATTATCTTCCCACGTACAACACCCAAGTTAACAAGAACGTTGTCTTTTTTTTAATAGTAATGGGGAAGAAGCTCCTCTGCCTTTCCAAGTCTCATGACTCTTCGGACAAACCCGAGTTTGCAGATTCATCAATGGCCAGCCCAGTCTGCCCCGTTCTCCCAGGTGGCTGCAGAAGGGGTTGGCTCCTTCACACGCTCCCCACGTGTGTTCCCTCACACGTACCTCTCACATGACTTTGGCAGAACTTACTTCGCAAAATTCCACATTACGCTCTCAAAAACAAAGAATTACCCTTCGATGCCGATAAATGATGTAGATGAAGATGCATTTTCCAAAGTGGTGAGCTAAGATTCAGTTATCTGACTGCAAACTAACAGTGGTCTGTTCCAAACCCCCGACACCTGACTTCACTCATACCCCCAAAAACCGACCGGCCAGCCCGGCTCTAAACGATTCCAGAAGCGGAACTGAGTGCCAAGCAAGTTTTGGCAACTCCAACCTAATTTTTTTTTCCTTTATCCTGCTTGAATTTTGAGCATTACACGAATCTTTCTAAACACAATCCCCGTGACACACGAACTCTCCCAGCCCCGCGCCCGGCTCTGCCGCCCATTTCTCCGGGCGCAGATTTCATTGCCGCCAGGAAAAAAATCTTCCCTCGATTTCACCGTTTTTCGTGCCAAGGGGGAAAAGCGACACCCCG
>VXBA01000040.1:266335-327842 GCA_013399895.1 Serilophus lunatus
GGCGGGAGCGATCACCTCCGCGACTGATGCCGCAGTCCCGTGGGAGGCAGACAGGACCGACACCCTGGAGCCGCTTCCTGTTGGGAGAGACGGGACGGCGGGAGGGCGGGGGTTTGGCGAGCGCGGGCGCTCCCCCGGCCGCCGTCCCACGGGGAGGGCGCCGCCCGCCGGGCTCAGCCGCCCGCCTTGGCCTGCCCGCCCTCCCCGCTTTCCTGCCGCGCCCCCCGCTCTCGGCGAGCCCCCAGCGGCAGCAGGGTCCCGCGCTCTGCTTTGCCGCTGAATCCTTTGTTACAGTTTCAAACCCGTTCGGGGTTTTGAGGGGGGGAAGTTTGTTTTCTGCGTTCCGGGGGTTTGGGTTCTTGGGGTCGCGTGTTGCGGGTGTGGTTCTCGGGTGTGGGGGGCGTGGTTTTCGGGCTCGTTTCATCTTCCTGTGGCTGGTACCATATTTATATGCGTACATTTTTTCATTCAGATATTTATTTTTAATAACTCTTGTTGCATTTTCTCTAACGACTCTCGGTCCCAGTTGTGGTTAAATAGCTCTCCCGCCGTCTCAAACCGAGACACAAGTTCTCCCCTCAGCTCCCTTTGGTCTGAAGAAGACAAGCGCAGAACCCTCAGCCGCTCCTCACAGGACGTGTTTTCCAGCCCTTCACCAGTTCGGTTCTCCTCCTCTGGACATGTTCATGGACTTTCACATCTTTTTTAAATTATGGAGCCCAATTTATGGGCTTGCATTCCCGTTCTATGGGACCACACAGTATGGAAATACAGTCAGTACAGCTGTAGTCAACTGTCACAGGGGACTAGAGAAATTACCACTTGTATATATTGTGCACTGCTCATATTGTATACACTGCTTCAGCCTGCAGCTGTTACCACTGTTATATGGTATACACTGCTAACTGTTATGCACTGTTTCAGCTTGTATTCTATACACTGCTTTATATAAGACATTGCTTTAGTAGCATGAGGATTTAAAACAAAAATTATAGTTAATGCTGAGGGCTAGAGTTTTAGCAAGCTGACGTGTTCCTGAAAGAATAGAATCCAGTTTTAGCTAAAGGAAAAGAGGAACAAATCCTTCTGTTTCCTCAAGGAATAGAAACTGCAGGAACGGACCTCTCCCACAAACTGCAGAACCTATAGTATAGCTAGGGAAAAACAGGCACCAGAGATCCTGCTTCCTCAAAGAGTAGAATCTGCATTGTACAAAACAGGAATGAACCTGTCATCTTAAATTTAGGATCTATAGATACAGCCAGAAAAACAAGAACATGTCTGTTTCTGCTGATACAAGGTGGTCAATTATAGAATCAGTGAATTCAGCAAAAGGGGGTATCAAAGCTATACAAAATAAAGAGTTCAAAAGGACACCTGAGGAAGACCACTGGACTTCATCCCCAAAGACCCTCAAGACCACTACCAAAAAGGCAGAACCTGGGCAGAGACCATTCTCAGAAGGTGGAACCTAGGCAGAGACTGGGAGGGGACTTGTGCAATTTTGTAGCATACAAGGAAGAGCTGTAATGCCAGCAGGAAGGCAGGTTTGGAGGAGAAATGCCCCCTGGCCTCAGCATTGTTGCAGCGATTGCTAATAAAACATCCCTGCTTCAATATTCTCTGGAGGCTTGGAATTTGTTTCCATAATTCACAGGATGTGCTATGCCAGCATTCCTTTTTTGTCCCCCTTTACAGAGAGGAAAGGATGGTCTTAAAATGTGCTGGCTACAAACTTGTTTTCAAGTGTAACTCAAAGCATAGGTTTTAGCTCATAAATCCCATGTCATTTGTAATCCTTGATACTTAAAGACTGAGAGCACTCATGGCAAGGGAATTCCCTTCTAGCCTCACTCTGCCTTCTGATCTATCAGACCCACATCTGGATATATGAAAGAGTCTGTGTTGTGACACTGAGCCTGTGTTGTGGTTAAACTCCAGTTGGTGACTAAGTACCACACAGGCTCTCTCTCATCACTCACCTCTATCTTGCTCCTGGTGGGAGGGAGAATCAGAAAGAAAAGATAAACCCCATGGGCAGAGATAAGAACAGTTTAACAATCAGAAGAAAATCAAACAAAAAACCCAAACAAAAGGCCCCAACCCAAAAAGTAGCTACCCCCCTCCTACCCACAAACCTTCCACCTATAATAATAAAACCAATCCTTATAATTGTAATGAAAAGGATAGCGTTAGAGGGATAAAACCCCAGAGGAACAAATGATGCCCAATACAGTGGCTCACCACACACTGACCTGTGCTCAGCCCATCCTTGAGCAGTGGTCAATCACTCCCAGGCAGCTGTCCCAGATTTTATGGCATGGCCTATCCCTCTGGCCAGTCTGGGTCAGCTGTCCTGGCCATGCTACCTGCTGGATTCTTGTGCAGCTCCTTGATGGCAGAGCATGAAAACCCTTGACTTGTGTCAGCACAACTGAGCAAAAAAACAAATCATCATTGTCTGATCAACATTATTCTCATTCCGAATCAAAACCCCACTGCACTGTACCAGCCAATGGAAAGCAAATGAACTCTGGAAGCCATTGTGCAGCTAGAAAACTATGACACAGTAGCCACCACAAAGACATGGTGGGATAACCCACAGGATTGGATGCTGCAATGGGTGGCTGTAAACTTTTCAGGAGGGACAGGCAAGGAAAGGGAAGTGTTTGGGTAGCCCTGTGTGTGACGGAATGTTTTGACTGCCTAGAGCTTAATGGTGGTAACAATAAGGTTGAATGTTTATGGGCAAGAATGGGGGGAAGGTCAAAGAGACAAATATCCTCATGGGAATTTGTTACAGATCGCCCAACCAGGAAGAAGATGCAAATGAAATATTCCATAAACAGCTGGGAGAAGCCTCATCCTTGTTCTCCTGTGGGACTTCAACTTTCTGCTGGAAATACTGCACAGCAGAGAAGAAATAGTCTAGGAGGTTCCTGGAGTGTGTGTCAGAACTGCCTGACACAGCTGGTGAGACAAGCAGGAAGCTGCCCTGCTGGACCTGCTGTTTGTGAGCAGAGAAGCACTGGTGGGTGATGTCACAGTTGAGGCCATCTGGGGCACAACAATGAGAAAACAATGAAGTTTTTGATTCTTGGAATAATAAGGAAGAGGGCCAGCAGAACCATCACCTCGGACTTCTGGAGGGTAGACTTTGACCTGTTTAGGAGACTGGCTGAAGCAGTCCTGAAGGGCAGAGGTGTCCAGGAAGGCTGGACATTCCTCAAGAAGGATATCTTCAAGGCACAGAACAGGCTGTCCTCATGTGCTGAAAGATGAGTCAGAGGGGTGAATTATGGAAACAAATTCCAAGCCTCCAGAGAGTATTGAAGCAGGGATGTTTTATTAGCAATCGCTGCAACAATGCTGAGGCCAGGGGGCATTTCTCCTCCAAACCTGCCTCCCTGCTGGCATTACAGCTCTTCCTTGTATGCTACAAAATTGCACAAGTCCCCTCCCAGTCTCTGCCCAGGTTCCACCTTCTGAGAATGGTCTCTGCCCAGGTTCTGCCTTTTTGGTAGTGGTCTTGAGGGTCTTTGGGGATGAAGTCCAGTGGTCTTCCTCAGGTGTCCTTTTGAACTCTTTATTTTGTATAGCTTTGATACCCCCTTTTGCTGAATTCATCGATTCTGTAAATTCCTGTTCTTCTGGCTAATTCCATAGATTCTGAATTTATAGTGACAGTTTGTTCCTGTTTGCCACACTGTAGATTCTACACCTCGACGAAGCAGGATGTCTGTTTCCTGCTTATTCTTAGATACATTATAGATTCTGAGAATTTATGGGACAGGTAAATCCTGCAGTTTCTATTCCTTGAGGAAACAGAAGGAATTGTTCTTGTTTGCTTTTAGCTAAAATTGGATTCTAGTCTTTGAGGAACAGTTCAGCTAGCTAAATCTATGGACCTCAGCATTAACTACAATTTTGTTTTAAAACTTCATGCTGCTAAAATAGTATCTTATAAAACATAAAAGTGACAAACTAAAGCAGTGTATAAAATATGAGCTGAGGCAGCGTATGACAGTAAGCAGTGTATACCATAAGCAATACACAATATAAGGGTGATACAGAATATAAAAGTGGCAATTTCTCTAATCAGGGGAAGAGACCAGCATGGCTGGACAAGGAAAAACGGTTGGAACTCGGGGAGAAAAAGAACACTAATCTCCTCTGGAAAAAGGGGCAGGGAACACAGGAGGACTACAAAGATATTGTGAGGTTATGTGGTGAGAAAGTTAGAAGGCCCAAAATGCAGCTAGAAATTGGCTGCTATCATAAGAGATAATATTGTTTCTCTAGATACAACAGCAACAGAGTGAGGGCCAAGAAGAATCTCAATCCTTTGTTGGATTCAAGGAGAAATATTGCTACAAAGGGTGAGGAAAAGGCTGAAGTAATTAACATCTTCTTTGCCTCAGTCTTTCATAGCAAGAACAGTTGTCCTCAGGATACCCAGCCTCCTGAGCTGGAAGACAGAGATGGGGAGCAGAATGCCCAGGTGCACTCTTCAATGGGTAAAAACTATCTGGAGAGCTGAACCCAAAGGCTGGTGGTGAATGGAATTACGTCCTGCTTGGGGCTGGTGACCAGTGGTGTTCCTCAGGCTGTAGTTTTGGGCTCAATCCTATTTAGGGTTTTCATTGATGATCTGGATGAGGGGATCGAGGACACCCTCAGTCAGTTCATAGAAGACACTGAGCTGGGTGAGAGTTTTGATGTGCTAGGGGGCAGGAAGGCTATGCACAGGGATCTGGACAGAGTAGATCGATGGGCTGAAACCAATGAAATGAAGTTCAACAAGTCAAAGTGCCAAGTCCAGCCCTCGAGTCACAAGAACCTCGTGAAATGGTCCAGGTTTGGGGCAGAGTGGCTGAAAAGCTGCCTGATGAAGAAAGGCCTGGCATTTCTGGTCGACAGTAGCTGAACACACAGTGGTGTGTGCTCAGGTGGTCAAGAAGCAACCAGGGGGCCAAAAAGGCCAATGGCATCCTGACCTATATCAGAGATAGAGCAGATGCAGTTATTTGCTACTCCCTTCATGGTATAGTTATCAGCTGAGTTTGCACGATTTTATTGCAAATTTGTTTCTTTAATCCCATTGGGTCTGGTTTCTTCTAGCAGCAAACTCACTTGTGCAGAAGAGGTCAGTCTGTGGAGTTGTCTCGAGCAGTCTTTGAAGCCGTCTTTGTTTTTTGATATCTTACGTAAAGTGTTGAATGTCATTCAATTGTTGTTGAATGATGTAGTTGTGCTATCCTTAGATGACAAGCCATCCAAGGCCTCTCCATTATGAGCTAAATACCAGAACATCCCATCTCAAGCTGTATTACTCCAGCCCTCCATTAGGAGCTCATGGCCAGAACAGCTCTATCTCAGCCACACTCTCCCACCCTGGCCCACACTTCATACTATTGAAGGCAGGCAGCAGCTGCAGCGAGGTTAGGGGGGCTGCACCAGGGGAAACACAACTGTTGGAGACCTTTGGCACCAGTATTTGGTGCCTGACACCATGATGTGAGGTGCTGGGGGCCACGGGCCTGTGGCATGCAGCTGCCATTTGCCCCACCAGGGCCCGGAGCAAGCCCTGGGCAGCTTTGTGCAGAAGGAGGCAAGGAGGTGGGAGCTGGAAGTGCTGTGGGGTTGAGTTGGAGGAAGAGTGGTTCTGAGTCCAAGAGCAGGGCCACTGCTCCAGCACTGAAACCTGGGAGCTGAAGGCATCTCTGGAGAGGGAGTGGCAGCTGCTGGCAGAGTGGCTCCAATCCCAGTGGGAACAGCAACAGGCTCAGGAGGTGTGACAGCTGCAGTGGGTAGCAGAGACCTGCCAGCTGCTGCGCAGGGAAGTGGCTGAGCAGCACACAGGACAGGAGCTGCTGTGGCAGAAGTGTCCTGACACCATGCACCAGGTGTGGGATATGCAGCAGCAGCTGGCCAAGGGGTGGGGCCCAGCAGGAGAGGCAGGGAGGCCCGAAGCAAGCTGCTCAGGGAGATGGACAGCTATGAGCCCACCCACATCCGCCACCCCCAGCTGCAACTGGAGAGGAGACTCTATCAAAGCCAAGCTGCAGCAGTTCAGGGCCAAGCTGCCTGCCTCCCTGGACACAGCCCAGCCCAAAAGCCCCCCTGGGCACCACCACTATCTGGAGATGCAGAGCTCTAGCAGAAACAGGCCTCAGGCACTGGGGGCACGACAGAAAAGGCAGACAGAAAACCACCGTGCTGGGCAGCAAACAACGTGCCAGGATGTGGCAAGTGCTCAGCTGCAGGTCCCAGAGGGAGAAGGCTCGGTGCTGCTTGGCAGCATGTGCAGCTGACTCCTGGAACTGCATGCTCATCTGCAGAGTCTTCTAGAAGACCTGGACAGGAACCAAAGTGCCCTTGAGATGGAGAGCCATCTTCTGAAAAAGAAGGGCTCTCCAGAAGTGTGCAAGGAGGCAGAGAGGCTGCAGAAGAAAAATGCTCAGCTAGCTGCCCTCGCCCAGCAGCTGGAAGAGAAATCCATGCAACTGCAGGTGAACCTCCATGGCCTGAGCCGTACTCAAGTGCCACTGCCCATCCAAAGCTCCCCTGATGAACTGTGTGTGGCAGCATTTCCTCAGCAGTGGGATAGAGAAATGGGAGAGCCCACTGGAGCCAAGCTGGCACAGGACAAGCAGTGTGGTTTCTCACAGAAGGCAGCTGAGGAACTTCAGGCCCACGCAGCTGCAGGAGAAAGAGGCTCTTCTTGCATGAGCACCCACAGCCCAAGTTGTGGAGAGTTCCAGGTGCTGCTCGTAGCATCAACAAATGAAAACACTTGCCTGGCTGGAGAAAACACCCACATTCATGGACAGCTGAGTTTGACAGAACAGGTTCAAGCTGAAAATGCTAACCTGAAATGGGAAGTGGTAGAGGAGCAAGATTCTGCCATCCACAGGAATGTCTGTCTGCAAACTCCTCTGGAAGTGGCAGAATGTGAACTGAAAGCCATGAGAGAAATAGCAGAAAGGAGTCAAGGACAGGATAAGGGACACAAGGAACCAAAGTCAGTGCTCCAGACAGAAGTCAAGGAAGGCAAGTGTTTACAGAGGACTCAGACAGAAGTACACAGGGAGCCAAAAGCAACTCTGTCACTGATTCAAGCCCAGCTGATTGAATTGAATGATCAGAATGAGAAGCTAGATGAATGCAGCCAGCAGCTGTTTCAGGAACTGGAATGGCTGGAAAGAGAGAGATCCAGCTGTGTCATTTCCAGGCTGCACAGTTCTAACCTGGAAGGAGGCAAGGAGCCCATCCTTCTGGAGGCTATGAGAAAGCAACCGGCCGAGCTTCGAGCGTTCATAGCTCAATACAGCTATGATCCTTCTGATGGTCCCAATGAGTGGCCTGAGCTAGAGCGTCCTCTCGTTGCTGGACAATATATTTACATCTTTGGAGACATGGATGAAGATGGTTGGTATGTGGGAGAGCTGGATGACGGCACAAGAGGATTTGTCCCCTCCAATCTTGTTGGAGAAGTTCCAAACGATGGACAGCCTGATGGCACCATGGCCTCTCCAGAGGCTAATGATCATAGGATGATGTCCTATCTTCTTATATCTTCCTATTAAACCTTTTCTTCATGATTTCTCTGTGTTACCTCTTTGTCCTGTGTATATGTGAACTAAAAGAATGATGCTACTGGGGGGCTGAGTGCCAGCTACTGGAGTAAATCACTGGGTGAAGGCACCCCTGGCTTGTGGTGCTAGCTACTGGCAGGGGTCCCAGTGTAGCTAGTGGAGTGCGTGGGAGTCTTGGCCATTCAGCACTGGAGGGAAAATGTTGTGTATCCTGATAACCACCTACTGGGGCATCTGGCATGAGTGAGGTGAGTGAGAAGCTCAGTGACTGTCTCTGTCTTCCCCAAACCTGGTGTGTATGGGTTGTGTGTGTGCATTCATGAGCCCTCACTAGACCAGCTTCAAGCTGGACCTGCTGGTGACTTGGGGACCCTCGAGTCTGGGCTGAGGTATCAGCTGAGCAGAGAGGTTGTGCTGGCACTTAGATGTGCAAATATGGGGAGCCTATGGAACAAATGTGTGAGTGCTGCATGTTTGTGGGAAGCTCTGAGGTGAGCCAGTCGGCAAGTTGGGCACCTGTGGGGTGAGTCAGAAATGTGATCTGGGCAGGATTACCAGGGCCAAAGAGTGGGTTGTGTCAGTACTCAGGGAATCCATGAACATGAATGTGCTTGTGACAACAGAGAATTGTGTGTGTGCCTGCGCTAGTCATCTCCTCTCTCTTCCAGGCCGGGACAAGGAGGGGATGTAGTGTTTTACATGCATATTGTACGTGGGTGCTGTGAATGACAGCACCTCCTCTGTGTCAGTCTGTGTGCCTGGCTGTCAGAGTCCTTTGTCTGCATGTGTCTGTGTGTGCAGCCCTGGGACGTGCTAAGCCGTGCTGCAAGTTACACCTGCAAGCAGAAGTGTCAGCTGCAATCCTCGATCCCCAGGCACTAGGCTGGACTCTAGAAGCCAAGTAGGATTGTACTGGGTGCTGCTGGTGCATAATGGCACCATGGGCAGGCAGCAGCATGGCAGGAGTGGATAGAAGTTGTGACTAGTCTTGATATCCCTCATCACTGTGGGTATGTGGGGTGCACGTGAGAAACTGTATTCGCTTCATCCTGAGGGCTTGCAGCTGGGATGAGAGGCTTGCATTGCTTCAGCTGAATCCCTTCCCTACATAGGCTTCAACCAACACCATCCCGTCACTGCCTATGTGTCCTTTCTTAATGGATCAAGAATGTCACTGTCCAGAGGGAAACATTTGCTATCTTGCCGACAGCCATGCTCTGGTAGGACAAACCATGCTTTTGGCATAAGTCTTTCTCCACCTTTTAGAGAGGGATGATTGGTGATTACTTCAGTAAGCTAAAAGATGAGGGTGACTTTGCTGCCTTTCAGGAGCTGTCAAGCCTGGAGCCACTGGGACACCTCCAGGGAGGCCAAAGAGGCTGAGAAAGTGATACCTTGGGCTGGAAGGGTGTGAGGCTGGATATGTAGCCAAGGGTGTGTCCTTCCAAGGAGCCAGAGCTGTCTTTCCAAGGAGGTACTGTGTGACAGAGCAGGGAGTCTGCTGCCTCCCAGGGTCAGTGCTCAACCTGCCCGGGAGCTTCCCAGAGCATTTCAGGGAGAAGCTGTGGGTGGAAAGAGCAACGCTGGGCAGGGTAGGGTCCTGCTTCTGTTGAGAGGGTGCTCTATGGGCCAGAGCTGTTCACATCTGTCATGGTTTTAAGTGTCCAGAAAGGGTACCTTTTGATCTGTGACTGTGTTGAATTCTTTTTTCATTTCTCTCTCTTTTCCTGGCAGGACAGATCTCAGGAGTAGTCTTACCG
The DNA here is from genome assembly GCA_013399895.1 of Serilophus lunatus. Lineage (NCBI taxonomy): Eukaryota > Metazoa > Chordata > Aves > Passeriformes > Eurylaimidae > Serilophus > Serilophus lunatus. The sequence continues at coordinate 275,694 of VXBA01000040.1, forward strand.
TGCTGTGGAATCCAACTGCTCCTGGAGAACTCTCTGTTGTCCCACCTCAGCCGTGGTTTATCCCCTGAGCCTTCTCTTGCCGTGTCCTGGGGGTTTCTGAATTTTTCACTGCATCCCTGGCTGCTCTGCATTTACAGCGACCGTGGAGGTTTCCTGCGAAGTTCTAATCCCAGCGACAACGAACTCGGCATCCCTGAGCTCTGCCATCCAGCCAGTTTCTCAATCCACCTCATTGTCCACTCATCCAAATCACAGTTCCTGAGCTTACCTAGGAGGATGTTATGGGAGACAGTGTCAAAAGCCTTGCTGAAATCAAGGCAGATGACATCCAGTGCTCTCCCCTCATCTACCCAGCCAGTCATGCCCTCATCAGATTGGTCAAGCATGACTTTCTTTTGGTGAATCTGTGCTGACTCCTCCTGCCAACTTGCTTTTCCTCCACATGTTTAGAAATGTGTTGTGGTTTAGGAATGCTCCCACTGAGACTCTCCAAACCATGCTATCACTTGCTTACTTCCCCTTCCTCCTCCCTCTCCCTGGGGGCTGGAGTTGAGAATTGGAAGCATAAAAGGTAAAGATCATGGCCTGAGCTAAGAATAATTTACTGGAAACAGCAGTGAGATAAGAAAACGAACAGTAACAGCAACAGTATTAAGAACAGAAGTGTACAAAAGAGTACAAGAGTGTACAAAATGCTCTCTGCAGAGCCCGATCTGACCCTACTGCAACCACAACACCTCGACTGCCCCCTCCAGCTCAGAATCAGTATCACCCCATCACTCTCTCCTCTGCACTTACTCAATTGCAAGGACGTACATTCTTCCCAGAGGAAAATGTCTTTCCACTGCCCCCAGAAATTATATGAGCTGACACAGAATAAATTCTGGATCATGGCCATGGCCCCTCCTGGCTACTGCAAAAATTAACCCTGTCCTGGTCAGAAGCAGAACAAGATGGTACCTGGAATGGGTTGTTCCATCACCTTTCCAGGGGTGGAGGTGAAGCTGACTCTTCTGTAGTTTCCTGTGTCTTTTTTGCCATTTTTAATGACTGGAGTGACACTGGTTTTCGTTCAGTCCTCAGGCTTCTCCCCTGTTCTCCATGACCTTTCAAAGACGGTGGACAGTGGCTTAGCAATAACATCTGCCAGCTCCCTCAGCACTCCTGAGGGCCCACTGGGGCCCCTGCACATGGGAGTGTCAGGTTTGCCTAAGTCATCTCTAATCTGATCCTTCTTGACCCAGGGAGTCTTCCTTTCACCAGACTTTCTTTCTTGCCTCCAGAGTGTGGGATTCCCAAGGGACGGACTTGGCAGTAAAGACTGAAGCAAAGAAAGCATTCAGTAACTTCTCCTTTCCCATATCCTCTGTCACCATACACCCACCTCACTCAGCAGTGGGCTCGCATTTTCCTTAATCTTCCTTTTGCTACTAATTTACTTGAAGAAGCGCTTCTTGTTGTCCTTGAAATCTCTTGCCAGACTTAATTCAAAGTGGACCATGGCCTTTCTCCACATTCCTGCACACGTGGACAACGATTAGGGTACAGGCAGCTTAATCTCAGATAGCCACAGTTCTAACCCCGAAACAGAAAGCAACAGAAGAAAGCTGTGCCAAACGCCGTGCTCCAATCAAATTCAAAAGTTCTAAGCGCGCAAATATTTGAATTTGCCATCCAATAGATGCTCATGTTTAAACAGTCCAATTACAGAGAATGTTTATGTTGGGATAAAGTATATAAAATGTGTACAGAAATAAATGGCAGATTATTATGCCTTCAGTTTTGGTTTATGTCGTGCTCATGCCTGTCACAGCTTAAAGCGGACACCTGCAAACTCTGAAAATGTTCCTATGTTCCTCACAAGTGGCCTGTCTCTTTTTCCACATTTCGTCAACTTCCTTCTTCCTTTTGATATTTTGCTAACAGCTCCTTGCTCATGAGTGCAGGTCTCCCGCCCCCTTGGCTTGATTTCTTATTCACAGGGATGCACCAATCCTGAGGCTGGAAGAAGAGAAGCTTGAATATTAACAAATTCTCTTAGACCTTCCTCCCTCACTTTCTAGTGCCCTAACCCTTGGGAATCCTACAAGTAGTCCTTGAAGAGGCCAAAGTTAGTTCTCACAAAGTCAAGGGTTGGAATCCTACTTATGGCCCAGCCTCCTCCATGCAGAATCCTGAACTCCACCACAGTGTCACTGCAGCCAAGGCTGTCCCCAGCCTTCACATTCTCAACCAGTCCTTGTGTGCTTGTTAGTACAGGGTCCAGCAGCACATCTCTACTCGGGGGCACCTCCATCCCTTGTGATGTGATCACTACACTCTGCAGGGACTCCCTTGTGCTGTCCTTCCAGCATGGATCAGGGAGGTTGAAGTCTCCCATGAGAACTGGGGTCTGTGACTTTGAGGATATTTCCAGCTGTCAGTAGAAGGCCTCAGGAAATTCCTGGTCAGGTGGATGGTAGACAACAATCACAACAGGGTCACATATAGAATCATTTAGGCTGGAGAAGCCCTCTAAGATCATTGAGGCCAACTACTAACCCAGCACTGCCAAGCCCACCACTAACCATGTCCTCAAGTGCCACATCCATGTGTTTTTTGAGCACTTACAGGGGTGGTGATTTCACCATTGTCTCAACAGCCTGTTCCAATGCCTAACAAACCTTTCAGGAAATAAATTTTTCCTAATATCTAACCCAACTTGTGGCATTTTCTATTCATTTTGTCACTTATTACCCAGGAGAAAAGCCCAACCCCCTCCCAGGGTCTACCCTCTTGCTGGGAAGTTGTAAAGAGCAAGAAGGTGTTCGCTGGGTGTTCTTTTCTCCTGACTCAGCTCCTCAGCTCCCCAACTCCCTCAGATGCTCCTCATCAGGCTTGTGCTCCAGACCCTTCCTCAGCTCTGTTCCCCTCTCTGAACACGCTCCAGCTCCTCAATGTCTTTCTTGATGGGAAGGGCCCAAAACTGAATCCAGGATATGAGGTGAGGCCTCACCACAGCCCAGCACAAGGGGACAGTCACAGCCAGTGTCTTGCTGGCCATCTGGGCCAGTCCCTTAATGCTTCACCCATAGGCTCTTGTCTCCTTCTTCATCCACCCCTGGGCACAGCTTCATCAATCCTAGTTGCTCTCTGATGGAAAGAGCAGCTCTGCCACTTCACCTGGCTGACCTGTCTTTGCCAAAATGTACATAGCCATGCATGACAGAATTCCAGTCCTGTGAGCTACCCCAGCATGTGTCTGTGACTGCAATGAGACTGTGGCCCTGAGATCACATACAGATCTCTCATCCTTCTGGTTTATTGCCCATTATATGTGCATTGGTCTGCAGGCAGTTCAGAGGTAATGGAGCAGGCAGGTTCCCTGGGTGGGATCCAAGAGGATGCACGTGGTGGTTTGAATCACTTTTATCGTCTCAGGGCGTGCGATAAAGATGATGGAAAACTGAACAAAATTAGCAGCAAGTGAACAGTTTATTACAGGGGGCTTAAAATAGAGAAGAAGGGCTAACCCATAGGGCCCCCGAAATTACACAGAGAAACACTTGACACACAGAAAACACAAAAGGGAAAAAAGGACAAAAACAGAAAGAGAACTGCTCTCTCAGCTAGATGACTCGCTGAGACAAAACAGGGGAAGGGGTAGGGAAGCCGTCTCTCTCCCTCCCTGTCTGCTGGAATCACTCCCCAGCCCTTGAAGCTCTCTGTAAAACACAAAAAGACGTGAAAAGCAACCCCTTCCCATCACCTCCCCGAAGGGCTACTTGCTTTCAGGCTGGGAATTGCTTCTGTGCGAAGAGAAACGGGTGGAGTCACTGCGCGGGGCCTGCGGGCGAGGAGGACAGGGAGCTGTGTGCTCCCCCTCGGATCGAAAGCCGAAGAAGAGAGGGAGGGCTGTTGTCCTCGGCTTTTTAAGCCCTCGAGTTCCCGCGTGAATCTCGCTGTCTTCTTCCTGGCCAAGCTGTCCCTCCATTGGTCCAGTAGGGCCGAGCCCCCCCTAATTGCCGGCGTTTTCCCGCTGAAGAATCACGCGCTCAGGGCCCAAGCGCCATCTTTGTTTTCCTGGCCGCGGCATTTCAGGGACACCCCGGCGCCAGTACGGTGCCAGGGCTAGCCCCCTGGCGCTGTCCACAAGCAGCCGCTGTGCTCATGTTCCCGGCTGGGGCTGGCGCCAAGGCTGCCGCGCCCCGAGGCGGTCCTGGGGCCGCCAATGCCGACGGCTGGTGATCGGCACCGCGGCTGCCACCGCCCCCCCCACGACCCCAGTCCCGGCTGTGAGCTGCTGGTAAAGTTTCTTCTTGCAGACCTTGCTAATCACAGAATCACAGATTAACTAGGTTGGAAGAGACCTCAAAGATTATCAAGTCCAACCCACACCCTATCACCCCAACAAGACTACGGCACCAAGTGCCATGTCCAGTCTTTTTTTAAACATGACCAGAGATGGTGACTCTACCACCTCCCTGGGCAGACTATTCCAGTGCTTTATTATTCTTTCCGTGAAGAACTTTTTCCTAATATCCAGCCTATACCTCCCTTGACGCAGCTTGAGACTGTGTCCTCTCATTCTGTAGGTTGCTGCCTGGTGGAAGAGACCAACCCCCACCTGACTACAACCTCCTCTCAGGAAGTTGTAGAGAGCGATAAGGTCACCTCTGAGTCTCTTTTTGTCCAGGCTAAACAACTTTAGCTCCCTCAACCATTCCTCATAGGGCTTGTGTTCCAAGCCCCTCACCAGCCGCGTTGCCCGCCTCTGGACACGTTTGAGCATCTCCACGTCCTTCCTAAACTGAGGGGCCCAGAACTGGACACAATATTCAAGAAGTGGCCTCACCAGTGCTGAGTACAAGGGAAGAATGACCTCCCTGCTCCTGCTGGCCATGGGTGTCATGGATGTCTCATGGGTGTCTACAGGTGTTAAAATGTCAATTCTGGTTTGCTTGTGATGCTGTAGGGTGGAGTCCTGATTTTGTCAGTCACCAGGTCCAAGGCACTTTGTTCTCCGTGGTGTCTGTGCCAGGACCATGGTTCTCAAACCACCTACCTGCATCCATCTCACCTCCTCTGATACTGTGCAGACTTTTCATTGTTTCTTGCTCCTGATATAACAGATCATCAACCTGTGCACAGCTTTTCTCCAGGAGAAGGGTCTTGGCACTCATTGCAGCCCATCATCTGTACTGAAGTCTCCTTCCTTACAACTTCCTAGTCTGGGTGAAGCCTTCCCTTGGGAAGGTCTCTGACTGCCGGATAGGAGTGGAAGGAGAATCTGGTGTGAAGGCATGTCTGGCCTCAGGGAAACACTCACTGCTATCCTCCCTTTGCTAGGGCCAGCTTCCCCTACAGCAAAATCACCTGGAGTCACCCATCTTGCAGAGTGCTGGATGTCTCCAGGTCACAGGTGAGCTCAGTCCAAGGGTTTGTGCTGCTGGCAGGTGTGGGGACAAGCTCAGCCATGGACCAGCCCCTCTGACAGGACCTTGTTGGCTCCTGCAGGATGCCGTGAACCCTTTTCCCCAAAGTGTCTGCACCTCTCAAAGGAAGGGGAGATATCTCTCAGGGGCAGCCTTGGTGCTGACACACATACAGACAAATCCCACCAAAGAAACTTTATTATGTACATTTGAAAAGCAATCCCTGCTGCAGCACCATCTTTTTACCATAAGTGGTGCTCAACAGGGAGAGGGCAAGGACAAGAGGTGACAACCACGAGTTGCAATTGGAGAAACTGTGTCCAAACTGAGTGTGTTCATCCCTTGAGAGAGATGCAGCATTGAGCAGAGGTCCAGAGAGGTAACGAGACCTCTGCCCTCAGAGACCCTACAAACTCAGCTGAACAAGGTCCAAAGACATCTAAGGCAGCCCTGAGGTTAGTCCTGCCCTCAGTATGTGGTTGCCACAGAAACCTCCACAGCTTCTTCCCAACTTAAATGTTCCTGTGAGTCCAAACTCCTGAGATTCCCTACGAAAGCCTTCTCTTACTCCCTCTTGTTCATCAGGGCCATATTTTGAGCCATGTCCCAGGACCCAGCCAGAACCAAGGGTGAACTTTTTTACCATCAAAGGAGGCCAGTGGAAATGTGAAGATGGGAATCTGCTCATCTACACTGAAAAATGCCACCCGTCCCTCTTTATAATCCAGAGAGACTCGGATGCGCTTTGGAATCTGGATATCAGGGAGGAGAAGGCGATCAGGGGAGGTGAGAGCTTGGAAGTGTCCTGCCCACAGCCCCACTGACCAGATGCCTTCCTCTGGTTTAAACTCAATATCACCCTTTCTTTTCACATCTTCTCTACAGATCCCCACAGTCCATCCTCCTGCATCCACCACCTCCACCTCCCAGTAGTATCTCCCTGAAGTGAAGCCCTCGCGCCCCAGCACACAGCGCCATGGGTTAAATCTCTGAAGGATGTCAGGGATGTCCTGTCGTGTATCACCTCGTTTCACACTTTTGCCATCTTCAGACAGGACAAGGTCACAATGAGCTGTGTCTGGATCCAGAATCACATTCACTGCAGGAGAGACGGAATCAACACATTAGGACAGAGCTCATCTCAGTACAGATCTTTGGTGGAGCTGCCTGAGGAAGAAGCAGAGTGAGAGGGAGAGCTGGCAGAGTGTGGCATGGGAAGGTGCACAGAGTAACAACATTAGTGCAAGGAATAGAAAATGAAGTGAAGACATTTTGCAGCAAGGGAAGAGAATCATCATCAGATTTCCAGGCTGAAGAAGTCCCCACGTGTCTGAAACATGGCCAGCACAGCTCACTGAGGACCAGGACTCTCAAGATTTGCCTGAAACAGGGGCATGCACCAAATGAGCACAGAGTCTGGGTGTTACACTTCCTTCAGCAAAGGGAGGGTCAGCAGAAGCATCCCTGGCCCCACCAGCACCACTGCAGGAAGGGGACTGCCAGGAAGGGAGACTAGAGCAGGAAAGATGATCAGCACACAGAAAGCCCAAACTTAAATTACCTTCTTCTATAGGCACTGTGTATCTTCTCCATGCTTTAAAAAAAAAATAAAAATACCATAAGTCACAGGTAACCGAACACATTTGTACTGGATTAGCTCAGTGTAATTATGTACTAGTGTAGCTTGTTTCTTATTTGTTGTTATCTTTTTGAAAGACATCTCTCAGTGTGTTGCTTCAAAATGTCACTGTCTGACTACATGAAAGGGCTCCATCCATTTTCTAGAAATACAATCACACTGCCTGTCCTGATTTGGACATACACTATGGTCAGTTCTTAGTTCTGAATGACTGCAGGGAGCAGCCTAAAACCACACAGGCACCAATGGAAAATAATGTTTCTGAAACAAGTTCTGTATTTGCTACCTCCTCCTTTCCCAAAAGGAAAACCAAAACCAGGACATAAGTGCAAAACCCAGGGGAGAAATAGGCCCAAGTGAGAAGTCTCCCATGTAGGAAGGAGAATGATACTCACCAAGTTCCTTGGCTTGCTTCTCTGAAAAAGAAGATAAATCAGCACAAGTGGGTTGTGGGATATTGATTTGGATATACCCTGCCTACTCTGTCCTGTAGCTGCCTGCACGTGCTGGAGGGTGGCTTTCTGTCAAGGCTTGGCAATACAAAGCCCTGTCCCACCCCCAGCCTGGAGCTCTGCTCTGCCAGCCATGCTGCAGGTTGTGCTGCTCAAATCTGGCAGGCAATGGTTTCTTGGAGCTCCCTCACCTCCAATGGCCCCAAGATAGTCCCACCCTGCTTGTGCCTCTGTTTTCACCATTCCCAGCCCTAGATACCATCTTCTGGGATCTTTAGCTTTTGAGTCTCAAATTCACTCTCTGATTCTCCATATCACCCAATGACTTTTTGGTTCATTTCACACTCTAGAAGTGAAAAAACCTCAAGGAAACCCACCACCCTACACAGACTCTGTAGACAACCCTTTCTAAGGAAGAGGAGGACACTCACCGATTTCTTCATCGCGGTGCCCTGAACAAGGAACACAAACACACAGGGATTATTACGTGGCCAGTTTCTTCCCTGGGATCCCCACCCCACTAAAGGACCACAGGGGTCAGCAGAGGATGAGATGGAGAGGACCTATGCTCAGCTTTGTGCCCTGATTGCAAGGACAGCTGCCCTGTGTTTACTTTTCCCAGCATTATTTCCCCCTTTATTGGCAACAATTAGCATTAGGTCATTTTTAATGGCCAAAGGACTATTTTTTTGCAGTTCTATGAGTAAAGAAAGAAATAAAAATATATTACCTCTTCAAGCAAGTGCTTTTTTTTTAATTTCTTGGTAATCAAACAATCTATGGTTTTATGAGAAATTTATCAACAGCTCAGGTTTCTGTAGGTTACTCCTAAAGAAAAGTTACTCTTCAGAATTAGGAGTGCCAAAAAGCATTGACAGCCACACAATGGAAAAATCTTAATGACTGTTCAGGGTGAAGTTTGACATGATTACAGGGTCTGGTGGAGGGACAAGAAAGTATCTGCCTAGAAAAAACATTTGGACCACAATGAGAGAGTGAATGAAGAGGTCTGGAAGTTTTCACAGAAGATTTCACCAAGGAGACTTACGCAGTGCTGCCACTTGCATCGCTGGAAAACAAAACCAGATCAGAGCGTCACCACCAAAGCCAGTGCCCTTTTCCCTGATACACTTTAGGGGTAGGGAGGAGGCTGAAATTGCTCGTGAGGGAAAAGCTTCAGCCCAGGATCTCCTCAGGACCTTTCTTCTCAACACTTCGGGGGTGTCACCCCCACTCCCTGACCCCACTGTGGGCAGAGATCAGCACTGTGCTGCTGGAGACCTGACCACGGGCTCCAGCTCCAGGGCAGCGGTGAAGGGGCAGGTTTGCACCAACAAGGGAGGAGCACGGGGTTAAATGTCACCTGCAGTGCCACCTGACTGCCCTGTGCCAGTGCTCTACAGTGCTGACAAAAGGTGAGGCCCCTGCCAAACGCAATGTGCTGCCCCAAAGCTTCCTCCAGCCTTGGGAAGAACCTTGAGACCACTTTGACAAGCCAAGTTCACTGTTGGCACAACATCTGTTCACACTCAGTTCTGCAATGATTTTCCTTAAAATTAAAACATCATTTCAAATATAAATGTCACAATTGTATGTATCCACCAGCCAAAGCGTTTCCCTTCCCCATGTCCCCCAGAAATCTGAGCCATGGATTCTTCCATTAAAAGAATTCTCCAATGTATGAAAAATGGAAAGTAAAGCTTACCTATTTTTTTCTGGTGCTTCCCTGTGAAGAAAAACCAGCAATAATTTAAAAAATCATCCCTTGCAATGAGCACTGCTGAGCCCCCAGCAGGAGTTACAGCCACCTGAACGACAGAAGGGCTGTGGGGTCTGGGTGTGCTGCAGCACCCACACGACCCACTGGCCCCATCTCCTCTCAGTCAGAAAGAGAGGATTTCAGTTTCCTTTATTCCTCTGTATCACCTCACATCAGAGGGATCTATGGAAAGAAAGGAGGCTCTGCCAGGCCCCCAAAGCACCAGCATTTCTTTGCAGGGCAAGGCAAATTATTGCTCCATTTCCATGCTGGGGCAGAGCAGAGGCTGATGCTGCTTTAATGCCACTTCCTTCCTTGCTTTCTTGTTGGAGAAGACAGCTCTCCTTTCTTTGCAGAAGTTAAGTCCCTGGATCTTTAAATTCCCTGCCATTTTACAAGTGCCAGAGACACCAGGACACGACTCTGGGTCCATCTGGGTGTTTCTCAACCCCCCTCATCCATCAGGACCAGCGGTGACTGAGGCTGCCCAGCCCCTTCCCCAGCCCCCAGCCCAGGATGATACCTTTAATTTTAAACAGATAAACAGTGACACTAAGGAGAGCAACCACAGCAACCAGGACCACACTGAGGGCGGTTATCCAAGGCTGGGCATCATGGAAAAATAGATCTGAAAAATAATGTCCCCAAAGGGGAAGTTAGTATGTGTGCAGCAATGGGAAAGAGATGATTTCTATTTCATAGAAAGTCATTCTATCCATTCTGTTCCATTAAGGGTCAAAATCAGCTCCTGACCATACTCCACCAACTGTCAAAAAAAATGACTTTTAATAAAAAATATATCGTGGCAATTTTGCACTTTTCTGAGGCTGATGTCATTTTGTTTGCATTGTGGAGAATTTTTAAAGGGAATATGAATTTCTTATGAAATTATTTCTAGTTAAATCATGCTTTCTTCTCTTTTGGAAAGAAAACTAAATATTATATTTCATTAGGAATATTGGCTCAGAATTAGGGCAACATGCACCAACAGCAACACTCCAGTGCAGAGCAGCTTCACCTGGAGAAAGCTGACAGCTCCCCAAGAAAACAAAATCTCCAAGACTTGTTCATTCCCAAAGTAAAAGAGCAGCAGGATGGAGATGAAAAGCACGTGATGCAGTGGTGCAGTTTGGTGTATGGTCAGTCCATTTTACCCTTGCATTTTTGCTCTGGCACATTCCCAGCCCCACTGAAAAGGGAGCTTTCCTGTGAGACAAGGGAAAAATAGAAATACGTGCAGGATTTAAAATGAGACACAAGGATTTGTTTGACAGACAGAATATGTAAGACAGGATTTCACAACAGGGGAGACTAGGAGACCAGGTTGGTTATTCCTTTTTTGTTTAGTTCCAGTGTTATGAATGTGTTTATTTAACTAGGGTTGTCCCTTTCCCCGCCGCTGCATCTCCAGATGGAACCAGAGGATTTGGGCAGCACGCCTGCAGCGAGCTGCCGAAAGCGAAGGCTGTTTGCACGTGGGGAATGGGAACGGCCTCGATGTGCTGAGCACGGGGCCTGCCAGAGGTGCTGGCGTGCTCTGCCCAGCGCAGCTCCCGCGGGCACCGCCGCGGGGCCGTGCCCCAGCCCCGGCTCACCTGACACGTAAAGGGCCGGTCCCCGCTCCGCTCTGTGCGCGCTGTGCTGCACCGAGCAGGAGAGCTCCTGGCTCGCCCCTCTGGTGAGGATGATGCTGCTCTCGGCGGCGAAGAGCCCGTTCCCGTCCTGGGTGGTGTTTTCCGAGAGGGACGGCAGGTGCTGCCCGCGGGGATCGTGCCACAGCAGCCGGGGCGGCGGGTACCAGCCGGCCGAGCGACACGCCACCCGGATCCCGCCGTGCTCGTAGCGCTGCAGCGCCAGGAGCGGGGCTGAGCCGCGGGCTGCGGGGACACAGAGAGCCGGGTGAGCCGCTGCGCTCCTGGATGTCGGGGGGATAACCCGCTTTGGCTGCTTCTCTCCCTGGCAAGGATCAACTGTGTCACCTGCAGTCAGGGCATTTCCTTGCAGTCTCTTTCTCATAACTCAGAGATCTGCCCTGGAGGCCACTATTGCAGCAAAATAATCCACTGGCCTGGGTATAAGAACATAGAAGCCTGAACCACGATGTTCTTCCTTTATTGCCCAACGCCAAGTATTTTTCTTATGTCCACTTTTATGGAGAAAACAATATCAAGAACACTTCTGAAGGAGAAAGCAGCTCATGAACTCCTTACGGCCTCTCAATGGGTGATTTTACCTCTCTGAGACATTCTTGGTATTTTCAACAATGGAACTTATAAACCCCTATTTCCAAAGCCACCCCCTGAGACTGTGTCTGGGCAGAACGACAGAGAAGCAGAGCACTGGCTAAGAGAAAATAAATTGGAGATACCAGGGCCATGAAATACAGACCTGTCACCTTGAGCTCCACCACAGCCTCGTCATAATCCGAGTCACGGAGAACAAAGCAGGTGTAATTCCCTCTGTCAGACAGTTGGACATGGAAAATTTTCAAGTCTGCGTTGCCCTTGGCAGGACCACCCTTCAGCAGCTCCGTGCGCCCTTGGTACTGAAGCATCTGCTCCCCGTACTGGTCCTGGCCCCCCTTGTACCGATGCACGAAGGGTGAGAAGTGTTTCTGAAACCACGTCACCTCCAAGTCCTGAGCATTCTGCCCCGGGGAGAAGCGGCAGGGCAGCACCACGTCCTCGCCCTGGGCCACAGTGATGGGCTCGGGGGCTCCTGTCACGTTGAGTGGAGCTGGGAGAAATGGCCGGAGGAAGGAGAGAGAAGCGTGACTTTGCTGTGGCACCTGAGCTCGGGCACAGCAGCTGCTGCTGCGCCGTTCGTGCGCTGCCGGGCCGGGCCACACGAGGGGCTGAGGGGAGCTGGGACGGGGACCCTGCCCTGCAGCACGGCGAGTGGGCACAGCCTGCCCTCCTGCTTCCCTGTCCTGTGCTGCCAGCAAAGCTCTTCACACCCCTTTTTCTCCCGGGGACAAGTCCTGACCACGTGGCTCAGGGTGGGCAGAGAGTGGGACACAGAGAGCTGGAGGCGGCTGGGAGGTTTCTGGGTGATTGGCTGGAGCAAGTGACAACCTGGGGACAAATAAAGCTCAAATATCCTTTGCTATTCTCACCCCTTACAGAAAACCCTTACAAAAGTAACAGCAACTCAGATGCTCTTAGCAGGTTTTTAAAAGAAAAAGGCTTGTTACAATATGTTCACTCAGCTCACAGCGAATGTGGTTCAGGTTGAAGGAAAACAATGTGAATGATCTTGTTTTGTCAAGTTCTTTTTGGAGTTAACTGCCAGGGCTGCCTTGAAGAAGATGCTTCAGGTCAGAAACCTAACAGATTAATTCTCAAAAGTTTGTAGCTGTTGCTGTTATTTTTTACTATGCTGGTTCTGCAAAGGCTCCAGCACAGACTGGACACAGCCCAGTACAGAGATGACACACTGGGAAACATGCTGGAAAACAGGGAAAGCAGGGAGGGAAATGACAGCAAACCATAACCAGCTCATTGGCATCATCTAATCCTCAACCGAGTTCCGTGAGGTTGTGCCCATGCCTGTGCTCCCATGACCAGAGACATTACCAGGATCCAGAGGGATGTTGGCACTCTCAGAAGGGGAGAAGGTGTATGGAAAGGGCCTGACTCTGCTCTGTGCTCTGCTGTTCACAGGGAGCTGCTGAGTGGCAGCCAGGAAGGTATTCAGTCTGGAAGCCATGCCACAGGGATGAGCAAGACCCATGGGATTCTTACCTGAGTTGCCCTTGTGAATTTGGAAAACTAAACTGTAAATGACAAAAGCCGGCAGAGAGCAGTGGAGGTGAGGACCAGAGAGCATCCTGTTCACTGGAGCACAACCTGGAGATGGGAAAGGAGAGGGAATGGGCAAAAGGGAGGAGATAGAACAGGTTTGCTTTTTTTTTTTTAAAAAAAGAGCAGAATTTACTTTTAAAAAGGTTCATTGCTGATTTCGTCCCCTTTTTGTGTTGTTAGGTAAGAGCCTAACCATCATAAGCTGATTTTGATTATTGCTTTATATTCAAAGAACCTGACTGGTATAAAAGGTTGTAGGAATTTCCTATGCAAAACCAAAGGACAAGCTGCAATATCTCCTTGAATTCCCTGAATTCCATTCCAGTTGTTCTCATATGGAGCACTAACTTTCCTGATCCAGCCTTAATAAAGAGATGGACAGGGGCAGGACAAGAAGGAGAAATTGTGATGGAGTCAAGGCTCATTCCCTGCACCTCACCAAGGGTGGGAGGAGGCTTTGGACCAGGGGAAGCAAAACTGCCAAGAAAGTAATCCAAGGTCCAGCCAAGATGGGACCTGGCCCAGCTCTGCTTTTCCACCGCCCTCGTTTTGCTCACTGACTTGGTTCCACTTTGCTAACAGGAAGTGGAAATCACAGAAGGTTCTGGCAGACAGCAGAGGGTGATTTTCATCCACAGATTCCAAAGAGATGCCACATACCTGGAGATCCTGAGCTCTTTCCTGGGCTCTGGGCTGGAGGGGGAGCTGCTTGGCTGTCACCCGGCATATGGGAGGGTCCTCTGATCCCAGCTAAGCATTTCCCGGTCTCAAAACCAAACAAAACCGTCACCCTGTCCCAGCCTGCCACCCATTTCCTCCTGTGCTTCCTCCTCTCAAAAATGAAAGCTGCTGAGTAATCTTGACCAAATCTGGCAGCAGTTTGCACGTTCCTGGGGTGAGTCCAGAGGCAGTGAGAAGGGAGATGATGGAGCCTTGATTCATACACAGAGGCAGCTGCAGGGTGGGAGCAAAGCCCAGCACCAGCTCAAATATTCCTTAAAAGCAATTGCCAGCCAAGAGGCGAGGCCATCGAGGGCTGTTCATTCAGGGAAAGCTGCCACCCTGAGAGAGGCAAAGGCAGCAGCACGTGGGTGCTCAGTCCAGCTGGGTCCAGCACCCTCCCACCCATGCCAGGCATGGGGCACCTGCTGGGCAAAGGGACCTGATCAGGGACCTGGCCAAAAAGAGTGATGAGGAAAAGAGGGAAGTAACAAATGAGTAGGACAGTGACACAGACAACAAATGGACAGCAAATGACAGCACAAACAAGTGTAATAACCCAACTTCATCACTTGTGGTCCTGGCTGGGAACACAGATAGATCCATGGATGTCACTGTACGTGTGCAAAGCTGGGCATCAAAGATGGAGATCCCAAATACCTGAGGGTGTCAGTGGAAAGATGTGAGCACTAAAGTCATGTGGAGTGGGAGGAGTCTGGGAGGACAAGGTTTGTGACAGGCCAAAAGGGTGGAAAAGGCACTGGTCTCCATTCACCTGAAGCCAGTCAGTGAGCTTGGCTGGCTGGTGAGTCAGGTCCAGGCTGGGGTGTGAGTCAGGCAGAGGGTCCACGCTGGTATTTGGGGTCCCACAAGTGGCGTGTGTGTGTGTGAGGGCTGAGTGTTTGCAGAGAGCATCAAGCTGGAGGTGGGGAGTCAGAGGGCCTGGGGTTTGGACAGTGGCACTGGGCAAACAGATTGGCAATGCTGCTGCTCAAGGTGTCTGCAGATGTACACATGATCCAGAGTGTGTGGTGTGTGTCACCTGCACTAGTGGCCTCTTGCCCCTGCCAGCCCTGCAGGAGGAGGGGATGTGGCTGCCAGGGCTGGCTGGTGATGTGGGTGCCCCTCTGTGCCTGTGCCTGTGGCTGACTGTATGGATGGCTGTGTCTGTGTGTCTGTGTCTGTGGTACATGTTTGAGTTCCTCACTTGCTGGCCCTGCCACCAGGAGGTTCATCAGGAGCTGCCCACATACATTGGGTGCCAGCCAGCACATGCTTTCCCTCATTTACCAGTTGAGCCACTGAGGCATCACATGCCCTGCAAACATCTCCACCATGAACCCATTGGCAGCACAAGAAACCTGGGCAAACATCAGGGCAGGAGCCAGCCCTCTCCCTTGTCACAGGCTGCAGCCTGGACACCCAAAGCATGGTCACTGCTCTGTGGCTGGTGTCCCCAAGTGATACCCCCTGGGCAGGAGGTGCCCATGGTGCCACTGACTCAGGAGGGCTCTGAGCATCCTGAGCAGGGAGATACAGACTCCTGCAGACAGCTGGGGCTCTTATCACCCACGTGCAGCTGGAGGGAGGGAGGGGACATGGAGCAGAGCCTGTGATGCAGAGAGGACTGGGCACTTCAGGAGGATGAGGAACTGCCAAATTCAAGTGTTGGATGAGGTCACACGTGGGCTGGAAACTTCAGGGCATGGGAGGCCATCACCCAGAGGAGGGGTGGGGGAAGCTCTGTGAAGTGGTCCCTCACGGAGACTGACAGCTGTGTTCTTCAGGCCATCCAGCCCCTCTGGACTGTGCTCTGCTCACTCACACAAGCTGGAAGTCCTGGACAAGCCCAGTCCAGCCATGAGCTGAGGAGGAGCTCAGTGGAGTGAGGAGCAGACTTAAGACCATCCAACCCATCCCAAAACTCTTCCTGGAGACAACCTGCAGGTGAGCACTGGCTATCTAAAAAGTGCTGGAATGCTGTGACCTTTCCATCATTCCTTCCCTGCTTTATCATCTTTAGGCAGTCTCTGAATCTTGCATTCCCATTTTCAAGAGGGAATCCTCCATATTTTCTGTAGATCTGCTGGCATCCAGGCTGTAGAGAGAAGAGAGTGAGACTCTGGCAGATGAGGTGGAAGAGATGAGTGGAAGAGGTGAGTTTTCAGAAGGGAAGAGGACATTGAGGAGGAAAAGAATTGCATCCTGCTTCTGCTGTGGAAGACCTACTTAGGGTGAAAGCACCTGGGGCTTGTCCCACCCTGGGCTTGTTATGGGATGGCACTTGGAGGCTGCAACACTCCCAATCTGCAGGCACACCACCAGTACCAGACACCTGAGCTGACATGCTTGGCCTCCTCCGTTGCTCACAGAAACCATCAGGAATTTGAGGCCATGGGTTATGAATCTTGGGGTAACATCTGTCATAGTCTGCACTGGTTTGTGCCCAGACCTGCCTGTTCTGCTCCTGCAGAACCAGACACCCAAGCTCAGGTGCAGGTGTCTGCAGTGCAGATGTGCACCCACCCACCCAAGGTGCATCCTCCTCCAGGAAACTGAGGTCTCCTTGGCCAGGATGAATGCAAGCTCCTGGGGCAGGGACAGGATTGGGGCTGCACTGAGGCTGTGACAGTCCAGCATGAGGGTTTTTCCCACTCCAAGGAAAAGGAAATCACTCTGTCCCTTCTCTTGCTGGGGTGAGTACAGCCCTGGGGTTGCCTCTTCTGAGCATTTCTCCTCCTCTGTCCCCAGCCAACGTGACCCTGGACCCAGACACTGCCAACCCCTTCCTCATCCTGGCTGGTGACCAGCGAGCCGTGGGACGGGGGGACGAGTGGACCTTGCTGCCCAACAGCCCGGAGCGGTTCGACACAGAGCCCTGTGTGCTGGGCAGGCAGGGCTTTGCTGAGGGGAGACACTGCTGGGAGGTGGAGGTGGCCGAGGCAGGGGACTGGTGGGCTGTGGGGGTGGCTCAGGAGTCCGTCAGGAGGAAGGGGATCCTGAGCTTTACCCCCCAGGAGGGGATCTGGGCTGTGGGGCAGTGGTTTGGACAATACCATGCTTTCACTGACCCTGACTGGACGCCCCTGCGCCTTTCCTGCCTCCCCAGGGCCATCCAGGTCTGCCTGGACTTCACAGACAAGCAGGTCGCATTTGCTGATGCTGAAAATGAAGCCCCCATCTTTGCTTTCTGCCTGGCCTCGTGTCCTGGGGAGAGGCTGCGCCCGTGGCTCTGGGTGGGGAAGGGCTCGTGGCTCCAGCTGTGCCCCTGACACATGGAGAGAGCTCAGGGGGCAGGGGAGAGACTGGAAAGCCAAAAATCATCATGGTTGGCCTGGGTGCTGGGAACTGGGAAGGTCCTGCTGGTTTCTCCTCACGTGGTTCCTCAAGCCACCAAGTGGAGGACTGGCAGGTCATGGAGGTGGATGCCACCACAGAGCTCCTTCATCCCCCCACCCCACAGCTGGGACTGCAGGCACAACGGGGAGCATGGAGACTCAGTGCATGGAGGAGCTTGGTGCCAGGAGGGCCCAGGGCAGGAGGGGGCATTGAGTGCCAGGGCAATGCAGAGCTGCTCTGCACAAGGCCATGAAAAATACAGCAGGCAGTAAAATGTGCTGGAGCACTGCCTCTGGCTTTTTTCTACAAACATTAAATTAAAAACCACCAAGCATAGCTGGATGCTGAAGATAACACTTATCATTCCCACACATCCAAAGCCCCTCCTTGCCTTCCCTCTGATTCTCACTGACATGTGCAGCAAGCACATTTCCTGCAGCAGAGCACTAGGAGCAGCTCCAGGGGCAGCTCAGGAAGGGCACGCAGCTGAGCAGTGCCTGAAGTCCACAGGAGAGCCGATTCCCACAGATCTCCCATTCTCTGACCTCCCCCCCATCAAGGGCTCCTTTTCCTCATATAGAATAGGCTGGACTGGAATATTCCAGTTGGAAGGGACCTTCAGGGCTGACCAAAAGTTCAAGCTTGTTAGTAAGGCCATTGTCCAAATGCCTGTTAAACACTGACTGGCCTGGGGCATTGACCACCTCTCGAGGAATCCTGTTCCAGGGTTTGACCATCTTCTCAGGGAAGAAATGCTCAAAACCTCCCCTGGAGTAACTTAGAAGCATCCCCAGGTGTCCTATCCCTGAATGCCAGGGAGAAGAGCTCAGCACCTCCCTCTCCATGTCCCCTCCTCAGGAAACAAGGACTCCCCTCAGCCTCCTTTTCTCCAAAGGAGACAATCCCAGAGCCCTCAGCTGTTCCTCACAGGATGTGCCTTCCAGCTGTAGATCTGCTCTGGAGAACTGGTGTTCTGGGGGAAAGGATGTTCAGAGATCAGCTAGACCCTGAGAGTTGGGGGGGGTCCCACCCAACAGGATCCTGCTAAATCCTGCCCTTAGGAAAGGAGAAGGTGAAGGTAGGTGAAGGGGAATCGTGTCCTGGCTCCAGCCTGGATTTCTCCAGACACATTGCTGGTTGGACACTCTTAGTGCCACCTCAGTTGTCATCTTTGTGGTGGCCTCTGGACACAGGCAACAGTATTGGTCTCCCTGGCCTAGTTTGTTAACTGCAATGAGTTGCAGGGCTGGGTCAGGCACAGGTATCCCTGCTTAAGTCCCTTGCACTGTAGGAGGACACAGACTGGGGAAACCCATGGATCTCTGCTCCCAGCCAGGCAATTCCTTCTCTCTGTGGACGGACAACAAAGTGGATGGGCTAGGCAAAGGTCAGTGTGTGGTGAGCAATTGTACTGGACACATCTGGCTCTCCTTGGGTTTTACTTTCTTTTAATTACAATTATTAAGTAGTACTATTAGATTTTACATTGTTTAAATTATTAAACTGTTTTTATCTCAACCCACAAGTTTTTTTTTCCTTTTTCTTCCCCATCCCACCTTTGGGTGTGTGTGTGTGACTGAGCAGCTGTGTGGTGTTAGTTGCCAGCTAGGGTTGCACCATGACAAGAGATTCACAGCAGAAGGTTTGCAGATGGAGATGGTATAAAATTTGTAAGCTTTGTTTTTGTCCCTTGTCATGGGAAACACCCCAAAGGAGTTGTGCTGTGCATTGAGGAACAACTACTTTAACCAAGGAGAAGAAGACTCTTTCTGAAAGGCAACTCAGTGCCTTGGACAGGAGGAAAGCTGAGTTTTTCAAAAGACTGGAATTCAGCATAAGCTGAATTGGAATTCAGCATCAGCTAGGTTTTTCAGGAGACTGTAATTTTGTGGTTTGGAGGGGGAGAAAACTTTTAATGGGTTCCTTTTTGCTTTCCCCTCCTCCAGAAATTAAAGAAAAATTCAACTCGTTGGGGGTCGAGTTGTGTAATTGCAGGATTTGGGCAAGAAATACAAAAATTTAATGTAGGATTGAACCATGATGACTCAGGGGAGTTTCAATTCAGCTCTCTTTTGCTACAGGTCCATAAAAAGTGAGGCTGGGCCCACAGGGGCTCTAAGGGCACATTTCAGTGACATAACCTGTGCTGGGAGGTTTGTCCCATTCCCACAGTGGGCACAGACAGTGTCACAGCAGTGACCCACTGCCTCCTCAGTCAGTGCCTGGACACAGAGGCCACAGGGCAACTCCCACAGCCCACAGGCCAGAGCAGTGTGTGATCAGAGCTCTGGGATCCTCCTTTTCTTGGAGGAAACAAGAGGCAGCAGAGGCACCTCAATGAACACATTTTTCTTACCAATGGTCTGCCCGAGGTGCTCCAAAACCTGCTTGCACCAGCATCCCTCAGTGCAGCCCCACACACACCACTCAGCCCATCCAAGGGCCAAAGGGCTCTTTGTCTGGCCAAAACATCATCACCTTGCTTGGCCCACACCAGGAAGACTTCTGTGCACTGACAGAGAAACTGCCCAGAAATTATGAAAAGCCCTGAGTTTTGTCCAGCTTTGAAACCTTCTGCCAGGGCTCCTGGGGCAGGACAGGGCAGCCCCCCTGGGCAGCCAGCACTGGGGCCACTCTCAGGAAGGCAGCTGGGCTCTGCAGCCCTGGCCCTCCTCAGTAAAGACACAACAGCCCAAAGTTTGTCTCACTTTTATTTACATAATTGCACAGCCCGTTTCCCCATGACACTGGAACGTGGCGGGTCAGACACTGATTTCCCACATCCACAAGCTGAGCCTCTCCTCTAGGAAGGAGGACAAGACTTAGAGTCACTATTGGGTTTTGCAGGGGCACATGCAACAACTCCAATTATTGGCAATGGCAATAAAGTCAAGGAAGCTGAGTGCAGCCATGGCTGCCCTACAGCACAGGGCCGGGCCCCCACTGCCCCAGCCAGGGGCTTCTGGCTTTCACAGTTGCATATTTGGACCAACACTGGGTTTCCTAACTGGAACACTGGCTCCATTAAGTCCTTTCCCCTGGAACACGGTGTGGGAGTGCCCATCCCTCGTCACCTGACAGAACTCAGCGCATTGCAAGGCCAAAATCCTGGGAGGCAGCTAGGGCTGGGAAGGTTAAAACACTCCCTCATTTTTCTTCTCTGGGAATGTCCTGGTGACATGGGCTTTGCTGGGGAGGGGCTGAGGGAAGGGGCACCCAGAACAAGGCACAGAGCAGTGGTGTAGCACCCACTGCCATGGAAAGGGTGTGCAGAGCAGGGAGTGTCTGTGTGGGAACACGATGGTGCTGGAGCAGGGACTGTGACTGGAGCTGGGCTGCAGCAGCCTCTCTGCCAGGAGCACCAGAGGCAGAGTCACCCCTGCAAAACTGGGAAAAGGGAAGGTGCCCATGGGTATATGGCAGAAGGGAAGGGACAGGCAGGTGCTGGCCCAGACTAGGGAGCAGAGATGTGCAGCCTGGCTGTGAGAGAGGACATTCGCCCCATGGGCACACGAGTCCCTCATGCTCATAAGAGACACCAGCTTGGAGCAGCTTGCAGGGACCCACTGCTGGGCACAGAGCCTGCTGCAAGACACACCAGGGTAGCACCGAGTTACATGAGAACCCTGTCACAGGGAGATGGAGAAGAGCACACAGAGAGCAGGACCCAGGGCTGGAGCAATCCTGTTGGGAGACATGGGACACTGGCCCCTGCTGCTCATGCCACCAGCGACTTCCAGCCCAGGGTCAGGGAACACAAAAAGGAAACTCATCCTGCTTTGCAACTGGAGAGGAGGAGAAGGAGGAGGAGGAGGAGGAGTAAGGGCACAGGGTGCTTTGAATTCAAGAAATGGCAGGTCTCAATCAAGCAGGGCGTTGGACTGATCCACTTGGATTCAGCAAAGGGGCGGAGGGACATAATGTGTCACATGCACCACCCACTGCAAGGGCACAGGCACCTGTCTCATCCCTGTTTTCGACTCTCACCATAACAGGAGCGAGAGCCCAGGCTCCAGACAAGCAGCTGCACACACCTCTGAAGCATCTGGCAGGGCAACATCACTGCTGGCATCCTCACAGCCCTGAGCCACAAGGGAGGCTCAGGAAACTTCAGCACTAGGGACAAGCACCTTCTAGCAGGGTGGGGAGGTGGCAGAGAGGCAAGGACGATTGCCAAACCAGAGAGACCCTTGTCAGACAGGGCACTCTGAGACAGAGAGGTTCGATAGCTGGGTATGCTGGAAATGCAGGTGAAGGAAGGAGGAGGAACGCCAGCCCCACGGGAGAAGGGACCCAGAGCCCATTCTCTGGGAACCTGCAAACTGGAGAGGGGTTTCACTAGAGGACACAACAGGCAGGCAGCGCTGTCAGGGATGAACCCAATCCCAGCAGCTCCTCTGGAATGTGCAAATAAAGCTCAGAGACAGTCAAGAGCACCTGCATCCTGCCAGCACTGCAGGGCATGGTCTGTCCCCTAAGATACATCTGGAACTGATGCTACAGGAGGTCCAGCCTCAAGGTGGTGAAAGGACATCAGCAAACAGAGACTTCAACCTTCTGGGATCAGGAAAGCTTCTTTCTCAGTCTTTCAGAGCAAAGGTAATGGTGGGTTTAGCTAGTATAATCCCCACTCTCAGATCTTCCATCTACCTTTGCCAGACATACCAAGACTTAAGTGCATCTGAGTCCTGGGGATGAGCCAGGATCTGCAAGAAAAGCCTTTTGTGAGATCACGTGTGCACCGGAAAAGATTCTCTCATCTTGAAACTTATTTCTCAAAAGTACAGTACATTACAATACAAAATGTCTCCATCCAGTATTACGTCATTTTACTCCTTCTGGGATTATAATAATTATTAAAAACACTCAACTTTCTAGAAAGGACAGAACACCACAAAAGAGAACAAAGAGTAATGGGAAGGCTGCTGCAGTATTATCAAAACCAACTTAGTGCAAAGGAGAAGGGGCCTTTCAAGAATGGATGATGAAAAGTGTTCTTTATATGCTCATTTGGAGAAAAGGCATAGATTTAACCTCTGAATGAGATCAGGCTGCCAGCTTCTATCCTGAAGCTTAGAACATCAACACAAAAGGACTGAAACACAATATGCATGGCCTTTAAAAAATAATATTATATATAGATATATATATATAGAGAGAGAAGGAGATATTTTCCATGTATGGTACTTAGTTATAGGAAAATGTCCCTGCAGAGAGGCATTTTCTGCCATGAGGCTCTTTTAGGCCACTTCACACAGATGATTATTTGTCTGTTTGCCAAGGTCTAAAGTACGTGCTGACCGCAGAGTCTCTGTGGGTGGGATGATTGTTTCCTGGTGCCCCCACAGCTGCCACGATCCCTGGGCAAGTGGGAACACACGGCCCTCCTGCCGGGCCGGCCCCGGGGGGCGGCCGTGGGACAGCTCAGACGGTCGTCTCATCTGCAGTCTTCTTCAGGAGCTTGGCAGAGAGGAGGGAGTGGGGCACGGGGTGAGGGCTCCGCGAGGCTGGGATCATCAAGCGGACTTTCTGGTTGGTCCTTCTCCACTCCGAGTACAGCTGGCAGTGGTAGCGGAACGACACCTGGCGGGCGAGAACGCAGCGCTGTCACCAACCTGCCGCTCGTGCCGGAGCACGCACAGGGACGGTGAGATGCTGCCACCCCTCCTCCTCCGGGTAGCCCTTATCCCAAGCCAAGGGAGGCAGCTCTGACCCTGACACGGTTTGGGGCACTCCGTATCCCAAGCCTCCTGGTGACACCAGGCTGAGCGTGGCACAGCCAAAGGGGCTTTCTGGGCAGCACCAGCACAGTGGGATGGGGTTTGCTCAGCTGGGTTTGGGTCCAGGCTGGTGAAATGCAGCGGGGAGGAGTCACAACTCACCCCTTCACCCAGACCCAGGCTGCAGCGAGCGCCTTGTGTGGGTAAAACGAGTGTCTGAAATCAATTGGCCTCCTCCTATCTCACAGATCCCAGGGGACCTCCTTCGCCCTTTGCAAATGCCTTCTCTCCTTGGTCTGCAGCAACAGGAGAGCAGCTGGACTCATTTTTCCTAACAACACCGCGGCCTGGGAGACTTGTCCCCTCGAGGGATGCAAAGGCTGGAGGGACCCGGAGCAGTCCGGAAGAGGGAGGAACTGGTGCTGCAATTTTGGAACAGCCCTGCGAGGGGAGCTTCGAGCTCATCTTAAAAGATCGAAGCCAGTCAGCCACTCATCAAAACTAGGTTTTCATACTTTGTAAAACTACAGGAAGCATTTAGCTGGCAAGTAGGAAGTACATCTGACACGGAAAAGTCAGTATTCCTATTACTTCTGGACAGATCTCACACATCTGTTCTGAGAAATGAAGCTGTGCCATGACACTGAGGTAACTGAGCTTACTGATCTGTGTTCTCTCCTCCTTCCTGTTGCAGAGAGGTGGAAACCTCGAGTGGTGGAAATCTCAAGAAAGGCTCCTGCTCCACAGGAAGGAGTTGCATCCTTGGTCACAGCCTCTCTCACAACCCTCCCACCCATTACAGCCATCACCCCCCACCCACCTATCAGCCCCTTGTGCTGCACAACCCAGGGCTGAACATGGTAAATGTGAATAAAGAGGCTTCTCTTAATGTTCTTCTCTGCTCAAGGAAATATGAAGCACAACAGAATTAGAGTCATTTCAGTCAGGACCCATTATTTCACAAAAAAACCCCAAACAAAACTCCACCAAAAATATCCCAAACCAAAACATTTTTCCATTTCCTCCAGGCTTCCAGCTCCTCCAGACCAGTCCTGGGACAGGGAAGATAGAAACACTTCCCCTTAAGGGTTCCAGTTTTAGCTTGGCTTTCTACAGAAAGGAGCCTCATGCAGGAACATGCAGCACAGAGATTCTCCCCCAGGGCTCCTGTGCACTGCAGTGGCTCCAGCTTTGCCCCAGGCACTCCCAGAGCAGAGGCTGCTGCAGCATCAGCTCACCCTGCCCCGGCTCCAGAGTCTGTGGGGGAGAGGAATGTCCAACTCAGGGAAAGGGGTTACTTTGAGAAATTGGAGCATGACATAGCAGAGAAATGGGCCAGGGCATTTCTACTGCCCACAGAACTGCCAGCTTTTTGGAATCCTCTTCCTTTCCCAAAACTGTGCTTCCCAGCAAGCAGCTGGAAAAGGTCATCGACCAGGGATGAGCACACATGGAGCTTGGAATATGAGAGCTAAAAAGAAGAGCCAAACCCAGAAATCCACTTAGCAACAGAACCCTGAAAAAAGAAAATGGGAAACAGAGGGAAGACCCTGGCCTGGGAGCCCCCAGAGAGCAGCTCCAGGGCTCTGAGGAGGGGCCGGGCAGGGAGCTGCCCTGCTGGGCTTCCAATGGCAGCGCTCAGAGGAGCCGCAGCAAAACCACGTTCACTGTCCGGCTTTCCTGAACTCCCCACAAGGGACAAGCTCCTGGGCCCCTAACTCAGCATGTCCAGAGATGCCAAGAAAGGCATCTGCAGGAAGCTCTTTCCCAGCACAGAACAGTTCAACCCCAGACAGGATCAAGAATATGTTCCCAGTCATCCCCAGTGTTCCCCACACAGCAGCAGTGGGCCAGGACAGGCTGGCTGCCCAGCCTTGGCTTGGGGCTCAACTCCAAACCCCAGCATGAGAGAGCCAGAGGTTTTCCTAGGGCCAGCGTGTCTTACCAACCCCTTAAAAAGATTGTTTAGTTGTGAGACACCCCCAAAGCCAGTCTGCACCCCTTCTGGGCACACCCAGTCTGTGCTGGGCAGCACAAAGCATGGAGGGACACAATGGCGAATTATTTTTGAAAATATGAGCAGACAGCACAGATGGGCCACTGCCCGCCACAGTCCCAGCCCCAGCCTCGCTCAGCCATGTCTGTGTCGAGTACAGGACACCCTGGGAACACGGCTCCTGTGCCAGTCTGGAAAGCAGATGATCAGGAAGTGGTTTCTCATTCTCAGCAGCAACTTTAGCAGCTCCCACGTGAAGACAATTAAATGGACATTCAAGAGGAAGAGCCCAAGGTTTTCTCCCACGGGGAGGCAGAAATGGAGGGTTGCACCCACACGGTGTGAACCAGTGCTGCCAGCTCCTGTTTGAGCAGGAACAGGGCCCTGGCAGCTGGAACTTACCAGCGTCCAGAGGACGTAGATTGTGAAAAGTGCTATAGTGAGTGCTATGAGTCCGATGGCCTCCAGCCGGCTGTTGAACTGCAAGTGGTCCTGGGCGCCGCGCAGGCACAGCCAGCCGGAGATCGCCGCCAGCGGAGTGATGAACAGGAAACACACCATGTCACAGAACAGGGTCCTCTTCTCATTGCGGGGCCCGGGGTCCTTCAGCCACTGTGGGGAGGATGGGAGAAGGGGATTAGTTGGCGAGTGGAACAGCAGTGCCTGTGCTGTGCAGGCTGAGTGCACCTGGGGCACACATTTACCTCACAGAAACCTTCTCAAAAATGGAGCTGCAGAGTGTCAAGTCTCTTTTTAACAACTGACAAGGGAAAGGGAAGAGACAACTGAAGAATGTAGGCAGGAGAAGGCAGTAGGGAATACAGAAGCTCCTGGGCTCTGCCCTGCAGTAGTGAGGAGCAGGCAGTAGGAGGTCAGGAGGTCAGTTAAGTCTGGCTTAGGAAAGATCTGACAGGTCTTGGACTGAGCTTCAACAGGAACAGATTCAGAACTCTGTTAACTGGTGTAGGGGCTATGGGGACCAGTGGCACCAGGGCACCTGGGCAAGTCTTAAAGGCAACTGTCCCAAATCTGGCTCTTGGGTTCCTCTGGGAGAATTGTGGCATTTTAGTTTCACAGGCAATCTCCAAATGTTCACTTCTTTTAGGAGCCCTGACTTCCTTCTAGTGTGAGCTCATTTTAGATATTTAACAACAGCAATGGTTATATCTTCCTGGGATTATGCTATTTCAGTCTTTCCTTTCCTATTTTAGAATAGCAAGGAGCTTTAGTTCCTACCGATGCTGAATTGTTACAGCACATCTTTACTGGGATCTGTGTGTGATGATCCTTCATTCTTCCCTGCACAAGGCTGACTGTCTTATTAAGGATTTTCTTGTTTGGTTTTTTTTTAAAATAAAAATGGGAGAACATTATTCAAAAAGCACAATCAGAACAGGGAAGAAACTATCAGGAATGAAATGTGCTAGGCCAGTCAGGCACATCCTACTGCCAGGCCTAGGGGTTGGGTGCCCACTTTGGAACAGACAACTTGGGAAGGGACCCATCTGACAACTCCGTTCACAAAGCTCTTTTCCTACAGGGAAACCATCACTTAAGTGGCAATACAGAAGAGGAAGTGGCCAGTATGAAAGAAATTAGTGAGACCTCAGCACAGGCAACCTGAGGACAGAGCTGGCCAGAGAGACCTGCAGAGAGCAGGGGCCCAGAGGGGAGCAGGGGAGGGGCCACAGGTGAGTACAGATTTAATGACAGCAGGAATGTTCAACAAGACAGACCAGAGGGGTAAGGATGGGATGAAAAGCACAACCAAGTATTGTAGAGATGGGAAAGAGAATGAGGAGATGGCAAGAAACTGGAAGGTGGCTGGGCTGGTCAGAGCTGTGATGGGACACTGAACTGACCACAAGCAGAGGAGAGGATGCTGCACCAACAGGAATGAGCCTGGCCAGGAAACTCTGCTGGGAGGAATCATAAGCACAATGTTTTAGAGATGTGACCTGAAGTATCTGAATGCTCCTGTGGTAACAGCTAAGAAACTTCCATTGATTTTAAAGCTAATTTGAGCACAACTTGATGGCCAAACAAACAGAAAATTTCTTAGAATCATGGAATCATTAAGGTTGGAAAAGACCTCCAAGATCATCGAGTCCAGCTATCAATACAGCACCTCTACCACGTTCACCACTAAACAATGTCCTCAAGTGCCACATTCATGTGTTTCTTGATCACTTCCAGGGATAGTGACTCCACCACTGTCCTGGCAGCCTGTTCCAATGCTCCGTTCCCATCTCTGGACATGCTCCTGCCCCTCAATGTCATTCTTACTGTGAGGGGCCAAAAACTGACCCCAGAATTTGAAGTGGTGCTTCACCAGTGCCCAGCACAGGGGGACAATCACTGCCCTGGTCCTGCTGGCCACACTATTGCTGGTAGAAGCCAGCTGCCATTGGCCTTCTTGGCCACCTGGGCACACCTGGGCTCATGTTCAATCACTGTCAACCAGCACCCCCAGGTCTCTTTCCTTTTCTGAGAGCTTTCAGAGCAGGCAGAACAATTGTTTGGGCAGGACTGGGAGAAGGGAGGTAGATCCACAGGTCGCCCCTTGCATGGCTCTGCAGAGATTAGTGCAATGAGCTGCATGGGGACGATAAGGACCACACACAGTGTGAGCAGCCCTGGGTGGAAGCAAAGGTGGACAGCAATTCATCCCTGCAGAAAAGCTGCTCCTACACATGGCACCTCCTTGGCAGCCCCAGCAGCTGAACTTGGCCACATGCCTGGCTCTCCCCACTCCAACCAGGACAGGGCTATCCAGTGACACAGCACTCAGGGGAATGCCAGGTCACCCTGATGGGACCAATGTCCTTCTAGCAGCAAACCCAGAGCACCCCATCCCCTGAACAGGACATCTGAGGGCACTTTTGACCCTTGTACAATAAGAAGCTTAGGAACTGAAGGCAGATAGGTATTTTGCTGCATCTTAATTCTATTCTTAATTCTATTCTATCCTTGTGACCTTTGAAACTCCTTCTTCCACCCCAAGATGGGAGCTAAACATGTAAAGGCAGGAAGCAAATTAATTTCCTTTTGAAATAGTTGATTTACTTTGCCAATATGCACTGACATAATAAAAAAATAAACCAAAACACAATAAGCCACCCTAAGGGGGCAGGGTTTCTGGCACAGCAGCACATTAGTGCACATGGGACTTTAAATAAACCTTGCAAACAATCCATAAAGTGGTCAGGCATATTAAACAACATTTTTAGGGAAAACTATCAAGTAAACATGGAAAGCAACAAAAGCACAACTTGGTCTTCTTCCAGCACCTTCCATGCTGCAATCATGTCTGAGACTGAAGGGAAAGAGGCAGAGGTGGCTGCTTTCTGTCCACTTGGGCTATGAGCTGTGTCCCAGACTCTGGTGGAAACAACTTCTCTCTGCTTGTGTGACAAGAAATTATTCTGGGTACACCTACATTTCTTTGTCCTCCAGCATGATCCTGAGGCTTTCCCACCTGCTGGGATCAGCAGGGCTGTGGAAGAGAGCTCCTTTCATGGAGCCACAGTAGGGCTATGGGATGATGAGAAGCTGGGTGCTGCAGGGCCCATGAACCTTGGGTGAGCCCAGGTGATGGGAGGCAGGACAGAGGCAGACAGAAAAAGGCACTGAGACATCACCAGTTCCTCTGGAAGCCAAGAACAGAGCTCAAAGCATATCAAAGCAGTCTTCCAGCCAGTTCATCCCAGTATCGGCTGCTCCACAAGTCTTGGGGCTGGGCTGCATTCTGCCCCTTGGGACCAATGGGAATGGATGGGCAAGGGACTATCCCAGCAGCACTAAGCACCTTTTCAGTCTTTCTGGGGGGTTATAAAACGGTGTTTTAAAAATCAGCTTTCAGGATTTTTACAGCTGACTTACCTTGTGTGGCTAAATGGCCAAGGCCATGAGCTGCCAGCCCCTGTCTCATAACCCATGGCAGCGACCAGCAGTTTCCAGCCAGCACGTGCTCATGTCTCTCCCAGCCTTGCAGCTGGATTTGCTCTGGTGAGCACCAGTCAGGACCAGCATTACCTGCCAACCTCACCAGCTGACCCTGCCACAGAGTTCCCCAGTGCTTCACATCCATGGTATGATGCAAGCCACAGCAACACACAAGTATTTGGACATGTTACAAAACATCCCACATCCTTTCTGCCCACCAAACAGTTACCCTGTGGCTGCTCAGGTGCCTGTTGATTCTCCTTCTGCTGCTGATCTGATGCATGGCTATACAAGCAAGAAAAAAACACTTCACCTTGACTCACAGTAGCACTATTAGCCCTGAGAAACATGTTGAATCAAAAAAATATGGTTTCAGACAAGAGACTGTCACATCCCTTCTCCAGGCTTATGCCAAAATCTCCTTGCAAGCCAGTGAGCTCCATGGGCAGCCCCAGCAGGATGGTCCTGTTTCCTTTACCAAGGTGGGAAGGGATATTTTCTGACAGAGTACCCAGAGTCCAGGAAGCCAAAATTCAGAAATGCCCCCAGCCCTGCAAACAGGGCAGTTAAATGCTGCAGAGCAAAGTGCCCCTCCTCATCCTTCTTTCCCCAGCCACCTGCCATCAATGCTCCTCAGGAGCCATCGGGTAGCACAGGGCCCTGGGCTGACCCAAGGACAGCAAGAGCTGCAGGAGCAGTAGAAATGGTGCACAGGAGAGGAACCGACCCAAGCAGTGCTGCAGGTCTCTGGGACACTTTCCTACAGAGCAGCAGGTGCTTCTAAGGTTGGTGTCAGCACGGGAAATACTGACACGTGCAAATACGTGCAGCTGCACCCCAGGGAGAGCACACTGCTCCTCTGCACCACCCCAGCACAGACAGGAATGGACACAGCAGTGAAGAGGGGCATGTAAGAAAGACACTAGTGCTGGTAAGTGTCAAGAGTGAGGGGATGAAGTATTTCCCCATTTTGGCCCCAAAGAGCCATTGCAGTTTGTGGACAAGAGGACCTTGTGTTGGATCTGAGAAGAGCATCCCCAGACAGCAAACAAAGAAAAGAAAGAAAGGAAAAGATTAGAGGGCTGGGACTCAGCTGGAACCAAGAAGGATTTGTTTTTCACTTGATTGAGGAGTTTAACAGAAGCTTGCACTGAGCAAAGAGAGAGATGGGCTGAGGAAGGGTAGCGAAGCACAGATAAGACAACGGTGCAGTGAGTTCAGCAGAAGAGTTCGAGGAAAGCAAAGGGAAAAGTCTGTCTGCGAGGAAGATAAGGCTGGAGGGAGGGTGGGGGAGAGCTTACATCACAGACCAGTTCTCTGAACTGGAGGAGGGGCAGTGAGTGCTGCACTGGGCACTGTGCCCAGAGGCAAAACTTCTTTAACGACATCAACAAGAGGAACATCACAAGTGTTGCCTGCAAACCTCCCTTTGCATGTGCTGTCTGTGTCCCCGTAGCACCTCCCACAGCCACAGAAGGACTGCACGTGACAGACCCATGGGAGGTGTCCCCTACTCCAGCGTGACCCACACAGCCAAGCAAACACTTGGGAGAATTTCAAACACGTGTTGGTGCAGGTGACATCGTGTTTGGAAGTTGCACTTTCCGTAAGAGACAAAAAAGAATCCACTGATCTACATAAAATATTCAGTTTCAATGAACCAAAAGTATTAGCAGTCACTGAAAAGGAAGCACCTTTAATTAAAACTGCACAATCAACACAAATTAAAACAGTAGGAGCAAAACAATGTCAGACCTTTGTACAGCCCAGCACCCCTGGAAGGAGGAGCTGTTTTGAAAAGGCAAAGGGATATGCAGAGATCACTAAAGTTGCCATTTTAAAATAAAGCTGTTAACACAAACATTGCTGGAAAATATCAGCACTGAAGACATGGAAGCAGAATTTTCTTGGGATTCCATCAGGAGACTTGCTTGCAAGGACAGAAATATGGGAACAAGAGGTGTGGCTGAACTGCTGTAGTAGCAACTGGTTCACCAAAGGAATCTTTTTATTTAGTAAGCTGTCTTAAATGAACTTTGCTTTAGCAAAGACATTAAATGATTAGAGAAGCATTATAGATGAGTCCTGCATTACTCTCAATAGCTTTTACCACCAGGATGTGTTGCTTTTCAACATCCCAGTAGTTTTAGCAAAGCCTTGGCTTTGGCAGCAGCAGTTTGTGCCCACTCTCAGAGCAGAGTTCTGTAATCCTTTGGTTCCTCTGCCTGGTATTTACACAACGTGTGTATTCCTCTGGAATAGGGACTGACCTTTGCTGAGACTAAACAGCTGCTGCTCTGACTCCTACCTGAGCTGCCAGCCTAGGACACTTCCAGAGGCCTGGGCTGCTCAGCACAGATCCAACCACCCCATGCCAGGACTGTGCACAGCTGGTGGGCAGTGACAGCCACTGGAGATGGGAAACCACAGCACAGGCAAATGGTCTCAAACACTGGTCTCTGGGCTGTGGAGGTGGTGTTTCTCCTCAGCCCACTGAGAAACACTCAGAGGGGACAAAATTAACAGTAAGTTAAAGCTGAAACAGTTTACAAGAGGTTAATGAACTGAAAAGAGAAGGTCAGTGCCAGAGCAAAACACACAGAACAAGGTGGCCACGGAAAGGAAATACTTTTGCTGGTAACCTGGGAAAGGAAAAACAGGCAGGAGTGGGCTCAGGTACACCAAAACAGACTGACCCAATGCCCACCTCCCTCTGTAGGCTGCAGGGAGAAGGCCAGGAGCTGTGCAGAAGAGCTTGTGGCTGTAGGAACACAGTCACAGTGTCACCCTTGGTAATGCTTTCTGGAAATACAGGACACATACAATACAGTCTCAAATGCCTCCATGCATGCAACTCTGCCTGAAATCCCAGAGGACAAAGAACCTTCATCAGGCAGAGCACTTTGTAAGAAAAAACAGGTTTGTGATGGGCTTTGCTGCAGACCAAAGAGAAGAGTTTACATGGAAGGGTGAACACTAAGGACTCTAAAGAACAAGGGCTGGCTGAGGCAAATTTAAGGCATGAAACATTAAGGCAAATAAATCCAACCCTGCCCAGAGAACTCTGTGACCACCCATGGCCTGGGAGAAAGGAGCTGTCTAAGCTGCAGCAATCCTTTGTGTCCAAAGGCCTGTGCTCCTCCTTCTACCACACTCTGGACAGCAAAGGTTCCAGGAAGAGGAGCCCTGGGCAGTAACCAGGCATTTCCTCTGCTTGATGTTACTGGAACAAAGAAGAAATTACCTGCTCCAGGAAAGCTTGTGTGCTGGAACTTACAGTTCAAACATTTCATCTAATTACTGGCCTCTGAAGTCTTCAAGGGAATACAGAAAGTATTTTGCACTTCCCTGTAAACATATGCATGCACACGAAACTAATATTCATGTAGGAAAATCAAGTATTGGAAAACCACCCCTCTCTGAGGCTTGGCCACCTTGTTCTCTGCTCCTCTCTTGAGAGCCCCAGTTCACAACCCTCTCGTGCTGGAGACCATTTCAGAGCTGACCAGAAGCCACTCTGTCCTCTCCCAGCACAGGCATTGGTGTGGCAGCGTCCTGCACCTCTGGCTCCAGACTCTCCACTCGAGGCTGCAGGTCAACTTTCCAACCACTTGCACAGGTTTAAAACACGCCCCCAACAAGCTCTTAGCCCATCAGTCTCACAGCCTAACAGTTTACAAAAGCCTTTCATGGCTTTTTTACCTTTCAACCAGCTTCTTAGTTAAATAATAACTGAACTAGGCTGAACTGCAGGAGATATTTCCTCCACACCCATGGGCCAGCCCGTGGCTGGCAGAGCTGGCTCTGGACTCAGATGAGTCCCCTACTCCTGGTTCAGAGGTCAGGCACACTGGCAGCCAGCACTGTCACTATTTTTATATTGAACAAACCACAACATAAATAAATGGCTGCTTAAAGAAAACTAAAATACAGTTCTAGTAAGAAATTATCTTTAATCCATGCTGGACAAGGTTGATGCCTTCCCTCCCAAAAGGAGGCTGCAAAGTTAAACTACTGTTTGTGAAATGCTTGGATGACATAGCAGTTAAGTATCCCAGAGAAGGCCATGAATAGTTTGGTCCTGGTGAGTAGTGACACAAGAGCACACAGCAGGATAAACAAGGTTAGCTAGTGAGCATCTTCCATCCATGCACTACCCCTGGAAAACACAGCCTGTGACCATGAAGATCATTCTGTAACACAGAGGTACAAGAGGCCTGAAGTAAAAACTAAGGGAATTTTGTTTGTGGCACTTCCTGACTTCCAAGAAGTCGGGAAGCTTACACAGAAGCATTTCAATTTGACCATGAAGCTTCTCCCCCAGTGCTCAACACAAGGTCTCCAACAGCCCACAGTCAGCCTCAGTCTGAAGGCACATGGGCAGAGCCAGTTCCTCCTGGGGCTGGTGGGCCCTTCCCAAGATCAGCTGTGCTGACAGTGACTGCAGCCACTCCAAGCAGCTCTACCTCTCCCCAGGCTGGAAAGGCAGGACAAGGCAGAGCAAACAGCTGCTTTCTCCTGTGAGGCCCAACACCAGCAAGCAGCATGTCCCCGAATTCTCTAGTGGGCAGCTGACAGCAAAAGAGAGCCAGGATGCTTGGACAGCCTTTCCAACCTGGGACAGACCCTTCCATCAACACCACTGCCATAAAGCATTCTCCCACACTGCTCCCAGTCCTAGACTCCATCCCATTTATCCTCTGCTCCTAATTTTTATTTTGACTTCTCAGTTTTACTTGGTAAGCAGCGAATTTTTATCAGAGCTCCTTAACAGCACACTCAGCGTGAGCATCACTTCCCCCAAAGTTTCAAAACACTCCCCACCCCTCCCCATAACCAAGGGGCAGAGAACTTCCAGATAAGGCAGCTGAGGGAACCACGACATTTTTAAATGACTAAGCAGCATCTTTCCACAGCCCTTTTCTCAGAAACAAATGAACAACTTGGGGATGACACTTCCCAAAAGTATTTGGTGAAGAGCTGCAGCCTGATCTGGTGTGGGGATGAGATTGCACCAGACTGCAGGCAGGGTATTAATGGAAAGTGCCAGCCATGCAGGCAAAGAGTTCCTTCCAAAGGGCTCTGCTCTAAGGGCAGAGCCTCTGCTGCCAGCAGGCACTTCCCAAAGTGGTCACACTCTGTCAACTGACCTCTAAGTGAACAAAGCCTCACAAACCTCACGGGGCAATGCACACTCACTGCCTCTGCCTCTGACCAGCACAGATCCCAGTGGTGCAGGAGCCCAGAGCAGATGTAATAACTCCCAAGGAAAATGAAAAACTGAATTCCAGGACATTTTCCCCACACTCCAGAAAAGGATCAGAGGTTTTATAGCATAGTGGAAGTAATGCAACACAAGCAGCTGGTCTTTCCAGCCATTTTGCTCTAGCAGGAGCCCTCCAGCTGTGGTGTGCCAGGCACACAGTGCATGTGCTGATCAGCTCAACAGTGTTGTACAGGGACCTGCCCTACCTGAGTGCCGCAGCCACAGCACACCCTGCTCAGCACAGCTGGTACCAGACCCACAGCACTCCAGCACAGGGTGAGAAGCACTGCTGGCCCCTAGGAAAGGGCAAGAGCAGGATGTGCTACTATGGGATGTATTAAACCAGGCTACGAGCTGCTTTTCAAGCCACGGAAAACCTCACTGCCCCTGAACTGCTGGAGAGGAAACTGCTCTGGGGCTGTATGATGATGGTGAGCTGCATGTTAGGCTCAGCTCTGCAGCAGGGATCACTCTCACCAGCTACCTGGAGACTTTTCATCCTCCAAGCTCACAAGGCACTAACAGCACTTCAGGCCAGCTGTTCCTCTGGCAGACATCACAGCAGGGCAGTTCATCCCCTTCACTGTGCTCACACACAGTCCCCAAATACAAAAAGTAACAAATCATTTGCATCCCAAAGCCTTTGCCAGCTGGCAGTAATGGCTCAAGGGGTCTATTCCTCTCCAGAAACACAGTGACAGTTATCCTGTGTTTGAGGGACATTAAATGCTGCCTACATATCACCTCTGGCACTCACAGATTCCTTGGTGGTTACTACACCCTTACAGACCCCAGCCCAGAGGGGCTTTTCACAAATTTCAACTGCAACTAAAATGTGATTGTCCCAGACTGCTCACTCACCCACCCTGGGGCACAGACAGGTCAGTGCACATGGGACCCATGACTTTCCTGTCCCACTCTCCCAGCTCCTCATACCTGCTGGAGGCAGACAGTGGTGTCACAGGACAAACTCCTCCAATGCACACTGGCCTTTAAGCTTGTATTCAAGTGTGCAGTTTTCTCAGCCTGTAATTGCTGAGGTGCTACAGCATCTGTGAACAATGGCTAAAGGCACTCCACGTGTTCGTTTCTGGGCAGGAATACTTTACCAGCTCTTAAGCTAAAACATCTGAGACTTGCACTCACAACTTGGCCCACGTAAGCCCTAGCAAGCTCACTGTCCCTGGGCTTGCCTGCAGTGTGTCCTCAAAGCCAAGATACAGCCCTTCCCAAACGTTCTAAAGCAGTGTTTTGCAACCTCTGAAACAACCACTTGAGAGAAATTGGCCAAAGAGCCACTTTATGTTTCAGCAGCCAGGAGAGAAGCAGTAAGGCCCTGACAGCAGTAACCACTGAGGCATTACATGGTCTTACAAATTGCTTTGCTAGATACCTGGTTTGGGTTAGAACTGTAGGCTAAAGCCTTCTCCTGTGTGTGACTGTCAAGCCAATGGCAGTCAGATGCAAGTAAAATCATCCTTAAAACGCAATATCAATTTTGCAAACTGAAACTTGAATGCTTCCCCAGCTGGGGGGCTCATTTCCCCTCCAAAGCTTACTGGGAGGAGATGGGAGTGTGAGAAGGAGAGCTGTGGACTGCTGGAAGGAGGAAGGGGCAGGTACTGTTTTCAGAGGGAAGTGGGAAGAAGTAACATCTAGAATTGATAGGAATGGAAACAGCTGGGAAAAGCAGAATTCCAGTTGTGACTCAGTTTTGATCTAACTGATGAAGCAAGGGGAAGGGAGAGAGTGGACAAGAGCAGTCACCCCTACAAACCTGAATCACCCCCTGCCTCACCACACACACTTTGGCATCAAGCACTGACAAACCCCCAACGACTGACAGGTAACAGAACCCTGTGGCTAAGAATCAGCTCCCAGACCTCCCACTCCTCTCACTGATGATGGCTGCAGGACTGGGGGGCTCCCAAAATTGTTCGTGGTAAATGCCCAGCTGCAGACACTGCTCTGAGGTCACACAGTGTGTTGAAGGAACACCCAAGCCAAGCCAGCAGCACACTGACATGGGGAGAGCCGCCTGCCTGCAGTCCCTGGGCTTTGAATGGGAACTGAGTGGGCTGCAAGAGCTGCAGGACCTTGCTTTGAGCCTCCAGGTTGGACTTGAGGTGCCAGCAACACCCTTCTACGTGGTCCTGCAGTGCTGTTTGGAACAGCAGCAATACCAAGAGCATCTGCTCACCTGCCAACACAGCTCACATATTTTCAGACAGATTAAACCATCTTTTGAAACAAAGCCTTACTTTTGCCTTTTGTATTTCAACTCAGTGGTTTACTTATTCATCTTTGGGGGTGTACACCTGAACGCTGAGGCCAGATGATGGCCTGGTCCAAGCTGCCTTTGTTCCCCACATGTAAAGGCCTTGATCACAGGCAGCTGCTATAAACTTTGAGGGTCAAAGGAAATCTGAAATGTGAGCACACCTAGATAGGGGAATGAAGACAACCTCATGATAAAAAAAACAACAACCCAACTCACCAGCCAGAGTCAGGGTTTTACATTCTATCTCTGGGAGGCTGATGGACCCATCAGGATCCTGGGCACCCTACAGTCAGGATAGAGAGGAACATAAGGACTGGATTCAACTGGGAAGAGCACAGAGCAGCAGGAAGGAGCAAGGCCCAAAGGCTTTGAAGCACACATCATTAGTCAGTATTAGTCAAGGACTTTTATGAACAGTATCAGCAACTGCTGCATCTCACTTTTCAAAATAGGAGATGACAAGGAAGGCACAGGCAAGAGAGCTGCACTAATGCAACACTGTGAGATAAGATTAAAGCTAGCAGGAAAAAAAGAATATTTATGAGAGCTTCATATTTCAGTCAGTAGTGTGGTGACATCTGCATTTGGATGCTCAGGCATTCAAGCACAGCCACAAGCACAGTGCTTGCTGCAGCCCTGCTGCTGGCAGGTGGCACGTGCGAAGGTCAAGGTAAGAGCTGCCCCAAACATCACTACTGCATGTTTGCAACTACATCACTTGGTCTGGTAAGAGACTTGATCTCTTCTAATAGACTCTTCTTTGTGAGTGCTAAGGTACTGTAAGGAGGAGGGGACAGCAAGGACTACAAAGACAGCAGGGCAATCAGTCATTTTCTCTCAAAGGATAAGGAAATAAAACTGAAGCAGGAGGAAAGTAATACCTCTGTTAAAGGTCTTGGTCTTCTCTCTACAACAAATTCTGTGTGGCAGAGCTCACAGTAACTTGTGTTGGAGGAGGACAACCATTTTTCCAGGCAGCTCTTGTGCACGGTGCCCAGTGTTCCTGTGCAGTCACACGGGGACAGCAGCCCCTCCCCATTTCCACCTTCATGACAGATTCGACAGATGGGACCATCACTAAAGAGGCAGAACAAGAGACAAACAGAATGAGATCATGATCAGAGCAGGCAGAACGACACAGCCACAGCATCTGGTCCCACCAAGCCCCAGAAGGGCACATGTACAGCAGGCAGGGTGTGGCAGAGCATGCCAGGAGCCTGATGCAGCCAGAAGCCAGTCGATATTGTAGGTCAGTAAAATCAGGAAGCCCTGCTGCTGAGAACCACAACACCCACGAGAAGCTGCCACAGCAGCCTGGCCAGCTCAGCTGGCCACAGAAGCAACCACAACACACACCCCCCAGCCTCCAGCTCTGCTCACAGTGGGCAGGGACTGACACCAGACCCAACACCAACCCTGAACCCCTGATACAAAGCCAGATGACCAAAACAAAGCCAGATGATCCACAACAGCCACAGTATGCCCCAGCCACCCACAGCCACTCAGGAGGCTGGCAATCAGATCACCCACCCACTCTCAGCCCATCTCTGCTCTGCACTCTGGGCTGAGCAGGAGTAGCACTATCTAAAGACACAACTACACTGATCTTGGAAGCTAAGCTCTCCAGGGACATAACATATTTCACAGACTAAGCTCTCAGCATACAAGTCCTCTGCCCATCCCAGCACAGCAACTCCCCAGCATCCCAGGGGCACCTCTCCACAGAACCTGCTCCACACACTCGGCTTCTCCCTGGCTGTAGAAATGCCTTGGTGCTGCAGCAACCCCTCCCTAACCTTCCTTCTGTAGTTTCAACTAGAGGATCAAACGTCTTTGATCTTGGGACCTCACAGAACCAGAGATGCTTTTCAAGGGAAGCAACAAACACATTCAGAGACACTTGCAATCTTCCTCAGGGGAGGCCTGTGCTGCTCACTGCACTCAAACCACCTGTCTGCTCCCAAGATATTCCTCACACCTTCAGCTGGCACCACTGACTGTGAATGATTAGTGCTACACCTTCCACTAGACCAGGTTGCTCAAATTCCCATCCAACCCAGTCTAGGACACTTACAGGGATGGGGCATCCCAGCTGGCATCCCAAGGCACAGGTTTCTTAGCAGCCCTGTGCCACGTATGCCAGCCCCATGACCAAGGATGTTTCTGGCTCCCTGGGAAGCCTCAAATGGCTCTAGACACCAAAGTTTGCTGTTCTCAGCAGCTCAGTACAGCTCTTCAGCATTCTCCCATCATTGAGGTTGTGTAGGAACAAAATGCTGAACACCAGAGGCCCAGGGCAGGGCTGCCTTCCCTGGACCATGGAAACCAGGCTCGCACTGGTGTCTCACTTCCCACCTTCCAACCAGCCATTTCTTTCACACAACTGTTCTCTTACATCCACAGCTGCCCAGATTTGGAGGTGGGAGAGAGGGTGAGGGAAGGACATCTTTATTTCAAAGACCCTATTGCATGTCCTCTTGAAATCCGGGTAAGTGATACCAGGTACAGAGAGCCATCTCACAGTTCACACTCCACTGCTAATCTGACTTCAAAAAACTCCCCCTGGCTGCAGAACTCTGTGGGATTGCTACCCAACAGTGGGAGAAAACACTTGGCAATCTTCAAAAGCAGCAGTGCCATTTCCATTAGTTTGCACAGAAAGCAAGACTGAGACGTGGAAGCACAGCTCAAGGAAAAGGAGCACACTGGGGAAAAGGTTGGTGAGACATAAAGGAAAGAGAAGAGCCAGCAAGGAAATGCATGTCAACTCACTAAGGGAGAAGCAAGACTCCTCTCCTGGTGCACCACTGGAGATCTCTACCACTTTTAATTCAGTTTTCAGCAGGTCTCATCCCAATTGGATTTTTGCTCATGTTTAGAGCTCTGAAGCAAAATACACCCACAGCACCATTGCCCTCTCTCTGCCAAGTATCACTGGAGAACCACCCACCCGTGTTCTCTCCTTTTCACATGCCTTTTATTCAGGGGACTTCTTCAGCCAGGACAATCCCTGGAACAGGAGAGTGGGGAAGTGATGGAAACTCCATCCTCAGAGATTCTGGAAACTGCACTGGATCAGGCTCTGAGCAGTCTCTCTCTGAAAGGAGCCTGGAACAGACATCCTACAGAATTCCCTTTCAATTTGAATTACT
Source organism: Serilophus lunatus (assembly GCA_013399895.1). Lineage (NCBI taxonomy): Eukaryota > Metazoa > Chordata > Aves > Passeriformes > Eurylaimidae > Serilophus > Serilophus lunatus. Next base: position 315,180 of record VXBA01000040.1, read on the forward strand.
TGATGATTCTGCAACATTTATTGCCATAAAGTGCCATAGCAGGACAACCAAAGCACAGGCCACACACAGAGCCTTAGTGACAGGGACAGACAACCCCTCAAAGCCTCAGTGCTCTCATGCATCTGTTATTTCCAAAGAAAAGCATCTGTAAGATATTTCATCTGTTCTCTTCCTGTTTGAGAAGTTTCATATTTCCAGGGCATTAATGTAACCTTGGCTACCAATAAACAATCCAGAATGAAAAAATTTGCTGACAGTGTGCAAAAAAAACCCCTCTTATCAGACTTCATTCTCCTTCCTTCCTATCCGGAGGGGGTAGGGACCTGGTCACACTCTCACACGATCCACCCTCACTTTTCCATCAGGCTGTAGAGACCATATCACCAATCCAACATTCCAGTGCAGTCACACTGCTCCAGCTTCTCTGTGCCAAGGGCTGGGGGCAAGGAAGAGCCTGAAATCCAACACCACCGAAAGGAGTGAGCTGGTGTCCATGCAGACACATCAGGGCTCTTGTTGGGGTTTTTTTAACCTGTGTTCCCAGGCATTTTTCCCACAGGATTATTACACCTCCACAAGTTCTAAGGGGTTAAACAACTTGTCACTCAGCCTGTCTGCTGCCAGAGAGCAAGCCCAGGCCCCCTCACATCTTCACTGACCCGCTCCAGGTTTGCTGGAGGCAGGGTTACATTTGCCACCATTCCCAAACAGCTTCCCCTGCTCCCTCCCCACACCTCAGTCACCACTTTCACGCCTCATGAACGTTTGGCCAAATTCATTGAAAAGACAACAGCTGTTCAGACAAGATTTCTGAACACAAAAAGTGACAGCCCTCACTGCCCGGCCTGAACAACACTGTCAAGTGTCCTCTGCTGTGGGAGCAGCTCAAAGTACGTGATGAGGAGTCACATCAGGAGGTGTCTGAGCCCGTGAAGCTGCCATGTGTCCTCAGCAAGAGCTGGAGGCCGCAGCTCCTGCCACACGAACCCCCTCCCCTCCCTGGGCTGGAGATGAACTCCACGCCTTCCCCCCAGAGGCTTTCCCAGAAGAGGGGCCGAGCTGCACTTGCAGCCCTGCAATCACCCCCACGGCCCCGCTGCCCCGTGAGCGTGGCACCACCGCGGCTGCCGCCCTGGCACACGGCGGGAGCCCTGTGCCCCCCCGGGCCCCGCAGGACACGAGTCCCGGCCCAGCACCGCCACCCGCGGCGTGAGGGCACACAGAGCGCGGGCAGCGCCCGTCAGAGCCCCGGCACGCTCCTTCACAAGACAACACGCCGCCTCCCCGGGCCGCCAGAGAAGGGGCCCCCAGCCCCCGCCTCACCTCTGGGCGCCCAGCGCCTTGATGACGGTGGAGAGGAGCCGCCCGTCCTTGGCGGTGACCTGGGTGATGTACTGCGGGCGGCCCCGCTCCGAGTCCTCCACGGCCTTGCAGAGGGCGGCGCTGCCCGGGCAGTCGCACAGGGAGCCGGGCAGGTGGCAGCAGTCGCCCGTCGTCATGGCAGCTCCGGGCCGCCGAGTCCGGGACCGGCCCCGGGGAGACCTGCGGGAAGGGCGCCGCAGTCAGAGCACGGCCCTCGCCACCCCCCCGAGAGCCCTCGGTCCCCTCCGCCAGGCTTTGGGAGGCTGCCTTCCCACCACATCAAGGCTCCGCATGTTCTACTTACATAACTTACGGCCAGGACGGCAAGTTTATCTTTGCCAGAGAGAATTCCCGGTACCCACCCTTCAAACCCAGTGTGCCGATGGGGAGGCAGCCAGGAGCCCCCCCGGGCCGGGGCTGTTCTGGCCACAGCAGTCCTGAAAACTTCGAGACACACTCTGCAAACACAGCAAAGCCTCATCCAAAGACAGCATCGACCCAGTCGGGGTGGCTGGGCTCTTCAATTTGCTTCTGAGCACTTCAAAGTCTGTCAAAGCCCACCCCATGTTTGATTTTTCAGGGTTTTTTATTTCTTCACAGAAATGCACACGGTTCCATTTCCACACCCCCTGTGGTACATCCCAACAGCGAACATGTGGGTCTGCACTTCCCAAAACTGCCCGAAGTGCTCCCTGGGAAGGGCAGAAGGCCGGTTTGCCTCCTTTCCCTCTCAGCTGTCCAGACCAGTCACGACTTTTACAGACAGCAAAGCACACCAGCACATCTTCAGCACTTCTGCGATTTACCCAGCCAAGAGAACACAGGGAGCAAACAGGAAACGCAAGAATCGGGGAGAAGGTGCAGAGAAAAGGCCAACCCGGCAAACCAGGAGCTGGCTGTGCCACAAGGCACACGTGGAACTAGAGAGCTCTCTGCCTCTGAGGGAAGCCAGCAGCTCATCCAAGCTTACAGCAGCAGCAGAGCTCCTCCAGGGCAGGGGGTATCTCATCCCCAAAGTCAGGAATGCTCTGCAGATTCAGAAAAATCCCATTTTCATCAATTGCCTTTAGCCTGGTCCCTGAGAGGCAGCTGTGCAGAAATAAAGGGCTGGGGTTACAGTGAGTCACAAGCTGAACACAAGCCAACGACATGGTCCTGCTGGTAAAACCAAAATGCCTGTGTCTGTAAACAGGAGAGCCTTATGTAAGGCACACACAGTAATCCCTGTGCAGCAGGGCTGGGATCAGGGCTAGAATGCTGCCTCATCCCAGTGGCTGCATTTCAAGAAAGAAAGAAATCCATAAAATAAGTTCAAATGAAAGCAATGAAAAGGACAAAAAGTGGGGGGAGGGCAAGAGGGGGGACAAGGAAGAACTAAAATAACCCTAACCCCAAAGAAGAAATATGAAAAGAATAAGGTTTGTTAAATTTACAAGGGGCAGGGGGAAACCACAATCTCCCTTTCCTGCAAGTAGGAGCAGGCAAACAAATCCTCACCATCCCATCCATGGAAAGAAAATAAGGGCTTGCTCCTGACTGGAGAAGAAGAAAACAAAAAGCCAGTACAAGAACGTGATCCTTGAAGCCCAGAAAACACTGATTTGGGTAAGCACAAGTGGTTTTTCATGTCTTGGAAATGAAGCATCTCTCACACAACCAAGGGCTTTATCTGCCAGGACAGCCTTCTGTGTGTGCACGTGTTCAAGAGAGAGAGAGAGCCTTCCACTGGTGTCTCAGCACCAGATGCCAATTTTAGCATTTTACAGAATATTTTCTAATTTCTAGTAGAAGACTTGCAAATCTCTTTATTAAAGCTGCTCTTGGTAACTATTTGTGATCCTATCTGAACAGGAATAAATTTGAGCAGGTCAATCCCCGTCCAAACACACATGAATATTTTCATCAACTTAAAAATTCACTTCACAGGCCCAGACTCTCCCTACCTGTGCAAAGAGCACACAGGGCTAGAGTCACTTTTCTTACTGCTCTCCTGTTAAAAAAAAGGGCTACAAATTCTCCAGCTTTAAGGAGCAAAAACTAAGATGACAAATGCTATTGGAATGACTTAAGTCAGCTGTTCTACAAGTCAAGCACTTCTTCCAGTTTTAAGAACCTCCTATTGACTCAGGCATGAGAAGATATATGCTTTTAATAAAAAGGTCTGTTCCATTTCTTCAGTCAAAATGTTGTTTATTTTTAAGTCCAGAGGAAAAAAAGTCCATTTTGTGTATTGGAATAAAACTGTGACTGTGTGTCCTGGGAGGATTTACACTGAGGCTGTTTGTGCTCCACATCTGGCAGACACAGGCAGCCCATGGCCTTGCCCTGGCAGCCCTGCTCAGGCTGGAAGGGAACAGGTTTCTGTTACCAGTTATTTGGTGTTTCCTTGTTGGGGTCCATCCAGGGCAGAACCTGAAATCACTGCTCTAATATCTGACTCATGTCATTGAGCAAATACAAAGGAAGAGCAGCAAGTTTTTCATGGATACAGCCAGTGAAGAGGCAACTGAAATCCAAAGATAACATCTGCAGTGCACTCGGGTTCCAGCTCCATACCCAGAGAACATGAGCCCCAGTGTCCCTGAGGGATCAGCTCAGCAACACACTGCCTTCTCACAACTGTCAGCAGCTCACCCAACCCAAACTCAAGGTTCACAGAATTGTTCAGGTTGGAAAATCCCTCTGAGATCATCCAATCCAACTCTTCTCCCAGCACTAACCATGTCCCCAGGAGTCACATCCACTGTCTGTTAAATCCCTTCAGAGATGGCAGCTCCACCACTGCCATGGGCAGGCTGTGCCACTGCCTGTTCACCCACTCCATGAAGAAATTTTTTAAATCTAGACCTCTCCAGCACAGCCTGAGCTCATTTCCTCTCATCCTGTCACTCTTTAACTGGGAGAAGTGACTGACCTCCACCTGGCTGCACCCTCCTTGCAGGGAGCCTCAGACAGCAAGAAGGTCCCCCCTGAGCCTCCTTTTCTGACCCCCCCAACTCCTTCAGCTGCCCCTCATCAGATTTGTGCTCCAGACCCTTCCCCAGCCCCATTTATAGCAGAAATGCCAAAATCCCAGAGTGAGAAACAAGACCCAAAGAGCTGGGATGAACCACAGTTTTTTTCTAAGCACCTGTGATTTCTGAGCCTGTTCCTTGGGGGTACATTTCTTGTCTCTGAGACAAGAGGTTTATCAGCAATATCCCCTCTGCTGCTACAGTTAGACCTGAGCAAATCAATCAGAATTCTCTTCTCAGCAACATTTTGCATCCTCCCTCAGCTTCTGAGCAGATCTAGGATATAAAGGGCTTTAAGAGTTTGTAAATATTACTCAAACTGAGAAAAAACACAAACCCTGTTTGTGGAAGGTTGGCTCAGAAGAATGAGTTCTGCACTAGGACTCCAAAACTCAAACATATGCAGCAATGAGCCATTGCTCCAAGAGCAGCTTGTGCTCCATTGCTGCTCCAAGGCAGAGTCTGGGGGTGGGATCCTGCCCCAGGGCTGTGTGGAACACCCCAGCAAGAGATTCCCCCTCCTCAGTCCTCAGGCATTGCAAGGAGACATGAAATCCAAAGGGAAACAGGGGACAAACCTCCCCCAAAAGACTGCAGAGGTCAGGCTGGAGCAGAGTCATTCACCCAGGGGAGGTGGACATGCCCGGGGGGAACAAGTAACTCAAGGGTCCCCGAGCTCTGTTCCCCATAGTTAGACTTTGCAGACAGGTAAGACAGTTATTTCTCCCAGACAGGGAAACCACTGCAGGCCAGATGAGCAGCTGCATCAAAGCCACAATGGGAAAAGCAGAGTCAAGGTGAGAAAGACACCAGGAGAGGCTGGAGCCAATCGAGGGCAGGGGCAGGTCTGGGCTCCCCTGTGCTGCTCATGGCCCGTCCCCTGATGAAAAGCCCAAGCAGTGGAAAGCCCTGGAGCAACTGTGAGGCTCTGACAGGATCCAGAGCAAACTGGGACTAGAAGCAGATCCACCTGCTCTGGGTGCAGTGCATCCACACCAGCTCCTGGCTTCCTGGGACATCTCCACCAAGAACAAACACCCAAGGCACAAGTGGCTGAGCCTGTTCCTGCCCCTGAACAACCATTTCCCTGATTACAGTACCTGAGACCTGGCACCTCCTCATGGTGCCAGCAGAGATCACCAAGCTGTGCAGCCAGCACAACTCACCCATCTGTGCACAAGGACATTCCACCTCATTCAGCAAGTAACCCACTCACTGACTGCAGATCAGAGCTCTGACTGCTGCCCATGTGAGCTGATGTGTGACCCTGGGTGCAAGGCCACCCAGCCTGCTTTCCAAAGCCCTTTGAGCCAGGTTGGGCACACAGAGTTTCCTCATCACATGATCCTGCCAATGTCACCAGTGAACTGAAGGTTTTGCTAAAGGGCATTTCCAAGCATCAATGCTTTCCTTTTCACCACAAAAACTGCACTTCTCAAATCCTAGGCCCTACAACCATCTGAACACATCATGAAGGAGACACATGCCAAGAATTGCTTTCTTCACACACCTCAGCACCTGCCCCCACACACTGTGTCCTCCAGCTAACACACACTTTCCCCAGCCCAGGTTCAATCCCTGCTGTGCAGCACATCCCTCAGCACCAGCCCTGCCCTCTGCAGTGCCTCCAGTGCCTCACCAAGGTACCTGCAGCCCCCGAGCTCTGGGCAACTGGCAGGGAACCCACTCCTAAATATCTGACCCCCAGAGCCTCACCCACAGTGATCACACACCTGAGACACTGCCACCAGAGAGACCCATGAGTGGCCTGAAGTGTTCCTTGTGCAGTTAAAAGCTTGCATAAGTGGATTAATCTAAAGAAAAGAAAAATGAAATTACTAAAACCCCTCAAGAACCAGTCCCAAACTGCTGCAGGGCTTTGTTTTTAATTAAGTTTGTTTAAACAAACTCTCTTGCTGAGAGTTGAAAATCACAGCATTATTTTGTTCTTCATTAAAAGCATGTGATTTTGTACATCAGCTGACTCCCCAGATTCACCCTGCCAGTGTGCTATGTGACACCTGAAAAGCACCCACAAAGCCAGCAAAGGGCCTGCACACACCTGAACCATCAGCAGCTCACCCACTGCCCAGAGCTCAGCAAGGAATGAATCAGTCCTATGGTCACAAGTGACCTGAATACATCAGTCCTAAAGTCAGGGTGCAAGAAGAGTGACACAGCATTTTATGGCATGTATCCTAACACTCAAACTAAGATCTGATGTCACACAGCAGCTTCTAAAGCATTTTAAAATTTGGTAAAGAACACATAGGAAAGCATTTCACTTCCCAGCAGCTCCTTGAGTCCTGCCCTACCTGCAAAACTGCAGCTACAGGAGGCACTGTAAAAACTTCAGCCTGGACTTGCACTTCAGACAGTGCCAAGAGAGCAGTGCTGTGGATCAGAGTGCAGGGGACAGCCCTGACCCTGGGCTCTAAACAGAACAAACCACAAAAATCAAGGGGCAATCTGGAAGCTTGTGAAACTTCTGATAAAACTTCACACCAGGAACCTCCTCCTCCTCCTTTAACAGCAAACCTGGGGGCTGAGCCAAGGTGAATCCCCACTGCTGCCCACACAGAGTCACCTGCCTCCTCCCTGGGGCTGAGTTTACAATGCTCAAAACATGCTCCACATTCAACCCTGCAATCCCAGGAGGAGGTCAGAGGCTTTGAGCCTTTGGGGACTCCTGTGTTTGTCACATTTGGACATGACCCCAGTCAGGGACCTGGCTCAGCTGCCCCCCCATTCCAGGGGCACAGCTCAGCAGCAGCCAAGGGTAACACCAGCCTTCACCCACTGGCTGCTGCTGGAAACCAACACCCACAACTTCTCTGTATCAAGCCACTATTTAGACATATTCTAGAAGCTCTCTGATGTCTTGATTATTTAATTATGGTCTGATGGTTTGTTTTCCAGACACAGATGAAGAGACTCTTCCATTTTTTCCAAAGAGACACACTGCCAGGATCTGACTGCTATTCCCCATGGGTAAAAAAATACTGCAGCAAGCCTTGATGATCAATAACTTGTTTTCCAAAGCCTTCATCCACACACATCACTCCTCTCCAAAACTTCAGCAAATTGCATCAACATCTGCAGTAGCTGCACTTCATCTCCTTTTTCAGCACTGCAAAAGTATCAGCTGGCACAGGCCCTGAGGGGCTCCCAGCAGAGGGGAAACCCTAATTTTCAAACAAGGCCATAGGGATGGGGCTGGTGTGGCCCCAGCAGGGCTCTGGTCACCCCGGAGTTCAGGGTACTTCTCACTTTGTTCACCCCACTGGTTTTCAACCAAGTTTTCTTTTTAGAAGATTGTTGACTAATACATAATGAAGTTACTTAATATTCAAAAAGAAGCAGGTTCAAGATCACATGCTCTGAAAAGAAACCAGTATGAAAAGGAGAAAGCCCTGAAGGATGACTTTTTTCTTGCTGTGCTTAGCAAAGATCAGGCCTTTGCATTGCAGCTGCAACATCAAAATGAACAAAGCTGCCTCAGATCTTCCAAGACTCTTTATCCACACAAAGCCATATGAAAGGAAAGTTTACTGCATTTTAATTACCAACAGCTGGAAAACTAAATTCAACACTAGAAGAAAATTCTTTGTAGAGGGTATCTCCAACCAAAATCCCGTCATCTTAATAACAAGTTTCTTAAGGAAACAACTGAAAAGCAGCTGGGCCACGAGGAACACCTGCAGCTCCTCTGAGGATTCAAGACATCAGCTTTTAGGTGTACAGCAGTACAACTCACTACATCATGCAACTACCCAGACCCTGCACCCACCCCCCTTTGCATTTTATCACTGTCTTTCTGCAGGAAAGGAAAGGTGCATTAGGAAGACTTGAAAGAGCTACTGAAATCATGAGCCAGGGTGAAAAAGAAATGGGTTATTGTGCCCACCAAGCACTGCTTGCAGGGTGCTACCCAGCAGTGGGCACAACAGCCAGCCCAGCAAATACAAGCACATCCCTGCCCTGCTGAAGGCACCAAAGCCTCTCACATCTCTTTACACCCATGTCCTCTACCAAGACACCAGCAGCAGCACCACAAAGGCACTCCTGCTTCCCAGCACTCCTCTTCAAAGAGAGACTGACTCTTCAGCAAGGCCAAAGCTCCTGCACAGTCACTTGCCAGGCAGTCTCAGTTTATTCAGAAGAAATGGATATCCCAGCTCTGGGTAATCCATCAGAAACAGAACTTTAGTGCAGCAGTTCTGCATCCATCAGACCAAGACTGCAGCACCCACACACCCTGGAGCAGTCAGTCCCTCAGAGGGTATGACTCAGGAGGAAGAGAAACATGATTTCAGGATCAGGGATCCCATGCCAGGAAGAACTTGCATCCTCCTCAGTGTTTTCCTCCTTGGAAGCACCATTTACACTGTTGTACAAATCACAACTCTCTGCTTGGAGACAAAGTGGAGCAGGCACAGAGTGCCAGCACACAGCCCTGCTCACTCTGCCTGCCCAGAGCAACCAAGTGCTCAGAGCCAGGCTGCACACCCAGCTCCCAGCAGACAGATGGTCTGGAATTTAACTTCACTATTTATGTTTTTCAGCCTAGCTATACTACAAATCTCTTCAGCACACTCATATCACACTTCAAAGCTTTCCAGCAAAGGCACCACCAGAGGCAGACTGTGATCCACCACTGCACTCTGGAGAGCTGCAGCTGAGAGCATCCCCATGGTCAGCCAAACTCCCTGATCCCAGGGTCTCCCTTCTGCCCACTCCTTACCACCACAAATTCCCTCCTCAATCCCCAAGTGAAGCTTCACAATCAGGATCTGTGCTGCAAAACTCTCCCAGTTCAGCTGGCAATGTCTTGCTTGGGCTGCATTTCTAGTTCTTCTGGAGAGAGGCCTCAACTGATTTGTCTGCAGGGAAGTACAAGAAAAACTGGGAGGAAATAAATTGAAAACAGTCCAGATTTGTAGTTTACCTTTTCCCTCCCACCACTTTCAAATCTAACCCAAAACAGCTTTCAGCTGAAACAGGACTAAGGTTCCCAAAGCTTCAAAGGAATCACTCTTAAAGCCAAGACTGCATGAGCTTGGTGCATTCTCCCTTTTGCAGAGAAGTGCTTTAGAAAGTAGGTTTGATTTGTTTGTACTCCTATTTGCTGAGCCAGTGCTGCTCCTTGCCCCTTGTTCCCTCTTTTTTTGGGAACAGGAGGAGAATGTTTCCTTCAGCCTATCATTGGTTTCATGACAACTGATTAAAATTGCAAGAGCAGTTACAGCACATCTGCCCTTGAGGTTAATCACACACTATCATCTTGGGTTCTGTCAGGAACTGAAAAGTTTTGTTAGAATTGCTACATAAAATCTGGAAAACTTACAAATGCCTAATTTAACTGAAAAAGGGACAAATGACAGACACCAAAGGGTACCACAGTTTGTCCTAGAGAGGCCTGGGGCAAGGAAGGCATTTGCATGGCTGATGGGCAGGAAGGGTGCAGGTCAATACACTCCTGTCAGGCTGTTCCCTACACTGGAGGATACACAGGATTCAGTCCCTGCCTTCAGGATTTTGCCATTCTGCACTTTACCATCAGAGCTTAGGGCTCTCACACTCTGCAACTGCACAGTGGGAGAGACACATTCCACACCCAGGAAAGGAGCACAAAACCATGAAAAGCCCAGGAGGGACTTCCCCACCTTCCCCCCGTGGGATGAGCTCTCCCAGCCCCCCACTCCCAGCAGAGCTGCACTGCTGCTGTGATGCTCTAATTGCAGCAAACACGGAGCACCTCTGGGGAACAGCTGCAGTTGGAGGTGGGGGGAGACCAAGACCAGGCCTGGAGAGATGGAGGACCTGCTCCTCACGTGCATGACATCAACTGTCTTGACAAGCCACGACCTGTGTGTGCCACAGCACAGAGGAATCTGTTGTTTCACCACCAGAGAAACCTCTTGTACACACACTTCACAGAGACATTTGCCTACCTTTCCTACACTGGGTTGGTGCTGTGCTCATTGCCTTCACAGAACACTGTCCCCTGGCTTAGTTCTTCACATGACTTGCCCTGGACATCACAGACACTGAGATGTGCTCAGTGTGCTCCCATGGGGACAAGCAGCAGGGACAGAGACTGTTTCCCACCCTGGGAAAGGTCTGAGCTAAGAGCAGGGAGAAGCATAACTTCATCAGACAGGGAGGGAGAAGAGACACATCAGTTCAAATTTTAATCTGGAGGGCAAACAGAAACTCTGAAATCTCCAAATATCTAAAGATGAGTCAAAGTCAAGTGGGGAAAAAATAAACTCACCCTTTAGTTTACAGTTGAGGATGCCTGATTCCTCCCTTTACCTTAGAAAAGTTTCTGTGTCTTTTAGTGGGAAAAGCCAGGATATTTTAAACAATAGTGGAAAAGCCCCAAAATGCACATTTCACTTTGTGCCTCTGCCTGCAGAACTACTACAAAGTCCCATCCTGAAGGCTTGCAGCAGTCCCTTGGGACTAACAGACAATCAGAGCTCATATCCAGCCTCAGCTTGCCCAGCTTGTGCCAGATACATTTTGACTTGACTTTGGTCATGCTGTTCTAAGAAAACTCTGCTAAACACCTCCCTTTGAAATATCCCATCTGACACTTGCTTGATGCAGGCCAGCATCAATCATCCAGGAGGGGAAAGGCCCTGTCCCAGCACCCCCCAAGGCCAGAGCTCACAGGCAGCACTCTGCAGTCCTGTCCTCTCCTGGCTGCCTTGGCTGGGGTGACCTCAGCCTGCAGCCTCCTGCAATCCACAGCAAACATCCCCAACAAGGAACATCAGTTCCAATGCTTTTCTCTGTTTCCACTCAGAGGGTGCCAGTGGTGCTGATGAGCTGACCATGCACAGACACCCCCAGACTTACAGCTGGCATTGACTGTCCACAGAATACACATCAGGCTCACACCTGGCTTTTTCCTGTGCCACCTGCTCTGCTCCTGGCAAAGTTACAACTTCCTTGATATGCAGGCTGCCCACACGTGCTTAGGGGACCTTGTGTCCTCCACTGAGTTATTAAATCCACTGTCCCAGTGCATGAGACAAAGGGATTTGAGAGTCCCAGCTTCTTTCCCAAAGGGTGACAGGCAGCTTCAAATGCACCTGGAAAAAACAGGGCACTTCCAACCCTTCAAACACTCTGCTGCACAACCCTTTGGAGAGGCAGGAAAGTATTCAGACACTCTGGAAAGCCAAGGCTGTCCAGCTGTTCCGAGGCTCACTCTGTGCAAGGGTGGCAGCCAAGAAGGGCTGGAGGGAGCAGGGGGACAGAGGGGCTGAGCCACAGCCACAGCAGCTGGACAACCACAGCAGCACCACAGGCATCCTCAAGAACCTGGAGAAAGGCCAAGAAAATGGTAGGAACTGTGTCAGAAGGGAAAGACACGGAAATAAATGCTTGCTGGAAAGAGAGTAGAGCAAGAGAATGAGAGTGCCAAGGAAAATAAGAGCTGGGAAGGAGAAGGGTTGAGGGAGAGACAGAAACAGTTCCTTGGGGATAAGCAAATAAAGGGCACAGGGTGGGAGGAGAAGCACATCCCCCTGACAGATCTTCACTGCACACATCAGGGCAGGACACGGCAGGGATGGGGCTCTGAATACAAACAAGGGGGATGAACAGCCAGAGCTGCTCTGGAATACCCTGACCCTTCCAGCTCACCACCAAGAACCCTGAGTTGAATGACCCCCCCCGTCCTTTGAAACCCTAGCTCTGCACAGTCGCACAGCAGTGCGGGGTGTCCCCGGGTGTCGCCCTGGGGTGGGCAGTGCCGGCAATGGGACACACGGGCCCCCAGGGCCATCACGCGGCTTTTCAGTTTTCAGCCTTGGTCTCCTCGCCAGAGTAAGAACGTGCTCAAATAAGCAGAGCAAGTGTTTGAGAGCGTGACAAACACCCTTCCCATGTCACCATCACCCTCCTGCACACGAGCCACAGGCTCGTCCCTCGCGCAGATCTGACAAAGCAGCGCTCCAGGGCCCTGGCACGGGAGTTGGCTCAAGGAAAGTGCCTCCCCCGAGGCAGAGACTCGGGGGCCCACAGCTCTGATGCCACCCCACCCCAAACTCCGCGGGGAGGCGGCCGGTGCCCCAACACAACCGAGCTGTGCCAGCACCGAGCGCCCTCCCGGCACCGAGCTACCCACGGCGGCACCCGGGGCCAGCGGAGCGCTCCCGAACGGAGCCGGGACGGGCGGCGGAGCCCGGAGCCAAGGGCGCCGTGCCCAGGGACGGCCCCGACCCACCACGAGGGACAAGGGGCCGGGACCGGCCGCCGCCTCTCGGGCCCC
>VXBA01000040.1:328211-346346 GCA_013399895.1 Serilophus lunatus
TCCCCGCCCGCGCCGCGCGACACCGACCAATGGGCTGCGGGGAACCCGCCGGCGTGGCAACGTGACCCCGATGGCAACAGCCGGCGGCCAATGGCGGCCCGGCTCAGCGGCGCGAGCCCCACCCCGGCCACGCCCCCTGCAACAAGCCCCGCCCCGCGGCGTCCCGGCTGGAAAAGCCTTGGGAATGGCCATTGGGAATGGCCATTGGGAACGGCCACTGGGAACATCCCTGGGGAATGGCCACTGGGAACGGCCACTGGGAACATCCATTGGGAACGGCCATTGGGAATGGCCACTGGGAACATCCACTGGGAACAGCCCTTGGGGAACAGCCACCAGAAACATCCACTAGGAACATCCCTGGGGAATATCAATTGGGAACATCCACTGGGACCATCCACCAGGAACAGCCACAGGGATCATCCCTTGGGAACAGCCCATGGGGACGTCCCTAGGGAATACCCACTGGGAACAGTGGTAAGATCATTGGGAACAGGCCCGGGGAACACTGGGAACATCCATTGGGAACAGCCCTTGGGAACAGCCCCAAGGCACCCTCCCAGCTCCAGAGTTGTGTCCCCACCTTCCCCAGCTGTTGTCTGGAACAGAACTTTGCACACGTGGTATGATTTGGCAATCTTTATATCCACAATACATCATAACCATGCACAGAAACCGAGGGCTGTGTGTATTTACAACGTGAATTGCACTTAACACAGGAACCAGGAGAGAAAGTAAATGAAAGGAACCTCTCTGAAAGGTCCAGTGCTATTTATAGCCTACAAAGCCTAATACACAACACTGCTGTGCACTACCTGACCAGTGTAAAACAGGAATTGCTGTTAGTTATTGAAACAGTGCAGCCCTGGAGATACTCGTTCCATGGAAACATTCCAGGGATCACCATTCCAACTTGTATTTGAGTCCATGAGTCCAGAGAATCCACCCTACTCACTGTTTGACTTAAGGACAGTTAGTCTTTGCTTCCAATCACCTGATTTTTCTTAGTTAAAATTCAGGTCCCTACCTTTAATACTGGTTTTTTTGGAAGGAAAGAGGCCCCCCCTAAGTGACTGAGTCGCTTCATCGGGATCTTCTTTTCTTCTACAGAGTCCAGAACCTCAAAGCAAGTTCTTCCTTCGTGCTTGGAAGGGAAATGATCATCAAGCCCCAGAAAGGCTCAGCCACCAACAGCAGTCAAACAGATCCCACCAACACCTTCTGGAGCAGAACAGGATGTGAGAGAGCAAAAATGCCTCCTGTACATATTTCCAGCAGCTTTTGGTGAGTGATTCAAATAAAGGCACAGCCCAACCCTTACCTTGCCCAGCCAGGAGCTCTCTGCTCACACACGACCCCCCGTCACCAGCCCTTCCACACACTGGGAGGTGACACAACACCCCAGCGGGGGCAGCTCTGGGATGCACCATCTTCCTACTGCCTCTAAACCTCCACAGGGGCAAGGAGGCACCAGTGCCTTTTCCTTCTGCCAGGTGTTGATGGTCTTGGCAGCACACGCTAAAATCTAACGGAGTAGCAAGCAGTGACTCATCGACTGGATTTTTACATTTTTACAAGCATAGAGCTTTAAATCTTCCCTATGAACCAAACTTCCTGGTCCTGTGCAGGCTCCAACTCCCAGTGGAGACTCCAGACTAACTCACCTGCCTGTAAGCACTGGCTCAGCAAGAAGGAAAGAGGTCGGATTGATCCCATCTACCCAAGGAACTGTTTGTATGCCCAGGACCAAATCACTTCTATGTGTGAATTTTGGCCTTCACCCTCCCCATCATTAACAGGAGAGGCAGCAGGACAGACTCCTGCCCAGTTCTGCATTAAAGGGCCTGTTCTAGATACCAGCAGGAGCCTCCAACTGGTGTTTGTGTTACTGGCACAGGTGGAGCACCCAGGGCTTTGTAGTGTTCTATTTTAACAGTTAAAGGAAAGTCATCTTCAATATCCAAGTAAAGCAAGCAGAGCACACATTCCTTCTTTCACAGGCAGCTTTCCTGTCATCAGGAGTTTTATGTATGACACATTCTGCCTTCAAATCCCTTACAGCAAATGGAAGAGAGCTGCAACCTTTTCTCTTTTCCTGACAGTAATGCTGAGACACAGAGCCAGCAACGCTGCAGGATGAAGCAGTCCAGGTGAGATTATATGTAAGCAGTAATTTTCAGACCAGGAAAACATGGTTAAGGAGTCTGGGCTACTGGAGAGCTTCTCTGAATGTCAGACAGCTCTTCAGCAGTTCCAGCTTCCTCAGGATTCCTCTAAGTCTTCCTCTTGGCAATTCCAGCAATTCCAGCACAACAGAGAGCTGGGTTGGGTTTCTGAGCAGTGCACAATGCTTCAGCAGGACACCAGGAACTCCCATCAAAAGCATTTTCACATGTCTATGCACAGGCAGATGTTTAAGCAGGCAGAATTGGCCCACTGCCCTTTTTCCATTGGAACCAACAGCTCTGTGCTCAATCTGGGCAGAAGCACCTCAAACCCAGGGAAGGGCTGTGGCTCTGCCTGGAGAGCAGCACCTCGAGATCCTGGGGAAGAGCCAACGCCTCGTATCAGACACTGAGGGATCAGAGCAGATAAAATCCTCCCTCAGTTCCCAGGGCTCACCTGTGTGCACACACACACACACACACACACACACACACACACACTGCCCACAGCCTGGGTGCCCCCAGCAATGGGCAGGAGCCCTTGCCCTGTCACACAACAGATCTCAAACACAACAGAATGGATCCCAAACCCACTGGTGATGAGGGGACTTTGGTCAACACGTGATGGAGCTGCACAAGAGCTCTTCAATACCCAGAAATTTAACAGCACTTAAGCCTTAAATATGAACCTTTCATTGGAACTCTGAGGCAAAGTTTAGAGCCTTCCACAAAGTCAAAGACTAAAGAAAATCTCGCAAGAGACAAGTAAGTGACTAAACTGCTTCTCAGCCTCTTACACCAGGCCAGATTGATTCTAGAAACTTCTTGTTACAAACAAGACTTGCAGAGTAAGCATGTTGATACCTCACCCTGAACTAAAAAGTCTTCTTAACAGCACAATTCCTCCCCATGCTATCCAACTCATTTCTTTATAAAAAGTTTGTTCAAAAATTTAGGAGTCCAGCTCCACTAGTGTCCACTTGTTCTTGACTGAAGTACTTTCAATATTTCAGAATTTTCTATTCTGTCACTGCCAGCTGTTTAAACATTGACTCCACATCATATTCTGGTCTAGGACAGGCAAAAAGTCCCAGTTCCCACCTCCTCTCAACAGAATGCTACTGAAATAAATACCAAGTATTGAAAGTGCTTCCTGAACTGGGACCCCCTTAGGACAGAGCACTGTGATGCCTAAAGAGGAATTCATTCCCTCATTCAAGGGGATCAGGCAGCAAGCATGCGCCCCTTCACCCCAAATGTATCCGCTAAACAAAGCTGGAGAGTGGAAGTGCTACGTGCATCCTGTGCCGTGAGCTGGAGCCCTCTCAGTGCATACAGTACAAAATTAAAGGCATTGGTCTGGAAATCTTATAAAAGAAAAGCCATCAGAGTTAACTGCCCTTAATTTTATTATGTAACCAGACAGAACAGTTGAGACTGGAATGTCAGACTTCCCCTTCAAGCACAATTCACAGTTTCATATTTGCTTTGTATCAGAAAAGAAATATCAACTCACTAATATGCAGCTGGGATTCATCCAGTGAGGTACAGGCTCAGAATACAGAGCAAAAACTCACTGTAAATGGCTCCATGAGCCTTCAGGGAGCAGCAGATGGTCTCCAGCTCTTCCTTCAGATCATTTCGCCCAGTATTTGCCATCGTAACATTCAGTGGATACCGGAGGGGATGAGTGTGCAAGAGCTAGTGAGTGATGAAAAGCCATCAGAGAAGATTTGCACAAGCAAGCAAGAGACTGACTACACAAAAAGTTGTGGTAACATTCTTCCCATTCAGCACAACAAAGAATTAGAATAGTTAGCCCTGCTGATGACAAATCTGTTACATCAGTGAAGTACAATCATTACAGTCTGCAGTTCAGTAAAACGGTAGGAGGAAAACAACAGGTTAGTAATTATCCTGTGAAACCCTAATAATATGCATTTTAGTAGATGTCAATAGTGAAAGTTCCAGATACGATGGATCTGCAGATGTTTTATAAAATGTATAAAGTATTGTGTTTCCCTACAACAACCAAACCCTTACAAGTGCAGGTATATACGTGACATGAAAATATTGCTTCACTCACTCAAACAAGGGCAGGAGAGATCTAGAGAAAAAGCAGCATGCAAAAAACCCTGGAACTAGAGCAGATCCTGCTTTCAGACACTGACCTACAGTACAAAAGAAGCCTACTTGTACAGGTTGCAAAAGGTTTCTGAAATCAATATGCTGGCACTTACTGTACAATAATGTTAACTGATTAACATAAGCCATGAATAAATATTAAACCACTTCATAAAGCCTGCACAGGCATTCATGGTGGCAGAGAAAGCAATGCAGACATACTTCATTGTTCCCAAATAAAATAAGAATATAGAAAGATTTCCCAAGCAGGAAACAGTAAACTACACAGCCAGACTAACTGTATTAGGGGTAATTACAGAATAAGTAATGTTATTTTCAACAGCTTTCTTATGTGTGTGCAGCCACTAAAATCCTCACTGTGAGACTTTATCAGGACAGAAAACAGAGCATTTGGTAGGATAGCTAGTTTAATTTCTCCCCCATGTTTACAGAAACACAAGAAAAAAAATCTGACTATGGGAGGAAAAAACCTTGTCACCTAAATGTACTTATTTCTTCAACTGTTAGAGTCAAGACCCCATGGTTCCTCTCTCAGAAAACAACAACAACAAAAAAAAAAAACCAAACCCAAATTCAAAAAAACCCACTAACAAAAACAAACTCATTTGAGAAGAGTGTTTCATGGGATAATATCCAGCAGCAGATGTTCCAACACAAACAAGTCTATCAGACCAGTGACTACTTTTCAAGCCCAAAAGTCACCACACGGAAGGGGTTTCAGAGGCAGGAGGATGTTAGCCCTACAATTAAAGCTCTAAGATGAGAGGGGAGGTTTGGGAATGGAGTAAAGGAGGGAGTCACTGAATCACAGGAGATAAGAAGTGCACACAGGTTTCTAAATGAAGCACAGACGAAGTGAAGGGCACGAGAGTCATCTACAGAAGGTCACAGGTTCTGACAGCACTGGAGTTTGTTGGATTTCTGTCCGTCGGTGGTGGGTGGGACGCTGATGTCCACGACGTTGTTCCCGGGAGACTCGTCGTGCGCGGAGCGGTCGGCGATTTGCTTCTGGGACACGATGCGATAGATCTCTGCAAGAGAGCAGGGGGTCAGACCCGGGGCACGGGGCAGCTGCCCACCAACGGGCTGGAGCCCAACAAGGGTAACGTTTAACTTGAGGGTTCTGAAAGGAACCCTGCTCTGAGATGTGGCAGGTAACATCTGGCGGGCTCTCCAGCGCTGGAACTGCTGTGCCAGCTCTGTCTGGAAAAGTTCTTAAGAAAGAGCCCACAACAGCACCTCCTATCCCATTCTTCTTCAATGGCTCCATTAACATGAGGGTTATTAAAAAGCGTTTTTAAATGGCAAAGGAGCAGGAATGTTCATTTCTAGAAAAGGGAATCATCTTCTTTTTGATGGGCAACATACTCTAGAAAGGCCAATTACCAGAATGCTGGGAAACGTCCTGCACAGCAGCAGTGACAGTTCCCTGCTCCCCATCTCAGCTCCTGGCAAGCTGCTACCACCAAATAACAGCAATGCTCCTCTCTGCAACTAATCCGTTTCCTGACTTAGGACAGTAAAAAGCCACATGGATCCATAAAGCTCCATGTTGATACAAATTAATTTATTTGACTCAATTTATGCCCAAAAGCACATGGATCCACAAAGTTGTAACCACTGAAGAGAGACTGCCAGCTTTAAAGCTTTCAGAAACAAACCATGTCAGCTCCACAGTTACTAGAAATAAGATAAGCTGGAAGGTTATTACTTATTTCACTAAATATAAGCCTGTGTTCCAACTTCCCTCCATTGTAAAACAGGAAAAGGACAAGTACCTCCCTGGAAGTCTGTGGTAAATATTATGGTCACATTCATACAGCCACAGCCCCAGAACAGCAACACCCAAAACCTTTAGTAAGGATTAAAAATCATGGGGGACTGGGAAGGGATTGTTTATGGTTGGTATTTGTTGGGTTTTTCTTTTTTTGAAGAAAAAGCTGCACATTTATGTTGTTTAAAATAGAAACCTTTAACCCGACACCAATCTTGTTGCCACAGGCTGCCTACAGCTCTTTGTTGAAAGGGATGAGAGCTGTTCAGAGACTGTCATACCCTCATTCTTTCCTGCTCAGTGTTGTTATTTGAATACGAGCTGTTCAGAGTCATTGCAAGCCCCCTCTGCTCTGGGGTAGCACCTCTTTGGGGTGTTTTGTGGGGGTTTTTTCTTCCAGTCTTTAGTGATCCCTCGAACCAGTCGCCAGTAAGAAACTCTTGTCCTGCTGTTCTCATCCTGTTCCCTCCTCCACCTGTGGTGGTTCCCAACTCAATGCTCTGCACAGCACATTTTCAAAAGTTTCTTCCCCTCTCTTAGAAGGACAATTCTCCCCCAGGTAATCACTTTAGGAACAGCCTTTTCAGGACTACTCAGTCTTACTAGCCACAACCCCACGCTACCTCAACTGGACAATGTCAACACCTTTGGGAGCCCAGGATGCTGCTAAAAGAAAGGGGTTTGAGTCCAGTTTGCCCAGGCCTGACCTCAGCTTGAGCTCTGTGCAGCACTGGGGCTCTCCTAGAGAAGCCTCAGGCCAGCTGCTCTACCAGGGTCAGTCTCAGGACAACCCTGCAAGGGAAGAAAGGATGGATGGTGACTGTTGAACTGTGCTCACAGCACTAAAACCATGGGCACGGTCTCACAGTGCCAGGGAAGTTGCCTCAGGGTCCCAGCCCAGCAGTGAGTCTCTACGTGGCACGAGACCAGCCCAGTTCTGGCACCGCGGGCGGTGCTGCCCCACTCACCACTTGCTTCACCATTGGCTCCAAGAACACAAATCTTGCTGGGCAGCAAGTACACCCCATTCCTAATCTGTCGGGCTCTTTACTTACAGAAGCAGCTCTTTGTCCTGCCTGCCTCTTCTTGGGCACCTTGGGGTCACAGTTGGAGGTGTTCAGGCTGAAGAGAAGGTTCCAGGAAGACCTCTGAGCCCCTTGCAGGGCCTAAAGGGGCTCCAGGAACTGAAGAGGGACTTTGGACAAGGGTATGTAAGTGATAGAATGAGGGGGAATGGCTTCCCACTGCCAGAGGGCAGGGTTAGGTGGGATACTGGGGAAGGAATTCTTGGCCGTGAGGGTGAGGAGACCCTGGCACAGGTTGCCCAGAGAAGCTGTGGCTGCCCCATCCCTGGAAGTGTTCAGTGCCAGGTCGAAGCAACCTGGGACAGTGGAAGGTGTCCCTGCCCATGGCAGGGGGTGGGACTGGATGAGTTTTAAGATCCCTCCCAACCCAAACCATTCCATGATTCTATGCTCTTCCTCTAAGTGCAACACACTTCTGTTACCAACAGAGTTGGCCAGCACCAGACTTAGTGACCCTAATGCTATGCAGTGCTTCTCTGCACACCCTGTAAAGGAAGCCAAAAGAGTCTACCTTCAGAATTCACCCTGCTAACACTCAACCTTTTTCCCAGTAATACACTCTTACTGATCCATAACCAAGAAACAGTAATACAACGCCAGCTCTTTGGTCAGCATCCAATAAACAGCATAGACCAGACATTGCCTGATCATCAAGTAGCACCAGAACAAAGGCACATTCTCATTTCACTGAAATCTGTACCTAGTCACAAGAAAGCTCAGAAAATGCTCATCTTGAGATGTTGTGGGACATGTAGATCATGCACAACTTCACAAAACAATCTACAGAGACAAGACTATAGGGACAGTTAACTGACCTAGAATTCAGCTCTAGTAAGGAATTGGATCTTGCCAATTGTTCATGGTACAGATCTTAAGGAGCATTTCAAGAGACAGAACAAACACAGCTGATGAATTGTCCCCTATACAGGACAAGATTCACATCTCTTGGGGTAGCCAGAAGTAGAGCAGTAATTCAATACCTGTCTGATTTCCCTCTTCCTATTTAGATATGATTTTTAAGCGTTCTTTGACAATTACCCATGAGTTCATTTTAGGAATGGGACGCTGCTCTGAAACATCAGCTTCACAGAATCATAGAATAGTTGAAGTTGGAAGAGACATCTAGAGATCATCCAGTCCCACCTCCCTACCAAGGCAGGATCACCTGGAGCAGGTGACAGGAATGCCTCCAGTGGGTTTGGAAGGTCTCCAGAGAAGGAGACTCCATGGGCAACTGTTCCAGGGCTCTGCCACCCTCCATGGAAAGACATTCTTCCTCATGTTGAGGTGGAGCTTACTGTGTTTTAGTTTATAGCCAGTGCTCCTCATCCAGTCACTGGGCACCATGAAAAGTGCCTGACATCATCCTCTGACACCCACCTTGAAGATATTTGGGTGGATTGATGAGACCTCCTCTCAGTCTTCTCTTCTCCAGACTAACCAGGCCCAGCTCCCACAGTCTCTCCTCACCAGAGATGCTCCAGACCCCTCATCATCTTTGTGGCCTCTGCTGGACCCTCTCCAGTAGCTCGTCTTTCTTGTTCTGAGGAGCCCAGAACTGGACACACTGAGCATTCCAGATGTGCCTCAAGCAGAGGGGCAGGACCACCTGCCTCAACCTGGCCACACTGTTCCTGATTCATCCCCGGAAACCGCTGGCCCTCCAGCAGCAAGGGGACACTGCTGGCTCATGGACAGCTTGTCACCACCAGGACTCCCAGGTCCTTCTCTGCACAGGATGCAGTCAGTGCACAGAACCCTACAATCCTTGCCATCAGCTAAGAACAAGAGCTCAGTAGTCTGACAGCCTGCTTTGGTGCAAGAGAAGCCATTAGAACATTTAACTTTCCAGCATGGCTGTGGCTTCACTGCCAAGATTTTGTACAGGCACAGAACCACTACTGTTAGTTCCTTTACAACAGTGCTATTGCAATAGCTTGAATTTAGGGAGCATCAGGAGCTAGAAACCTCCAGGGGACAGAGACCCTTTCCTTGGGCAGAAAGGTATGGGTGGGATAGGAGGCAGAACACAAAAGTAAAATTAGAAGGCTTGGAAACATTAATTTCCAAAACATTCCAGATAACTGCAAAACTTGTCCGTGAAGAACATCACAGGAGCTCCTCTGAATCCATAACAAACCATACCTGTAAGGATGTTCTTGAAGGCTTCTTCTACATTTGTTGAATCCAGAGCAGATGTTTCAATAAAAGACAAGTTATTTTTTTCTGTAATAAATGAAAAGTGGTTCAGTTAAAAACTTCAATACCATTTTATTTCACCTTTACTTTGAGGTTTTTACCTTTATTTTTATGACAAATCAGCCAGGGCATTTTTACCTTTTCCCTGTTACACAAGGAACACTTTGGTGCACACTTCTTTAGCTGCTGTGTTTCAGCAACATCTCCTTTGCCCACAGTGTGAGAACATTTTCCACTGCAGCCCTTGTTCAGTCAAGCACCACAAAATATCACCCTCCTCTGGCTACAGCTCACACTGAGAAGCACCTTGAGCAAGAGCCCTGAAAAAAGCACATCAGCTGCCAGAAAGCCACAATTCTCCCCTGCAACACCAGAAAGCTCAACAGACTTATCAGACCCCACTTCCAAATCACAATAACCCCCTGTAACACAGTCTATGTTTCCTCTTATAATGCAAACGATTTTTTGTATTAAAAAAGAAAGTGATTAACACTCAAACATCACACCTAGAATGGCTCTGTACCACCTGCCCAGGAACAGGCATATTTCAGTCACAGAGTTTAAACACCCACACTAGGACCCCATGACTAGTGATTTAAAACAGCCTTAGCAGAAGTCAGGGGCAAAACCCAAGAAGCTGAACCAAGTGACTGAAGTAATAGACTATATGGGACACCCACCAACTTGTTTTGCTTCTCTCAAATAATGTCACTTCTCATTCATCTGAAAACTTAAAAGTGGTTTTATGACCCACAGGGTACCCACCAGCAAACTTCAGAGAGCATGTTTAAGCAAGTCTTGCCAATATTTCTAGAGGTATTTTAAAGGCTGTACATTTAAATTCCATCTCCAAGCTTGACAGCCACACAAAAATAAGCTGAATGTCCCCAGGCCTTTAAAGGCCAAAGAGTATCTGACCAGTGCCCTGCCAGGTAAGGAAGGGAGAAGGAATGCAGGGGCAGCACCTACAGAACCTCCATGACTTCTTCCAACAACTGACAATTTTCAAGTCTGAGGATTGCTGCACTTAAGTGAGACTCTACTCTCTGCAGAAGAAACCACCCCATCTAAGAGAAGGCTCAGAATTCACTTCCAGCTGTGCACATTGATACCTACTCAGCAGAACCGGGCCTCTAGGAAGGAAAGAAAGGCATTTTGTGTTGTGATGTTTCACATTTCTGTTGTGACACTTTCTCTTCTAAACGTTGCTTACTGTTTCTGACCTTGTTAAAGGAAGTGTTTTATCCTCAGCTACCATGCAGCTCAAGGACAGTGTCTCAAAAACATGCTCTGTGCTGTGACAGCTCCTGAGCTGCAGGGGGAAATTGTGGGAACGCTCTGGACAGCCTCCCCCAGCATCTCATTTTAAAAAAACCAGTAAAACCCAAAGCAAAAAGCAATTCAAACCAACCAACCAAAAAAAAACCAAAACCCAACATCCAAAATCCACAAACGCTGGTTATTAAGACAAGATATTTTAACTCAATAAAAAAACCCCAAAAACCTTAAAAGTCCTTTTTAGGGTCAAAACAAACTCGAGGTGAGGGTTATTAAGACAAGAGACTTTAACTGAATTAAAAAAACCCCAAACCCCTTAAATGTCCTTTTTAGAGTCAAAACAAACTTGGGGTGAGGATTACTAAGACAAGATATTTTAACTGAATAAAAATCCCCAAAACCCTTAAATGTCTTTTTTTAGGGTCAAAACAAACTCGAGGTGAGGGTTATTAAGACAAGATACTTTAACTAAATAACCCCTCCCCAAAAACCCTGAAGTGTCTTTTCCCGGGTCAGAAGGCGGGGGCAGCGGTACCCACCCGCGAAGGCGCGCGCCTCGTCGGTGGGCACGGCGCGCAGGTGGCGCAGGTCGCTCTTGTTGCCCACCAGCATGATGACGATGTTGTTGTCGGCGTGGTCCCGCAGCTCCTTCAGCCAGCGCTCCACGTTCTCGTAGGTGAGGTGCTTGGCGATGTCATAGACCAGCAGGGCCCCCACGGCCCCGCGGTAATACCTGAAACCAGCAGGGAAACAGCCCCTGGCACAGAGCCCCAGCCCGGGCACAGCCCCCCCCCAGCTGGCCCTGCTGCACTGCCCTCTGCTGCGGGGACGGGGTGGAAATGCTGCTCCTGGGGGGGGGGGGGGGGTTTAAGCTTAAAATCAAGTTCCAAATGCAGTAGTTTTTTCTAATGGCGTTTCTAAAAGAATGCAGGGTACATATCAAAAGGCTTGAGAGCCTGCAGAGATCAGGACATTTTCAGGCTGCTCAAACAGTGTGCTGGACAACTCACCATATAGAATTAGCACTGCTGGGAGGTTCTGTGAAGTTAAGTTATAACTTTCTACTAGGAAAGCAGTCCTTAGTAAAACATCAGTATTGGTTCCTGATCCTTTAAATATCTCCTGTCCCTGCTACAAATTAAAGAGGGGACTCTGGGCTATATTGTCACTATTCACAAGCCCTCAGTCCAAGAATGAAATCTGGTCCCTTAGGGCAGGTTTGGGCCCATTTCAACACAAGCCATGGGCTCAGGGCAGCACAAGCCAATCTATATCAGCAATCCTACAATGTCCGTATCTCTTTCACACAATCCTCACTCCTGCCAGCACCTGTCTGACACGTTGTTGAACCGAGTCAGGGCACCAAGTCAGCAGAAAACATTCCCTCTTCCCTGCTGGCTGAGCAGGCAGAACTGGCTGAGCCATGTGTGCAGCAGGAGCTCGTGCCAGCACAAAGCAAAGGCAGGATCACAGGGCTCCAACTGCACTTGTTCCCAGCAGCCAAGCCTGTTGTTGTTGACCCAGACTGGGACAGCAGTTTTTACAGCAGGAGAACAATTCAAGAGTCACCAAAAAATTGTGAAAACCACATTAAGAAGTCTGGAAACGACCCAATTTGAAATTGTCACTCACATCTGCTTCTGCATTGCCTTAGTTCTGCACCTCTTTCCCTATAGATTGCTCCCTCTGGGCTCCAGGCTCTCCCGCTTTTCTCCCATCTTGACAAAGTTCCCTTTACTTTGAGTTTAATGAAAGTGGCTCAGCCTGTGCATGGCTCGGAAACAGATTTTTACCTTTAAAAACTGATACCCATCTGTAACATCACAAAAAAAAATAACTCACTGATCAGAACATGCCCTGGAGAGCCAGGCCTGACCAGAGAGTTTGCTTTTGGTCCTCTGTCAAATATTTCTGCCAGCACAGAAACAGGTACACCCAGAGGTACATCTTAAGGCACTCTGTGGATCACCAAGGTGCTGTAGGTGAAAGCTTCTCACCACGACTGATGCTGCAGAGTCAGCACTATCCCAGTTGCCTTCCTCCTCCCTGGCTATTCAGCATGTGCACTCGTGCACCTCATTTTCAGAACTGTGACTAACCCAATGTCCTGGAGATTACAAGGGACTTTGTGGCTGCAGACAGTCCCAAAAATCAATCTCAAGATTAAGGGGACAGTGGAGACCAGAAGCCATGGGTGTTACAGTAAGCCACCAAGCCTAGACCAAAATCTGACGCCAACAGTACCCAGCTTCCACCCAAAATGACATTCACTCCACATGATGAACACAGCACATCCAGGGCAGACAAAAAAACCAAATCACGAGACTCACACAGCATCTCCCACAACTTTGATTTAAGCCTGTCATCTGTTTCTATCGTAGTAACATAAGAATCTAAAAACTAGCTTTATTCCATTAATCAAGGAACACAACAAAAGTATTTGCTATCTTATGACGTGGACCCACACTGAAACCTGCCCTAATGATTTTGTCATGTGTCCCAAACGTGCTTCCTTCGTTCCCTGCCATAAATGGCCCTGCAGCCTGTCCCCCCCTCCTGCCAGGCCAGGCCAGTACTCACGCGGAGGTGATGGCGCGGTATCGCTCCTGCCCCGCCGTGTCCCAGATCTGCGCCTTTATCGTCTTCCCGTCCACCTGGATGCTCCTGGTGGCAAACTCCACCCCAATGGTGCTCTTGCTCTCCAGGTTGAACTCATTGCGTGTGAAGCGGGACAGAAGATTGCTCTTCCCAACGCCAGAGTCTCCAATCAACACAACTGAAAGAAGAGACAGCATCGTCCCGTTACCCCCCGGTACCGGCGCTGACCCCAGGCGGGCTGTGGCCGGGCAGGCAGCACCCACAGAAACACGGCATAAAGTTACACAGACAACATCTCAAACTTCCCTCCTCACAGCTTGCTTTCCTCAGCCCCAAAACAGCCCCAAGATGTTCTGTAGCAGCTGCTCAGTCCTCAGAGTGGGAATGGGGAATGGCCACAGCGACTGTCAGGGGGAGAGGTGCCCCTCACACACCTGGCACTTGGCACATAAAGGCTACAACCCACATTTTAATCACAGAATGACAGAACACGCCGAGTTGGAAGGGACCCGCAAGGACTGAGTCCAACCCTGAGCCTGAGAGGATCATCCCAGCCCTGCTGGAGCTCTGGCAGCCTCGGGGCTGTGCCCAAACCCCGGGAAGCCTGGGCAGTGCCCAACCCCCCTCTGGGGGAAGAACATTTTTCTAAAACCCCTGACACAACTTCAGGCCACTCCCTTGGGTCCTGTCACTGGTCTGCACAGAGCAGAGATCAGTGCCTGCCCCTCACAAGGAAGTTGTAACTGCAGTGAGGTTTCTTAGAAATGCTACAGGCAAGAACACGGCAACAGGCCACCTGCCTGCCCTACAAAAGCCTCTGTACAGTATAAAACTACTCCATTTTCATCAAAACCCCAAAACACTCAAGTAAACCATTATTTGCAGTCCCTGTTGCAGTCACACAGGTGTTTTATTTTAATAATTTAATTAATAAATATGTTCATCACAAAAAGGGGAAAACAGGAGACATCTGTTACTACAGACAAGATACAAGGCAAAGCAGAACTTCATCCAGCAAAGCAGTTCTAGTAGGGCTGCATGAGAAATAAAAGATGAGCCAGAAACCTCTGCCTCCACAGGCGGGGTTGCCATGTTAACAGAAAATGTTAGTGCAGAGATCTTCAGCACAGCCTTCCTGAGAGGAATGGTGAAAACAAAAGGTACAGCTTGTGGTAGGAGGTTCCCTCTGCTTTGGGGCTTATCAACAAGGACAAGGAATAAATGCAGGCAAAGAAGGCTGAAGCAGCTGAGCCACCTTCCCTTCAGCTCCAAAACCACTTTGGAATCCAAGTGTCCTGGCTCCAGCAGAAGGAAAAAAGGCAGCAGAAGGAAGAAAGTCTCTGTGAGTTTTCTTCAGCCTTGTGAATATTCCCTACCATAGTTCAAAGCACAGAACTGCTGATCTTCTTCATTCATATGATCTGTTTTTCCTACAGGAAAACAGACACAGGCAAAAAACATTTCCAGCCCCTCCCACAATTGCAGAAGAATCTTGTCAAGGCACACTTCCAGAATGAGCTCCCCAGCCTCCTCCCAGGGCCGAGGACCGTACTTGCCTCCCAATGTTATCACAGCTTTTCCCTGCTCAGGCCATTGTCTGAGGATGCAGCTCTGGCAGAGCCCTGCTCCAGCTCTGCCTCCCCAGCCCTGAACACATTCCCTGGCTGCTGGCCCTCGGCTCCATGCTGTGACAGCTCCCCAGCTGCACGGGGGGATTGTTGGAGCTCTCTGGACAGCCCCCCCAGCACCACATCGGCCTGCCAGCACAGACAGACCATTGTGTGAGCACAGCTCAGCAGCACAAACACCAGAGGCAGGAGCAGCCAGGGGGTCGTGGCAGAGCACCACAGCTCCCCACCCGGGACAGCTCAGCCCAGCTCCTCTGTGCTCTGCCTGCCCTGGCAAACTGCCCCAACCATTTGGTATAGGGTATAAGAACACAGAAAAAAAGATTTTATTACGAGTTCTGACTCTAGGATTTTGTGTGCTTCATTTCTCAGACAAACAGTTTTCCATCACTAATTCCACGGGCTGTTCCAGGAGGAGGCTGAAGGTCACATCCTGCACAGGGACCTGCTGCCTCGAGTGGGCTCTGCCCCCCAGCAAAGCCTGAGCATCCCCAGGGTAACAACACCCCCCACACAAGGCAGCCCAGGCTGGAAAACCCTCCCTGAAGCTCCCAACTGTTTCTGAAGGAAGTCACCTTGCCCTGAACCTGCAGCTGGACAGAGCACAGCTGTCCCTCCAGGCTCTGGTCACCTCCCAGCCTCTGGCATTTTAGAATTAGTAGTTTTGGGCATAAATCACACAAACAGCTCCCAAGGTATTGACTCCATTTGTCACAGGAAGAAAATTCCAGGGGTCCTGCACTCCTCTGGCTGGTCACTCACAGGCTCCCCTTGCCCCACAGTCCAGCTGAGCTTGGAGGAGACAATTCTTGAGAAGTTAAAGGTGGGCAACCAATTCCCAACTCAACAAAGAACATTCTCTCTGTCCTACAGCCTCCAAGTGCTTCTTGCAAATATTCAATCTTGAGCATTAAATGGGCCCCATGTGCAAGCAGAACCCACAAACTTTTATTTTCTGTGGGAGCTTAATTAAAAATCCAGGGCAATACATTGTTGGTAAGAAAGAGAAAATAACTAGAACAAGTTTATGACAGAATTGTAACTACATTACTTTATTAATCTGGAAAAAAGAAAATATTCTTTTGAACAATCAAGAAGATTGAGACTCCCTCTAGGAGAGGCCACCTCAGCAGAGTTTATGATAAATCTGAAGTACAGAAGGTTGCCAAATACTGAAGACTAATAGGACATTTGTTTTTAATAAGCACAGCCCTTGTGAGGCTCAGGCTCTAGTCAGAGCACTCTAAATCCACACAAAGGTAGAAGGAAGCTCTTTTTCCTATGGCTGCTTTTTCCTGAAGCCTTTTTGATGAGCCAGCATACCTCTGCACAGCCACACATTTAATTTTTAAAATAACACTGATAATAGCTAATCTTCAAGAGCAAAATTAAAGTGCAGATCACATTTGAATAGGTACAAGCTTTCCAGTATTTTTAACAGTTATTCAAAGGTCACAAATTCAATTCCAGATCAACTCATCCTGAAAAGCTCCTGCTTTTTCCTCATCCCAGGACAAAACCAATGGGGAGCAGAGCCCCCAGCACTGGCTTTGCTGGGCTCCCCCCCCTGCCCAGCCCTGCACACCCAGCTCAGCTCCTTCCTTCCCCCAAAGGTTGGCTGAGGCACTTTGGTAACAACCAGCATTTTGTTGTGATCAATAAAACAAGCAGCTCTGACTGCTGGGATGCACAGCAAGGGAATTTGGGAACAAAGAGGCTCGAGTTCAGCAGAGCAGCTTTGACCATAACCCCCAGAGTGCCCCCAAACCTGAAATCAGTCCCTGCCTCCTGTGCTGCCCCAGGAACAGCCTGGAGCTGAGGGGCAGCACCCACCAGGGAACACCAGCAGCAGCTGCCAGCAAACCTTGGCCATTTCTACCCTCAACAACTGAGTTGCAGGCAGCATTCCCCATGGAAGAGACTATCAGTAAATGGGGCTCTTTGCCTTCTAAACTTTTCATAAAGCTCATTAATCTAATTATCCTAAATGACAGAAGTTCCTGTTCAAGCAGCTTCAGATCTTCCACTACACAAAAGTGTAAGAACTGTGACTTTGAAGCACCACTGCATCCAACTTGTGAGTCACCACAAACAAAACTACAACACAAGGACACAAATTTCTGAAACCAGTGCAAATGAAAAAAGCTAATATCAGAGTCCAGCCAAAATTCCTTTGGAAATGGGCAGTAGGGGAAATGGTCAAGCCTTAAGTTTAATAAAGATAAACTTTCCCAGACTGAAACCCTCCTACACCACTATTTCTACCTCTGCCCCTACATGGGACTGACAGAACGGAGCCCCACAGCTCTTTGTAGATAAGAAGGGGCTCAACCACAGGCCAACCAAACCCCTGGACATCATTCTGTCAACTGCCTTTGGTATTTAATTCCACTCCTGGGAGAGGCAGAAAGGAAAGGGAGTTGGTCCTGCAGCACTGACCTCATCAAACTTGGTCCCATTTTTATTATTTCATGTCTAGTCCCAAAAAGCCTCAAAGGAAGGAAGGAAAAGATGATTAGATAGGGAAGGCTTTCTTTATGGGTTTACTTGTTTTTAAAAACACCATCCACACAATGACCTCTCCCAAAAGATGCACAGAAAAGGACAATTCTCTGCCCCTTCTTTTTTAAAGTGCTCCAAAGTGTGCCAGCACAGCTCAGGTCCACCCCAAACGGCTTCAGGTTCAGTCTCACTCCAAAAAAACATTAAAAACACATTTCAAAGCAGTGTTTTTAAAAGACAAATGCAGTTTTCCCTGTCTAACTGAATATTCACAGAAAGAAAACAGAGAAATAAAATTTGTGTAGCCTTTCAAGTGCCTGGCTACCGAACCACCCGAGACACAGCCAGTGCAATGCCTCCAGGAGGAAACCACTTCACAGCAGACGCTTTAGCATATTTTTGGAGGCTGATCTCCTGCTTTACAGGCAGAGAAGCAATAAGGGTGTTTTTTTCTCCCCCACTGTCTTCAAGACTGTAAAAGAAATAAAGCAAACAGCCAAATCCACCCATCAAAGGTTTCCTACAGAGGAGCAACCGCTCCTCCCTCGGGCCCACGCGGGTGTGGGATCCCCGCTGCCCCCGGGGGGACACCAAACCCCGGGGCTGCCCCGGCACCGAGCGACCCCCGGGGCCCCGCACGCCCCGCCCGCCCCGGGATGACAGCGGGGCCCGGCCCGGGAGCTGCGGGCGGTGCCGGTGCCCCGGGCCCGCGGCCGAGCGGGGGATGCTCCGGGGAAGGAGAGCCCGGGGCTCCGGCCCGG
>VXBA01000040.1:346703-366510 GCA_013399895.1 Serilophus lunatus
CCAGACCCGGCCACGACAGCCAATAGGCGGCGGGAGAGGCGCTGACTGGCGGGTGACGCAACTAATCGCAGCTGGGGAGGGGGCGGGGCTTGGGTGCCCAAGCCGGGAACCTGCGGGACGGGGCGGGTCAGTGGGCGTGGCCTGGGCAGGGGCGTGGTTTGCGAGGGCGGGGCCTGGGCGGGGGCGGGGGCTCTGTCGGGGGGGTGGCCCCGTTTTGGGGCCACGTCTGGGGAGGATGGCCCCGTCTGAGGGGGATCGCTCTGCTTGAGGGTGACCCCTGATCGCTGGGAGCCGGAGGGTCACAAGGGGAAGGAAGATGGCTGAGGGAGGTGGGAGTCACCCCGTTTGAGGGGAGTCATTGCAGGGGAGTCTCCCCGTTTAAAGGGGATCGTTGAGAGCACCGTTTGCGAGGGACCCCCGATCGCCGGGGTGATGGTGTCCTTTGGGGGCGGCCCGGCCCGGGGGTCAGCACAGCACCCGGGGGACACGGGGCTCCCCCTCCGGCTGCACCTTCCTGCGGAACCCCGGCTGGAAAGGCTCTTCTGGCCCACACATGCCGGCGCGGGGACACGACTGTTCGGGGAGAACATTTCCCTTTCTTCCCCCGGCTCGGCTTGAGGCAGCTCCCCGAGCGGAGCAGCGACCGCAGCAAGGGCGGGGCCGGGGGGACCCCCCTCACCTTCCCCTGCCCCCCTCCGCCCTGCCCGCGGCAGATGTGCAGCAGCTGCTCCCGGGGCTCCGTCCCGGCCGCGGGACCGGCCTGCCGGGGGTGCCGCTGCCCTGCTGGCCCCCGTCCCGCTCACACCAGTGCCCGCCACTGGGACTTGTGGTTGGACCAGCCCTGGTGGGGAAGGTCCCCGTTCCCCTCCCTGCGGTGCCGGGAAGGCGCTCTGCTCATCGCAGAGCTTCTCCCTTTCCGGGCTGTGCCCATCACGGCACGTCTGCCCTACTTTCCTCCCCGGAGGAGTATTTATCCGGATACAGGATTAGTGGGTCTCCAGTGTCACAGGGGAACGGCAGCAGCTCTGAGAAAATGAGGAGGGAAAAGTTGACTTTCGACTTATTTTTGCCGGCCTTGGGAGATGCTCGGAGAGGGAGCAATGTTGGGTGGGGAGAGGTTTAGAACCCCCAGGCTCTGCGGCCCTGAGCTGCCCTCGGCTTCCCCCAGACACCTGAACACCCGGGTCAGGTGGGATCACGGTGCCCAAGGGGCTCCACTTCCCAAAAATAAGAGCTAGTAAGTGAGGGCAGGCGAAGAGGCAGCAGCCAGACTGACGGTGCCTGTCCGCTCAGCGGCAGCCAGGCTGTTAATGAGCCAGGCTTTTAATGAGCCAGGCTCTGAGGAGGGGTGAGGACCAGCACGCCGCAAACACCGGGGTATCCAGGTGTCCCTGCTGCATATCAGGCAATGGAGGCAGCAGGGAAGCAAAGCCAAAAGTCCATGGGACCGGTGGTCTAGGGAAGATGCCAGCTCCAGCCTAGCAATGAGGCGGGCCAGCCGTTCCTCTGTGACAGACAGCAAGTGCTGAAGAAGTGGGGAGGAAATCTTTCCTTTGTGGTTTTGGTGCAGCATAGAGCATGGGACTTTTAATCCTTCCCATGCCAAAGGGAGTTTTAACAGCAGGATTTGCAGGAAGGCGTTATCACTTTCTCCTGTTGATGCTGTTCCTGTTCCCACAGGACCCCAGAGAACGGCCCTGGTGAATCATTAGAGCACGCTCAGGGCTACTGAGCATCCAACTGATGAGGAGTTAACTAACACCAGGAGGAGCAAGGCTGGAACATGTCGGATGCCAAAGGGCTATTATCCCATACGGAGTTTCCCACACCTGATAGTGCCTCGTCCAGGGAGTGGCTCTGTGACAGAAGGGAGAGGAGGGTGGCTCCTGCTGGTCTGCAAAGGAGGCCTTCACTTTGCTTGCTTTGCCCCGCACAGCAGAAGTATAACATTATTTTTTCGTTATCACAAGTAATTTAATTGCTTCTGAACTGAACACTGAGGGGGGGGAAGCTTAAAAAATGTCAGCAAGGCTATTTTTTACCAATTTGAATGGAAATGACTTTTTTATTTTCTTCTTCCAATGCTTGGAAGTTGTTGCCATAACTTTTAAAAAGTAGATAGATGGATGCCTTCCCGCTTAAAAATGGCTGCAGGTAGTGGGAATGATAACTTGGTGTTAGAGGAGCGATGCTGTCCCGGGGTGATGTGAGTTGAAGCACGAGTCCACAGTCCTCACATTCTTCAAATTCAGGAGTCCCCAAGGCTCATGGTCTGTTTTGCATGGGAGAAGCAGTGTCATGTCACTAAAACCAGCCACGTGTCACTGATGGGGCAATACATTTGTAGACCCTTTCTGGAAATCTCACATGTGTCCTCAAATTTGCCACAGGCTGTTAAGCCTCCAAGGTGGTGGCCTGAGGTCCCACCTGTGCCAGCCAACTGTAAAGGCAGCTCCCATCTGACAGTTCTGATCCAGCTCCAGGAGTCCCACTGGCACCAGACTGTCACTGCTGGGACTGAAGGCCCTTCACAGTAGCAGCTCCAGTGACCTGACAGGGGCCCTGCATGACCCCCACACATCCCACACTCCTCCAGTCAGACCAGTTCCACTCACTAGCTCATCCCCACGTTTCCCAGAGCACAGTCCAGACTCTGGTTCCCTTGTGGAATATATACAGGATAATAAGGAGCTCAGATCTAGTTAGCATGGATTCAGGAGGGGAAGATCCTGCTTAACCAACAAAGTTTCCTTTTATGATCAGGTAACTCACCTGATCGATGAGGGAACACCTGTGGATGTTGTGTACCTGGATTTTAGTAAAGCCTTTGACACTGTCTCCCATAGTAAACTTCTGGGGAAACTGGTGGATTGTGGCTTAGACAGGTTTACTCTGTCCTGGGTTAAGAATTGGCTGGATGGCCAAGCTCAGAGAGTGGTGGTGAATGGAGTCATGTCCAGTTGGAGGCCGGTCACCAGTGGGGTCCCTCAGGGTTCAGTGTTGGGGCCGGTTTTGTGCCATATGTTTATTGATAACTTGGACAAGGGGATGGAATCCATTATTAGTAAGTTTGGAATGAGGGTTGATCTGTTAGAGGGAAGGAGGGCTCTGCAGAGAGACCTTGACAGGCTGGAGAGATGGGCTGAGTCCAATAGCATGAGGTTTAATAAATCCAAGTGCCGGGTTTTGCACTTGGGCCGCAATAACCCCATGAAGAGTTATAGGCTGGGGCCGGTGGGGCTGGAGGATGCCCAGGCAGAGAGGGACTCGGGGGTGCTGGTTGATGGGAAGCTGAATGTAAGTCAGCAGTGTGCCTAGGTGGCCAAGAAGGCCAATGGCATCCTGNACAAGCCCTATGAGGAACGGCTGAGGGAGCTGGGATTGTTCAGCCTGGAGAAGAGGAGGCTCAGGGGTGACCTTATTGCTGTCTGTAACTACCTGAAAGGAGGCTGTAGGCAGGCGGGGGGCGGTCTCTTCTCTCAGGCTCCCAATGACAGAACGAGAGGACACAGTCTGAGGCTGCATCAGGGGAGGTTTAGGTTGGATATCAGGAGGAACTTTTTCACAGTGAGAATGATTTCCCATTGGAATGGGCTGCCCAGGGAGGTGGTGGAGTCACCATTCTTGGATGTGTTTAAGGATAGGTTGGATGGTGAATTTAGTGACATGATTTAGATGGCTTAGATGATGAATTGGTGTTGGTCAGGTTGTTAGGTCAGGCAGAAGGTTGGACTTGATGATCTCCATGGTCTTTTCCAACCTTGTTGTTAATTCTGTGTGTAATTCTGTGTAACATACTGGGTCAAGCTCCATCCAATAAGCTGGTTGTAGCTGGGATATAAGATGCTGGTATAGCTAAGAGAATATCTTCCAGAGAGTATTTCTGCTGGTATCAGCCCTATAGTTTGTCACAGAGTATTCTGAACATCCCACAGAGGCAAATTTAAGACTTCTGGTCATTTAAGATTAGTGTGTGTTACATTTTCATTACCTTTTCTTTCAATGTTCTATTCATTCTCTCTACCTGTCCTGAAGAATGTGAGTGATGCAGTGTATGTAATTTCCTCTCTATCTATCAAGACTTGTACAGCTGATGGATTATATTTGCTGTAAAATGAGCACCTCTGTCTGTTTCAATTAGCACTGGAATCCCATATCAGGTATAACTTCCTTTAGCCAGGCCTTTACTTCTCCTCCTGTGTCAGCCCTTCCTTTTAGAAAGGCTTCTGCCCAGCCTGGAAGCTGATCTACCATCAAATGCTTGTCCCCGACCAGAGGTGACATGTCTGCAGTGCCTGTGCAGCTGCTGGAAGGGGAAGCAGGTCCGTGACTGCCTTCCTAACTCTCAGTTACTGTTACATAAGAACTTCGGGTAAGTTGTGCAGCTGTTAGTAATTCATTTTGCAGTGGAGTAAATTCCTGGAGCTGCCCACACTTTTTATACTTGGCTGGCTATTGCTTCTGTCCCTCCAGGGACTCCATCCTGAAGCCATCTTACCACAGTGACTATTTCTTTGGCCGAATCAGTTTTCCCACCATATTCCATCTCCATTTTGAATTGCCTCCCACTTTTCCCATCGTCTCGTTCTTTCTTTCATTGAGCAATCCTTCTCATAAATAGTTTGGAGTCTGTAAAATTTGGCCTTTCACTCTGGCCAACCATCAGAGCCACAGTGGCACATCATCCCAGAGAGTGCCTGGCTGTGCCTTCACAGCTGCATCAGCTGGGGCATTTGCTCTGCCAAGCCCTGCAATACCTCTAGTGTGGGCTGTTTCTGCAGGGAATTGCATATTTCCTGTCCATTGCATATTCTCTGTCCCGTTGATATGAAAGATCCCCACTCTTTCCATAACATTCCTGCTGTATGAACAAACCCCAAAAGCACATCGAGGTCCATATAGCTGTTAACTCATTTCCCTCTTCCCGGAGGTGCTGCACATGCCAAGGCTCCTAGTTCTGCTCCCTGTGCCTCCTCCTTGCCAGGAGTGGTTCTGCTTCTGTTACCTGTCCATGACTCCTCACAGTGTACACAGACATCACTGTCCTCTCGGGTGGCAGGATGAGCCACCTGGGTTATGTGGCAGAACATCCCTTAAATCAGCCCATGGTTTACTGGAGATGTGCATCCCTTGCTCTCACTGGTGATGTGCTCCTCCATCCCCAGGCAGAGGCATTGGGCTCACTGAATTCCAAGCGTTTTCAATCTTTTTAAGGTTGTCTGCTGATACGAGGGTTAATTGAGGTGATAGAGCTGGGTTTGCACACTATCCCAACAATATCTCCACGTCACATGGGACTCAGACTGTTTCAGGATGTCCCAGGATAAGGGGGCAGCTTTTTTCTAATGTTATTGCTGCTGCCACCTTGGATTTACTACAAGCTGGGGCTCCCCCTGCAGCTGGATCCAGCTGAGCTGGGTAATGTGCAGCCAGTCTCTGGTGGGGTCCTACTTTCTGTGTTACCACTCCAAGGGCCATTCCTTTATGTCCATGCACATACAGATTGAAAAGGTTTGTATCCTTTGGGAGCAGAAGCATATGCCAAAGATCCTTTTACTGCTTTAAAAGCTTGTTCCCTCCCTGGGCCCCCTGCAATAGGCTCTATCTCTTCATTCTTGGTTGCCTCTGTCAGAGATTTAGTCAATTTTCCCAACCCAGCAATCCAGGGCTGACAAAATCCCGCAGCTCCCAGAAAAACCTCACACCTCTTTTTCATGACCAGATGCGGGAGCTTACTAATGATGGAATCATATAATGGTCTGGCTTCAAAGAGACCTTAAAAATCATCTTGTTCCACCCCCTGCCATGGGAAGGGACACCTCACACTATCCCAGGTTGCTCCAAGCCCCATCCAACCTGGCCTTGGACACTTCCAGGGATGGGGCAGCCACAGCTTCTCTGGGCACCCTGTGCCAGGGCCTCACCCTCCTCACAAGGGAGGATTTCTTCCTAGTATCTAATCCAAACCTTCTCTCTGTCAGTGTGAAGCCATTTCCCCTTGTCCTGTCACTTCAGGCCCTTGTAAATAGTCTCTCTCTATTCCGTAGTCTCCCTTCAGGTACTGGAAGGCTGCCGTTAGGTCACATTGAAGCCTTTTTTTCTCCAGGTTGAACAATCCCAATTGTCTCAGCCTTTCCTCACAGCAGAGGTGTTCCATCCCTCTAATCAACTTGGTGGCCTCATTTAGACTCACTCCAACAGGTCCATGTCCTTCCTGGGCTGAGCCCCCAGGGCTGGAGCAGCTCTGCAGGTGGGGTCCCACCTGAGGGGGCAGAGGGGCAGAATCCCCCCCTCCCCTGCTGCCCACACTGGGGGATCAGCCCAGGGCACAGGGGGTCTCTGGGTCCCAGCACACACAGCCAGGGCATGTCCATGTCCAACCTCTCACCCACCAACACCCCCACATCCTTCCTCCCCGGGCTGCTCTCGATCTGTTCATCCCCCAGCCCCGATTGGCCCTGTGGACTGCCCTGACCCAGGTGCAACACCAGCACCTGGTCTTGTTAAACCTCGTGATATTGCCGTGGGACAACTTTTGAGCTTGTCCAGGTCTCTCTGGATGGTCCTGTCCTTCAGGTGTGTCACCTGCACCTTCAGCTTGGTGCCATCTGCAAATCTGCTGAGGGTGAACTCAAGCCCTCCATCTGTGTCACTGATGAAGATATTAAATAACTCTCGTCCCAATATGGATCCCTCAGAGACCTCTATTCTTTCTTGGCCTGTCATTTGCTTCCCTTTCCCCAAAATAAAGCCTTTTTCCACAGCTGGAGTTTGGTCAAAGAGGCACAGTGTCTAGGATACAATTTGCTAATGACAAATTTGTTTATCACAGTTTGCAAATGGCAAATCCTCTACGTATTGTTCAAGAATTGATTCACACAGTAATTTTATACTTTAATTTGTTAAGTGCCTCTGCAGATTCACCAGGCCTTAATGCTCTGGCTCCTGAAGACCAGACCAGAACTTTAAAGCATTTCCTTCTTTATATATATATAAACCTAATTTTTTAAATAGCAAAAGTATTTTCCTTTCCTTTTCACTGAAGGGTCAAGACAAAGCACTAGGCAATGGAGACAGTTTCCTGCTCAGGCAAGACTCTTTGTACATCATCCTCCTGGAAGAAAATTAAAGTTTTCTCCAAGTTAATATAAATAATATTAGTATAAGAAGGTCTGCTACTGCTGTGCCCATGTCACTAGTTCTTGCCATGAGGGATGCCCTCCTTTCATGAACAGAACATACCAGATTTTTGAGAACAGCCCCAACTGTTCTCCTTATCCTGTGGGAAGTCTTCAAATGTTATTTGTATGTTCACCCTCCCCTCACCTAATATAAATGTACATGCAGAAAAATGTGCTTTTATAAATCTTCATTTAGAAACACATGCAAGTGCTAGTCCACAGGGAATCTCATGTACATACAAAAATAAAGCAGTGTTCGAGCTGAGAAGCACCTCCTGCACCCCAACAGTCTCTTCAAATAGTTACAATTAAATCTGAATCCACAAAAAAAAAAAAAAAAAAGGAAAAATAGACACAAACAACACCCATTTGGAAGCTGAAGTGTCTCTGCATGCTCATCTTCCTGAGTCCCCTTTTGTAGGAGGCTCCATGTGCACAGGGACCAGAGGCACCAGCTCCTTCCCTGGGTGGTTGTGCCCCTGGCCGGGCACCACGGGCTGCCCAGGACCTGCACAGCAACTAAAGCTTTTTAAATTTCAAATCGACTGTTAGATTAAAATGTCTTGAAGGAATCAGCAAACATTAAAGACTGTCTTTAGCACATGGTTGCCCACTTCATATTTTAAAATGCTTCAATAATTCTCCATCAGCCTTTTCTGTCTGAGCCCAGTTCAGCCAAGCCCCCAGATCTCCTCAGTATCCACAAGGCCACTGCCGGGCGGGGCTGTTCCCCTCGGCCCCGTGGCCGTCCTTACCCGCCCTGTTCATCAGACCCCCCTGGGACCCGGGGACCCTCCGTGGGGCTGGGAAGGGCCGCAGCTCCCGGAGGGCATCGCTGGGCTGAGCCGCTGCCCCCGGGCAGTGCGGGCGATCCTCCCGCACAGCAGAGGATGGTTCTGCACATCCCCTGCCGAGGGAGACCCCTTTTCCATGCCAAGGCTAATTCCTACCATTTCGAGCACTAGGAGGGACTTGAAAGTCTTTTTTACATGCTGAGAAAATATACTTCACCCCGCTTCTGCCTGTGCTTTCCAAGGGGCTCCAACCCCGCAGGAGTGTCACCAAATTCGAACAAAATGTTGCCCCAACAGAGGGACTCGAGTCCACCCTTAGCATTTATACTGAATGTGCTCAGGGAATTTGAACATCCATGCTCTGGTTCCTCCCTCCTCCAAAGATCCAGGTGAACTCACCTGGCAGTAGGGGCAGCTGGCTGCTTGGAGAAAGGAGGTTCCAAAAGTGGTGGCCAGGGATCCCACCTGGGTCACCAAACTGTTAAGGAAACTCACTTGTCCCGATGCCGCTCTGGGGATCCCACTGGCTCTGCCCCAGACTGGCACTGCTGGGACTGAAGCCACTTCACAGCAGCTCCAGTGACCAAACAGGGCCTTGTGTGACCTCCACACACCCTGGGCACAGCCTGTAGCTCTCACTGCAGCCTCACACAGAGCCCCCTGCACAGCTTGTACTCCTTGATAGTTGTGGAGGCCCTGCAAACCCCAAGTATTTTCTTAAATTCTACTGGGACCCCCAACCTGACGATCTCTCAGGCCTGTGTCATCTGCTACTTTTTTAACATGAATTAAAGTTGCTCAAAATGGTCACCTAAGATGCTGCAGCTTGTCCTGGAAACCTCAACCCCTGCAGTGTCCCAGGACACAGCTGTCTGCCTGGGATACTTGAGCCAGGATTTCCCCTTCCCACCCTCTTAGTGGTTCTGTCTGTGAGCACCCTCGAGGAGCCACCCTGGAATACTCTGCTTGGGAGGTGTCCCAGGTAAGGGTGTGGGTGCAGAGCTATGTCAGACATGTCCATACACTCAGTTTGGACTTGGTGCTCCTGAGCTCCAGCTCTAGGAGTACTGGGAGAGTCCTGACACTTCTGTGGCTGCCAGGCACCCCAAGGCATTTGGAGCCAGGGATGGCTTTAAGAGTGTGACCCTTGCTGATGCTGAGGCTGAGTGCTGGGCTAGAGGTGCCTGCATAGTGCTGATGGGTGCAGAACTTGTTCTCAGTTTGCTGTTCCTTGGCTGTGGGGGAGGTTTCAGATCTTGGTGGGGCTTTGCCAATTTGCCTTTTTTGTTTTGTTAAGGTGCACTGCCACCGTGGTGCTTTGCTGGTGGCAGGGGATTCAAGGTGATGCCTCTGGCTTACCCACTCCAGCACCTCAGTGCCACTGATGCCAGGGTTCAGCCCATCCATCCAAGCTGGTGCAGCTCTGTGTGCACACAAACACCTTCCCTTTTTGCCAAAGAGTGATTTGGATTTCACTGTTGAATAAAAAAGTGCTCAAGGCCTGGCTGTCGTGTCTGCTGGCAGTTGTTCCTGCTGTCCCGAGGGAGCTCAGTGCAGCAGGTCAGGGCTCTCCTCACTTTTTGGGGCCACAACAAACACAGCTGGGCCGGGACACTGGTACCTGCTGTGCAACGTCATCTCGATCTACCGATTCTCTGTGAGAATCCCGGGTCAGTCTGGTCCTCCAGGCGAGTCCAAGCTCGCACTGAGGCACACGCCGACCCCGACAGCTCCAGCCCGTCCCGCAGTGCACCGTGTCCGGACCCCACGGCCTTTGGCCTTATCCCATCCCCTCCACGCTCGCAGAACGAGCAGCATTCCTTCTGCCAGCTGTCGCTGGGGTTTTGCTGGGGGGTCTCGAAGCCCATGCCGCCGGGAGCTGGGCCCACCCCGCAGGGAGCGCAGCCGGCCTTGGGGAGCCGGGGGGATGCCCGAGCTCCGGCAGCGCCGGGCCGGGGCTCTGTCGCTGGAGGGAGCCCTGAGGCAGCTCCCAGATGCTGCCACGAGCTGCAGTTCGAGTGGTTGTTAAAAATGAAGGAGCTGCGTGTTTCCAGGAGGATTTCAGATGGAAACAGAGAGCTAGAACTAGTTCCTTCTGCAGAGGGACCTTGAAAGGCCCTGGAACGCCCCATGCTCCAGTGTGGGACCGATGGGCTGGGGCATGGGGTGGCACTGACACTGATGGGATGTGGAGACCTGGGCAGCAGAAGAGGGGAGACAGACACACAAGAAAGTAGCAGCTTTGGGTATTTAGCATCTATCTATTTGGCATTTACCAAACTCTGCTGGCATCTGGTAACAGCTGGCACTGGCCACCTCCTGTAGATCAAATGCACCACTGGGAAGCAAACTCAAGGTCTACCAAAAAAACCTGGCACAGAGTAAATGCAGCAGAGCTCCTTCACCAGCTCTTGGATACATAAAAACCATCTCAGTCTCATCACTTCATCATTCACACTAAAACAAGCACTCCAGTATCTGCTGGTGCACTCAGGGACTAAACAAGTTTTAAATTAAGCAAATGCAATATTAAAAATGTATTTCTGAACGCAGGAGTGAGTAGACAGACAGCACAGAGCTGGGTATAATGGGCTGTTGGCACAGTTGTGCTAGGGGCTGTCATTAACCCCAGGCTTTACCCCAGGGAAGCAGGACAGAGGAGCTGAGACCACATTTAGGTACATCAGGTATTTTTAGAGCTGCTCAGGGGACTAGAGCAGTCTCCTCTCTTCTTCTTGCAATGTGCAATTTTTAATCTCCCTTCCTCGACCAGCCAGAGAAGCACCTCTGGTTTTCTTCAGCTCTAGTATATGGGAACTGGAAAAAAGATACATATGGGATTGTGATCATTGCTGGAACTTACCCCAATCTTCTTCAAAGCTCCTGTGCCATCCCCAGCTCATTTCATTGGTACATCTGCAACCAGCTCCCAGAAGTGCTTTTGGAGGTGACTACACACGTGTGGTACGAGCAGGTAAAAGGGTGCTACTTAGCAGGGCTTGTCCTGATCAGCTCTGACTTCAGTGGGCCTGGATCAACCACACCTCAGCCTCCACTCATTTTCAAAGACTTGGCACAGGCTTTTGCAGCCGCCTACAAGGAATATCCCCTTGGTGCAAAGGTCTGCCATCAGGGAATAAGAAAATCCAGCTCATCACCACTTATAAAACTGCTGCCCCAGAGCCTGATTTCCAGAAAGAAAAGAAATTTAGGAGTCTATTAACTTCAAACAGACTGAAAACTGCTGCTGGGCACTATAGCAGGGATTTATCTCACAGCTCCATAAGGCTACAGCTGAAAATACAGGCCAGAAGGGAGCAGAGTGCTCCAGTCACACTACAACAAGGGAAATTTTTGAATGCAGAGTCCTCATAATGGTCCCCCACACTTGACACAGATAAACCATCAGGCAAATAATCCAGGCAGGACAGTTACAGGCTTGTTTTTATTAAAAGACATCTTCAGAAAAGATATTTTAGTACAAAAAAAGTTTAAAATACACAAACTACACTTGCTTTTCTTTCCAGCATCAACATTTATAACATTTATAAATTACACCACATTGTTATTAACACTGCATTTAAATATGGAAACAAATTAAAACAGGGAATTCATCAACAAGAACCAACATCCTACAAACAACTCTGTACAGTATTTAGCAGCTAGGAGCTCTAGCACAGTAGTCAATATGACTTCAATAGGGTGGGATGCTCGGGAAGCCCCAAGACTGCAGTTTGTCCCATAACAGTTTTTGAGGACCTGTTTTGGCCACCCTGAAGGCAGAGGTGATGCTGCACACCAGGGTACACACCCGATGAGGTGTGGCTCTTACAGAGAAACTCTGCTGTCCTGTGGCCTTTTTAGTGCTGGGACACACACGCAGGACAGTGCCAGGCACTCTGCAAAGCATGACGTGTCTGATGGGAGAAGGCAGCCCCCAGCCTCAGAGAG
Source organism: Serilophus lunatus (assembly GCA_013399895.1). Classification (NCBI taxonomy): domain Eukaryota; kingdom Metazoa; phylum Chordata; class Aves; order Passeriformes; family Eurylaimidae; genus Serilophus; species Serilophus lunatus. The sequence continues at coordinate 358,630 of VXBA01000040.1, forward strand.
GCTGACAGTAACAGCAGGGCTAGTCCTGCCTGGGGACAGTCACTGCTCTGTACCTGTGCTGCCCCACTGCTCATCCTTCCCCTCTCCAGCAGCACTGTCAGGCTCCAGAGAGAGCTCCAGACACAGCCCCCCACTGCAACCAGCTGCAGGATCCCACCCATCATCCTTGGAGCTGGAAGCAGTTCTTCCAGCTCCTGGCAAATTCCAGCACAGCCAGAAATACAGGTCTTCAAAGGGAAGGCAGGTAAGTCTGATGTCCCCTTTTGCACTGTGACCCTCAGGCCCCCCACCAAACCCTGTAGCTCAGGAGCTGCCCAAGGCTCACTGCCCCCTGTCCTGGCAGGGGAAGGAGGCTCCAAAGGCTCTCACAGGAGGGTATGTGGGACAGCATTTGGGGACAACAGTGAAAGACAGGACACAACGCTCCATACCCAGTGCTGGGCTCTAGGGCACTGAGACACTTCACATGCTCCCCTTGCCCCAGCTCATCAAAACAGTACAGAAATGTAAAAACAGGACAGAAAGCACTAGACAACTTGAACTTGCTGCAGCAGCACATGGCAGCTCAGAAGACCCTTGTGCATGCTCTGGAAGTGGATCACCCTGCTGCTGGCTCCTCTTCAGGTTTGGGAGCGCCCATCGAGGGGTTTTGGCAGCATGGAGCTGTTTTAGTCATAGCAAGGAGCTGTGTCATGCCACTAAAGGGCTGCTAACCAAGGGAGATCTCCTCAGGGGACTTCCCAGGGAGAGGGGGTTTGTTTTCTGTAAACACCAAGTGATGGAGCTCAGGTTCATGCTCCGCAAAGAAAGTCAAGTCTGAAGTGGCAGCTTTAGGGCTCTGCTTCCAGTGCTGCAGGTTGGATTTTCATGATGGTTGACTTCAGTGGGTAGTATCTGCCCTTCCATGTCTTCCAGAAGATGCCCTGCTTGCGCTCATGCCTCTGGCGGGGGATGGAGCGAAAGTACTTCCCGTTGAGGTTGGCATGGCCACAGGTGCTGAACCACCAGCCACCTACCAAGGCAACATGAGGAAATTTTAACCCACAGCAATTCCAGACAGAAAAACTCAGCTTCAAGGCAGCTGCTGGCCTCATTCTCCACACTTTTCCAGGGCTTCAGGACCTTACAAGACCTCATGCAGTCAAGGAGTTCCCTGCACCAGGAAACCCTTCACCCACTGTATATGACTTCAGGATGCATCTGCAAATCTCTGCTGGTCCTTCCTGTGTGCAAAACCCTCTCAAAATCTGCCCCAGTCCCATCTCAGGGTGGAGGCCTCTGCTCTGCTTGAAAGAGTTGCAAGCAAAGTGGCAGCAGCAATGCTGTTATGAGGACAGATGCTCTGGCCAAGACCTGAAATGTAAACCCACCCCCAACCTGGTTTCAGCTTCCCTCCTGGTTCCCTGCACAGATCCTCCCAAGGATGCAGCTCTCCCATGGAAGCAGAGGACAAGACAGGCTCAACAGCAAAGGGGTCTATTGCCACAGGACCCCTGTCCCACTTGGCCACCACCAAACTGAGGGCTGAAGGGGAAGCACACACCACAGGAATAGAAGAGCTTGTACTGACCTGAGAGGTGTTTGGCACAGTTTGTATCAGCTTTGAGGTCGTGGTCACGATCCCGAGTGGAGAAGGGCAGCTGCCTAAAGTCCCCAATGGCATTTTCCAGCTCTCCAGACAGAGGCCCCAGCAGGTTGAGTGTGTAAGCTGTGCTCTCACCACCAAGGCTGAAGACAAACTGAACCACCTGTGAGTTTCCCTCCCAGTCTTCCAGCTCAATCAGGAGATTGTATTTTCCCTCTTGCACAAGGTGATGTATCTTCTCCAGACCCAGCCAGAAGTCACCTGAAATAAGACCCATGGCATTGGCTGCAGGGACATAAAACATGCTATACAAAGCAGACACATGAGGAAGCTCCAGAGACAGAGACAACCCAGGACACTGCAGCATTTAAATCACTGGCACCTGCAGGACACATCAGGAAGACCAAGGACCTCTGCTCTGCTCGCTTTTCAGCCTGCAGCTGAAGTGTCCCCCACCTTCAGTACAGAGAACTCCTGAGGCTAGCAAAGGGAATAACTTTTGCAAAGTTATCCCTTATCCCCAAGACAAGAAGATATCATCATCCACCTACCACGAAGGTCTCCAAAGCCATTCTTGTAGGCATCCCACAGCTGGTCAAAGTCCACAGAGCCATCCAAGCGCCTCTGGATCACTGTCCAGCCACCTTCTGTAGGCAGGGAAACACAGTTATTTGGGGTTACCACTTGTAAGAGCACCCTGCCAAGTGCCGCAGGCACCTGCACAGCTTTACCTGCAGTCATGTCACAGTAGACTTTGAAGGGCTGAGATCCCACGGGCTGCACCTGGAAAACTCCGCTGCTTTGCTGCCCAGCTAGGAAGAGCTGGTGGCAGTCCTCTGGGAGCCCTGCAGGAGAAGAAAACGGCAACTGAGGAGATGGCCCCAAGCCCCACTTCCTCAGTAGGTTGCTCCAACCATGGCCCTGGCCACGAGCCTGGCCAGCTGTGCACAGCAGTGGCTGCAGCTCTGGACACGTGCTGAGGACATTGGCCCCCAACTTGAGCATCTTTAAACACTGCAACTCCACATCTTCCCATTTATCCAAACAGAGCTACTTGGGCTTCCATCCAAGGCAGAAGCCAGGCACTGGGCCAGGCTGAGGTGGCCTCAGCCAGAGAGCAGGGCTCTCCAATGAGGGGGGACAAAGATGCCCCCCAACTCCCTTCGTGCCTGCAGGAGCAGCCCATTTGGGGTGGGATAACACCATGGCCAAGCATCGCCACCCCACCCTGAGGCTGAAACAGCCTCAAGGACCCTCAGGGGCAGAAAGAAATCCTAAGTCCTGACACGAGGAAGGTGCCTGAGCATCTCCAACATGCAACCTCTTTTTCCCACCAACTGTGGTGGCCCTAGCCAGACATCCTGCTGAGCAATCTGCCACCAGCAGGCACAGCACCAGGCTGGGGTGACTCTTTTTCCAAGGCACACTGACTGGGGCAGGTAAGGGGTGAGTGGACTCTGGCAGCCCCAGCTCACTGAACGAGTGGATTGCCCAGGGCGAAGCCACCCCCCAGCTTGTGCTCCTCCATCCCCAGACTGGCTGGGCCCCCACTGCTCCTTCTACCCCACAGGGACTTTGCTCAGAGCTGCCAGCAAAGCACCATTTCAACAGCACTGATAAAAGTCCATCCATGAACCACCACCCACAGCACTTGGGAGAGACAGGGTGCGGGGAACCTGTTACAACACCCGAGCCAAAAGGCCACAGGAGGATGTGCAGGGACTTCAGCCCTGGGCTGCTGCACAGTCAAGGGGCTCTTTGTCAGCAGGGACAGGTGCCCCCATCACCCTCAGACAAAGGAAGCCTGTTCTCCCCGAGACAGGGTGGATGGGTTGTGGTGACTCACAGCTGCTGTCAGCATGACCCAGAGACAGACTAGTGAAGAAAGCTCAAGATAAGCCCTGGGCTGTGCTGGGGTGCTGACCACCCCCCACAGCCCCCCTGCGGGGGTCCACTCATGGTAGTTGCCCTGGAGTCAAGGCTGACACTGTGACCCAGAGCAGCAGTGGGAAGAGGGGCCTCCCCCAACAGCCAGAGGTTTCCCCAGGGGCAGATGGAGGGGGGGAAAATGGGGCTTTTCAGCTGCCAAGAGCAAAAGCAGACCACGCAGGGCATCACTCCCTTCCTCATCCTCACTGAGAGCCCTGACACTGCACTGGGGTGAAGAGCAGAGCTTCAGCTAAAGGAGAGGTCAGGGGGACCCAGGGGACAGAAGGGTGACACCTACCACTACCCTTCACCCATTTCCGACATATCCCACCCCTCATCCCCTCCTCCTGCCGTGAATTTTCCCCTTCTTGGCATGGCAGCCCCTCTCCCACAGCCAGCCTGGGTGGTGGTCGCATTCTTCACACCCCCTGGAGCTGAAGCCAGTGCAGAACTGGTGCCACCATTAGTGCACCAAGAGACAAGCATGTGGCTGGGGGTTCTGAGTGCATCCCCAATATCTCCACTCTCTGCAGGCAGGGAAGCAAACCAGGCTCAGGGAAGGCTCCCCCACTTGAATGCCCCTGCTCACATGGGCATCAGCAGAGATGTGCTGGGCCCACCCAGCTCTTCACCTCCTCTTCCACTGCATCTCTCAGCATCAATGGGTTAGTACCAGGTAGGTGTTCAGCAGTCCCCACACACAGAAGTCAACCCCATCCTTGCCTGTTTCTCATGTGAGCCCTGGCCATGCTCCCTCCCTGTGGTCAATGCCTGTTCTGGTGCCACAGGGACTCTCCAGCAGCTGAACAAGATGCAGCTGCTTGAACAGCCTCCACTTAACCTTTTTCTTTGAGGAACACGCTCGTTAGTTCCAGTTCATGTTGCACATCCTAACGGCACCAGCAGAACAACAAGCCCTGGTGGCTTTTCTTGTGTTTTCCTTTCCCTCCCCCTTTATTTAGCCAAGCAAGAAAACAAGGTTGGAGCTGCCCCAGGCTGTGTTCACTCAACAGGATTTCCAGCCTGACACGGGTGAGGTCACTAACCTGGGATAAACAGCCATCCTCAGGGATGGCAGGGCATGCCTGGAGCTGTCTACATCGCCTCCCTCTCTCCCTCCCCAACCCAACCCCATTATTTTGGAGTCTCAGCACCACGGGGAGAGCATGAGCAGGGCTGTACCTTTCCCCTACTCGGCCAGCTGCCAGCAAGCACAGGCTCTGCCCAAAGACGTGATCCTCTTTCTGCAAGCGATTAAACCTCTCGCTCTCCAGGCAGCTTTGAGCCTTCAACTTTCACATGCTTGGCCCCACGCCAGCCCTGCCCTGAAAAAACTTGTCTTCACTGGCTGCAAATAAAAGGTTATTTCTGCGAGGGCCGCTGGTGCCGTTCATCGCCGCCCCCCAGGGCCGCACCGGCCCCGGGCTGTGCCTGACAGAGCCCGGGAGCCGCCGGCACAAGCCCCCCCAGCACCGTCCTGCTCCGAAAGCAGCCACGAGCCCCCTCCAGGCAGAGGGCACAGGGCCGCCCTGTGTGCTTCAAGACTCGCCAGAAAACTCACTCAGCTTGCTGATGAAAGGAAGCCAATTTGTTTTCCGTGAGTGACACCAGCATCAGGGATTAGGCGAGAGAAGGGGAAGCTCAGAGCCAGGCGGGAGGGAGTTGGAATGCCCAGAGTCTCCCCATCAGGGACAGTGCAGCACTGGAAGGTGTTGAGCTCTCAGCATCCCCAGGGACTGTGGGCCCCTGCTGCCTCCCGCTGGGCATCACAAGCCTTTCTGTAGCCATCAGCCAGCACAGCCTACATCTGCTTCCAATAAGCAGCAAAGACCCCAACCAATCTCCCTGCACCCCACTTTCAGTGTAACCTAAAAGTGGAGCTGGACGTTGAACTAGATGACTTCTAAAGGTCCCTTCCCACCTAAATAATTCTATAATACACTACTGCAGGCAAGTAACAAAGCAGAGGTGGTTAAAAAACAGGAGAGAGAAGTTTTGAGAGAGTTTTCTGGCTCAGTGGTGTTGCTCTGACCAAGGGAGATCTTGCACAGCCCCACTGAGCTGAGCACCAGGAGGAGTTGGGAGCCACATCTCATCTCTCTTCTTGTCTACATCAATTCTGCAGCCCTTTGTTCTGCACACCCAGCTTTCAGGCACATCAGTGACAGCTCCAAGCTCCACAGACAAATTACCATGTGTTTTCCCGTAACTATCCCTGGGCAGGAATTCCCCATGCTTCCTCACCCTGCCTGGTTTGTTTTGCTCCCACTGAACATCTCTGGACAGCTGCACAGGCAGAGCCCAGCGCTGTGAATTAGCTGACACAACATGACAGCAGCTGCTCCTGGCCAGCAAACCCTGTGGGGACACCAGCTCCTGTCTGGAGGGAGGCTGCAGGACACAATACAGCTGGGGACACCCACTCTGCTGCCCTTTGCTCTGCAGAAGCCCCTACAGCCCCATCAACAACAGAGAGAATGCTTCAGGCAGAGCCAGGAGCTGCAAATGCAGCCTGCTCAGGTGCACATTTCCCAGGGCTGTGAGCATCCACTGCCTTTACTGCCTGGGCATCTTCCACAACTCAGCACCTTGTCCTAAGGATAGTACAAGCTGAGGCACTTATCTTTCATTTACAAGCCCTAAACATGGGCCAAGGGAGATGGACACACAAGTAAAGGGGCTCTGTAACACTCCTCTCCTCCCACAGCCAGAGAAGAAGATCCTGTGGTGAAGAGAAAGCAGCTGAACAAGAGTTAACTGCAAGGAGCTGAGACTCTCCTCTCCTGCCTGCAATCAGCCCCCACCTGCCAATCCTCTTTGACAAATACCTGCTCACAGGCTTTGTCTGCTCCCCATGCATTCCTAACACCAGGCAGGGAAAAAAAGCCTCTTAAATCCTTAAATTCCTGCTGGACTAATACTGGCCCAGAAGGGAAGGATTCCACCTGTGCTCCAGAACCTCAATCTCTGGCCATACTCCCAAGCTCCAGTTTTTCAAGCAAATCTCACATCCTAGCTAAGGACAAATGAATCTTTTGTTTCCAAAGGGTTGCAACTGCTGCAGGTTTGCCCTGGCATGGATAAGCAGGGCAGAGCAGGCAGATACTCACTCTGTGTTGGCACGGGCTCCCCACTGCTATTCTGGCTTTGGCTGGTGAGGTTGAGGCTCTTCTTCAGGTTTATCTTCCACTTTGTAGATTGTGTTTTGTTGTGGTGTAAGGGGATTAGTAGATTGACCTAAAAAAAAAAAAAAGCACAAGTCAGAACAGTTTTAGCTAATTTTCGGTGCTGTTACTCAGGGTAGTTTGTCAGCCACATGCCAGCCACTCCCTGTGGCCAGAGCTGGGGCTGAACTTGCCCAGAAGCCTCAAGGAATAGAAGATACCTGGTCTTGGCACAGCCAGAAATGACTGTGGTTTTTCACATCCATGCTAACAAGTTTATTCTGCAGATGAATTCAAAGGCCAGAGAGACTGTTCCCACCTGCCAGCTTCTCCTATTGCTCACTGCAAACTCTCTGGAAGCTTGTAGGTTGCTACCCTCACATTGACACTGCAGCACAAGGACCAGTGGGGTCTCCAAAGTCAGGGATGTGGGACAGCAGGGGTTCACACCAGGGTCCCCACAGCACATGGGGCCAGACTGGGGGTCGCAGTGAAAGAAGGGGACTCACCTTACTCTGCAGGCTTTTAATCTGCAGGTTCTGCTTGTCCAGCTTGTACTGCTGCTGCTTGATCTTCTGCAGGAGCTCCTCGATCCGCAGGTTCTGCGCGTCCATCAGGGACTACAGGGGGAAGAGTCGGGTGAGCCCCGCAGCTCCGGGACGCCCTGGCCATGTCACACTCTCGGGAGGGTGCTGCCGGTGCCCACGGGGCCTCGCTGCTCTCCCGAGGCTGATCCCCACCCGCCGCTCCCAGTGTTCTGGCACAGTCGGGTCTCCCACCGCCTTTTCCCGAAGTCGCTCCCAGTGCCCCCGAGCAGGTCGAGTCGGGGGTGTGTCCCCCGCCAAAGCTCCCCGGGCCGGTGCCAGGGGCGCCTCGGGTCCCTTCAATCCCGCTCCACACCGTCGGTGCGGGTCCGGTCCCCCGACGCCCCGCTCTCCCTAGTCCGTGCCGGTGCCTCCGAGAGGAGCGGGTTCCCCCACCTCGCTCCCCGGTCGGTGTCAGTGCCCACCCACCACTCCCGCTGCCCCGGTGGATGCCGGTGCGGGTCAGGTCTCCCCCCTCACTCCCCCGGTGGATGCCGGTGCGGGTCAGGTCTCCCCCCTCACTCCCCCGGTGGATGCCGGTGCCCCCCGCGCTCACCTGCAGCGCCCCCAGGTCCCGGGCGCTCTGGTTCCCGGCCGGCCGCGCCTGCAGCGCCAGCCG
>VXBA01000040.1:367585-390961 GCA_013399895.1 Serilophus lunatus
CACCCGCCGCCCGCGGCAGCTCCGGCTTGGAGCCTTCTCGGCTCCCGCCCGAGGCGGCCTCGATCCCTGCCCCTGAGCCTTGTCCGCGCCCGTCCTCATCCTTGTCTCCATCCCTATCCCTGCGCTCATTCCCCTACCCATCCCACTCCTGTCCCCGTTCCCATTGCTATCGCCATCCCGGACCCCGTTCCCATTCCTATGCTCATACCTGTTCCCGTTCTTGTTCCCATCACCGTCCATCTTCCCATTCCAGTCCTCGTTCCCATTCCTGTCCCTGTCACCATCCCCATCCCGTCCCTTCCATCCCTGCTAACTGTCCTGCCCCTCACCCTGCGCTGGGGGCCCTCACCCGCATCAAACCCCGATGCTTGATCCTCCAGCCCTGTGGATTCATCCATGTCCCCTCCCAAGGTCGTGCCCCGCTGGGACCTGCTGGCCCCGGGCCGGGAGTGCACTGGGGGGCACGAGGCTCCCAGGCTGTGCCCAAACCGGTGCTGGGGCCCCGGGGTGTGTGCCCGCTGTGGGTGCGGGGCTCTGCTGCGGGGCTCTGGCCTGGCATCGGTGCAGGGCTCCCGGGGGATGGCCCGCAGGGTGCTGCCAGCCCTGGGGACGGGGCACACTTGGGGTCAGCTCCTCTGTGCACCTGAGGGGAACAGAATGTTCACTCGTCTAAACATTCCTAGTCTCCAAAAGTGACAAGGACGAATATCTCCATCTCCCACTACCCGGCACCCCACCCAGACTTTAATCATCCCCCTGTGAAAAATGTGCGTTTTATCCATTTGCGAGTCTTGGACCCTGGTTTCCAGCTCTTCCTTCTTGTCCTGCCTTTTCCTGCTGGCTTAAAGGGATTTTCGAGTCTCTGTTTTTTTCTCTCTATGAAGGAATTCACACACCGTGATAGAGCTGCTCTCGGCTCCGTTCGGATGGAGCAGATGGAGCCCTTCTGGTCCCTCCCCCCAGGGCGCTTCCTCCCTCCGCCCCGGCGCTCGGTCCCTGCTCCGCCCCGCGCAGCCTCGAGCAGGGAGGTGCCTTCGCCCCCGCCCCGGCTTTTGGGGCCAAATCCGCTGTTTCCACGATTTGCTCTTTGGCCAACGTGAGCCTTCTGGGCTCCTCCGTTCAGCCCGACTAAGCCCACAGCAGTTCCACCTCCATCTCACCACTGCTGCTCAGAGCCTTGTGGCTCAGGAATGGCCCCAGCAAAAGCCTTCTCATCTTTTCCGAAAATGTCTGGCAGGAGCATTTACCCTTCCAGGAGTCCCCGTGTCCTGCGTTTTGTACATGGCAGGCAAGGTTTTGGCATTAGGAGCTTCCCAAGGGAAGTGGCCATTGGGAGCACCTTCCCGACACCATAGAGCTGTTCCTTTTGGATTTTTTTTGCCAGGATTCTCATTTGAGATCTGCCATTCTATCGACTTGTGTCTGTTCAGAGCTAATTTCTCAGCCCAGCCTCTCCCATGACACTCAGCCTTGCCAAAGCGGTGACATGCTCATCCAACACTTCCATCAGCCAAACTCATATTCCCGTGTTCAAGCAGGCAACTAATATTTAGGGTTTCCCATCTTTTTTTTTCCTTTGCAGGGATAACCTCCCTGTTGTTGGGAGATAAGCATCCCTCTGGTGGAGGTGTGTTTATGTACAAAGGTGTGGGAGGCTCCTGCAGGAAAAAATACCTGCAGCTGACAAATTCCTTGTTCTCCAGGGCCATCCCCAAGCATTTCCCAGACTGCTGCTGGCCAACGGTGAGTGAGAGGCCTCAGGGCAAGCGCCCAGCGGCAACAGCTCAGGGTGGAGTCATGGAGGTAGGAGCTGGATAAGGAGGAATTTGGGAAATTCCAGCAGACACAGAGTCTGGAGAACCCCAGCCCCCACTGCTAGCCCTGCTTTTGCATTTATTTCATGGTCAGAAGGAATTTTTCTAATGAAAAAGAAAAAAAAAAGGATAGGAAATACTGCAAGGGAAAAAGAAACAATAAAAAATGTGAACTGCTTCTTCTAAATCTTTCTGGTTTGAGGGGTCCCCCTGACTGGCCTGTGCCCCCTCCCCACAGGTCATGGCCCCCCCACAGGTCATGGCCCCCTTCCCCTACAGAATTGCCACCACATCCACCACCCCTGAGTGCTGCAGCCAAAGCTCTGCCAAAAACTCCCAGATGGAGTCTGAAAAATTAAAATTCTCCTTTTCAGCTTGTACTGCTGGTTTGTTGCATCCCAGGAGGGAGAGAGCTGGGAGCAGCTGTGCCCATGGAGCCCAAGGTGGAAGCACCTGGCACCTCAAGAGCCCTCTGGACAGGGAAACACCAACTCCCGAGTCACTGGGACAAACAGGGAAGCACAACTTCATATGTGGGTTAATGACATCATACAAAATGAATCCTGAGCGAGCTCTGCTCCCTGCCCCCCCACCCCCGTTACCCAACACTGGAGTTTGTCCTGGGAAACAACAGGGTTATGCCGCCGGGCACACGGCAGACGTGTTCCTACCGGTTATTTTCTGCAGTGGCAGTGTTTGTGCTGAGGAAGGAGAAAGGGAATGTGAGAAGTCAAAGACTGTTGAGAAGCAGCAGGATTTATGTGTTTTCTTTTGGCTGTGTTTTCCTATTGGGACTTCTCAAATTTGCCCTGAGAAAAACGAATTTTTAAGGTAAATGTGAAGTCCCTGGAGGTCCTGAGCTGCCTCAGGCTGGGTATGGCCATGGGCAAGTGGAAAGGTGCTGTCGAGTTTAAATGGAGCTCAAAATGGCCTGGCCAGCAGGGTCTGAGCTCCTGGGACATTTCTTCGTGCACAGATCTGTCCTGCATGGAAGAGGACTGTGGCTGAAATCTCTGTGGGGTCTCAATTGCCCAGCTTGGTTTGGGGCCAGGAGAAGGTCGAGGTTTGGTCCTGGGATATGAAGGACCCTTTCCTCTGTGCAGGTCTCCAGGAGAGACCCCATGAGGACCCTGCCCCAACCTGGTGGCCTTGGGACCCAGGGCAGCCCAGGGAGCAGCGGGACACAACGGCCCTTGAGGCTGTCTGTGGCTCTCTGTGTGCTCTGGCAGGGATCAGCCCCTGGGCAGGGAACAACAGACTCCAGAAGAAATTATTTTCTGTGGAGGTCTCTCTTTTTCCATCCCCATCCCCTTCCCCCAGTCCCTATCCTTATCCCTATCACTACACCTACCTCCATCTCCATCCCCATCCCCTCTTCCATGCAATCTCACCAGCTCAGCCACCTGAGAAAGGCAGTATTCCCAGTATACATCATACGTAGCTCCTCCAAACAGCCCACACATGCCTGGCAGCACATCCTCATCCCAATTCCCATTCCCATCCTCTCCCCATCTCTGTCCCTGTCCCGCTATCTCATGCACGTCAGGCTGTGAGTGGGTGGGCTGGGGTGGGTGTCTTTGTTCTCTGCCTTTCTCCATCGCACTCCTTCCCAGAATGACCTGGTAGGTCACTGTGTGAAAGTTCAGCCTGGCCTGAACTCGCACGAATTCCTGCAGCTGCTCAGCCCCAGGCTCACGTCACCGGGAGGGATGGGAGTGATACCGAGTTACAGGAAGGCTGCTCACAGTGTTGCTTTGTTGTTGGAAATGGCAAACGTAGGGGAGACTCCACTGAGAGGGAATAGGGCATGTGTGAATGACGCTGTCACTGCTTCAGGGATAAATTTAGGTTTCCCAGAGGAACAGTTATTCTGATTCAGCGGAGGTCGGGAAACATCCAACAGGGATTTCCTACCGGCCCCCGTCTGAGCACAGCAGCACGTCTCGCCCAGACAGGCACTGGCAGCATTCCCGGGCGGAGTGGACACCCCACCTGCCTCAGTCTCTGCTCACACCTGGTCCTGGCAAGGATTTATCCATCACACACACTGGCCTGGCCCTGCAGCAAAACGGCCTGCTCAACCTCCACCCCTGACGTCAGCTACCCCTGCTCTTCCCAAGCCCAAGTTTGCTGGCTCAAGCTCTGTCACTCCCCACTGTGGGGAGGGACTGTGAGGTTCCTGCCCCTGGCACATGGCAGTACAACTCCTGCAGCCTGTCCAGGTTGGTGGTACCCTGACCTGACTCATGACTCAGACTGCCAGACCCTTATCCTTCCCCAGGGCTAGAGGCACCCTGTCAATCCTGTTAGAGAGTGCCCAAAACTTCTGCTCTTGATGGTGCTGCTTCTTGAGCAGAGCTGAATTTCCAAGCAGGGTCAGTCAGAAAGACAGAAAATTGGCTGCAGTCCTCCACCCACAGCTACACCAGGAGCTCAGCAGTGTCACTGGACTCCACTCCCATCCTCTCTCCTCTGGCTTCCCCTGGCAGCTCAGGGCAGCCCTGGGTAAACTGCTGGCAGCCCAGCTGGGGTGAAAAGACATCAACACACAGGTTGCAATGTGTTCTGGGGGCTGCAGAGGGTGGGGGAGAGCTGAACTGCTCTGGGGTCCCTCTCACCCAGGGAGAGGAGCAGGAGGCCCATTTTCGTGCTTGAAAAGCTGACATAAAGGGCCAAGGATGTTGTCAGTCCAAGCAGTCTCATTTCATGGTGAAATGGATGAACGTTATGCAAGTCTTCACTCCCTTTTATTCTTCCTGCCATCCTCGGGGAGCACTGGGGTTACTGTGCCGGAGGTCACACATGCCAGAAGGCAGGAAACTGCGGGGCTCGGGGTGATGTGGGAGCTGTGCAGCCGGAGAAATCTGACCCTTATTTTTACAGTTTAACCAACATGCGTTCTGAATTAGGGGCTCTAGCTGGCTGGGCTCCCAGTGCATGGCCCAAGAAACTCTAGGTTCCTGGGGAGGAGGCTGCCCCTTGGCACACTCAGTCTGCTCCTGAGCCCTGTGGGACGGGCCAGACCACTGGGACCAGGGCTGGGCTCTGCTTTCCCTACGAGACAACAGTGGCTTCCCTTTTATCAGCAGTCTTTGTCTAGTGACAGACAATGGCTTTGGAAGAGCCTTTGGTGGGCACAAGGGTGACAGGGGATTTCTCCACGTGTTCTCTGAACATCCTTTCATTTCATCTGTATTTTCTTGAAAGAGATGCCTAGAGCTGCTGGAAGGAGAGAGCTGCTGCAGCAAATACAAGCAAAGCCCCCAGAGCCCTTCCACAGCACTGCTGTCCCTCCTGGCCACCCAGCTCCTCCCCTGTGATGGAGACAGAGGCAGGTCTGGTACTGCTGAGCACTTATCAGTCAGAATCTGCTGGTGGCCGTGACCCTCATGGGCTGGATCTCCTGGCACAACACAAATGGCTTTCTTTTGGCTGCATTGTGTGATTGCACTTCTGCTGCCCAGGAAGACTTCTAACTGTCCCAGTATCTACAAGAGCCCGTGAGGATGTGCCCTCCTGTCAGACACCGTGCTGAGTAAGTGCTTGGTAAGAGCTGCATGGCCTCCTGAGCTCTTTCACATGGTGTGTCCATTTTTTGTTTTGTTCAGGAGGTCTTTCCTCCTGTTCCCTTCTGCCCTGGTGCTGGACAGGTCCCCATCCCACAGGACACTTCTGCAGTGAGGGATAGTGTGAGTCACTTGGAGCCAGGCTGGCAGCACATGGCTGACCAGGCCCAGCATGGTGTTCTGCTGGCTTCACCTGTGCTGCACCCACAGCCAGGAGCAGCCACACTCACAAGGACCCTGCTAGGTCCTTCACTGTCCCCACACCTGCTTTTCCTTCCTGGAAGAGACCTGCAGGAGAGGGCAGCAGAGCTTCACATGGGAGGATGCCAGGGGACATTCCTGAGGCATTCCCCAGTGAAGGGAGAAGCACAAGACTTTGGGGCACAGTCCTGAAAACCCCAGTTGGAGGTCAAAGCTCTTCCCAGACCTCTCCCTGCTCAGTTCCTGACTAGGACAATGTGATTCTTGGGTTCCCAGCCAGGCTCTGGTGGCTGAAGCACAGGGAGGGGCACAACTGTGCCACCAGGAACCAGGTGAGGTTACAGTGATGTCACTCCACCCATAATCTGCATCCAGACTGTGCACTCTGCTCCATAACAGAGTTTCCAGGAATACTGCCCTTAGGATGTGTCAGGGAAGTCGGGATATTTCCTGCTGTTGTAGGTCACATCGAGAAAGTAAAGGGAGGAGATGGCTCAGGCTCTGTGGGGTGGGGGCCTAAAAGACGTGACAAAAACAAGGTGTTGTCTGCCATGTGCATTTCCCAACAGAAAATATATCTTAATCTTTAGTCAAGGTTTTCCTGGATTTTTTATGCTAGGATTCTGGATTTTTTTTCTAGATTTTCACACCCCCCTCACCTCACAGGTCATGCAGACATTGAGAGTTGGAAAAAGCCACTACTTTCTGTTCACTTCTGTGAAAACCTGAAAAGAAACAGATGAAAATGCCACAAAGCACCAAAAGCTACAGCAGCCCCTTTCCCAGCCCTCTCACTGGCTAAATGGCAGCAGTGCCTGGGAGAGCTGTGAGGGGGCTCCAGATCCCCAGGGGAACAGGGGGCTGGGAGAGAGGACTTGGCCCTACTTTCCAGCTGTGGCTCTTTCCATCCTGTGACAGGGGCCTTGGCAGCTTCTTGGTTTCCTAAATCAAGTGATTCACTGCCTGTGGGGTGGATCTGAGCTCTCCCAGAACAGCAGCACAGTCCCTGCTGTGGGCCTTGGCTTTCCAAAGTGGGGACTACCTGGCACCCAGCACTCTCATGTACCTCGCCTGGGGCATCCCACAACTGGCACCCATTTTTCAGCACCCAGCACCAACAGGTACCTCCCCTGGGACATCTCACACTCAGCTTTCCTCATGCTCAGGTCAGAGAGGAGCACTTGCCATGAAGTGGATCTGCCAGGGCAGGGTTGTCACAGAACAACTTTAGTTTAGTTTGAATTTCTTAGAAAAACAAATGTAGTGGGGTTTTTACCTGGCAGATGGGTGTTTCCATTCCAGGGACTTTGCTCAGCACATGGTAACAAAGAGCTGACACACGTCCAAGTGTGCACCTAAGCTGGGAGCTCGGATGTTGTTGTTGGATCACCTCACCTGTCTGGACCTGAGCTCGTGCCCTTGGATCTACCCAGGTTTGACATACGCAGAAAAAAACCTTTTATGCCAAAAACCCGCCTACCTGGGGGGCCTGGAAATTGTTTCCTCAGTGCAAATCTCAGAGAAAAGGTAAATTCTGAGCACAGTCCAGGAAAATCCAAGGTGGGGACATTCCTTTCAACAAAAGTGCCATGATCAGCTGGCAGTGACCCTCTGAGACCATGGAGTACCATAGCTCCTCCATTGCATCCAAAAAGTAGGATTTGTGTTGGCAAGTGTTCATTTCTGATCCAACCCAGATCAGTGCCCTTGGCTGGGCAGGGTCTTCTTTGGGAGAAACTGTCCAGGGACAGGAAGGTCAGGGTGCAGAGGGCAGCAGTGGCTGTACCCATGAGCTGGGAATGGTCCCAGGCAACTTGCCAGTCTCTGGATGACTTTCCATGTGTTACACTCTTGGAGGATTTTTGCTGCAAGAATGAATGGAAAGCAGCACAGATGGAGAGGGCAGGGGGGACCTCATCATGTTCTGTGGTAGGGAGCTCTGCTCTTGTCGGGGTTTCCCCTGGCCCAACACAAAGGAGGCCCACGGGCAGTTTGTGGTGTATGTCCCTCCTCCTTGTGTGCAGCAGGGCCAGACCCTCCTACATCTCAGGGCTGCCTTGAGCACCATCATATTTGGGCAGTTTATGGGTTGTGCCAGCAGCTGCAGCATCACCAGCACCAGGCTCAGCCCTTGTGGCAGTTCCCTCATCTCTGTTGGTGTCCTGAGGAGTCCCAGCCACACCTAGATGCAGCACAAGGGTGCTCACAGCCACTGCTGACAGACAGCACTCACATGGCTGGGAGCCACCAGCACTCACAGCTTTCCAGTGGGTGCTGAGTCTCGCTGAGCTGCTGATGACTTCATGGAGAGAACCATCACTGAGGCCTCAGGGCTGCGGTGAACCCCAGCTGTGCAGCCAGCCCAGGCAATGCTCATTTCCTCAACCATATCCAGTAGGTATTTGCAAGCCCTGCTCAGAGCTCCTTGGGATGATTTTGGGGGACATCAGTGGGACCAGGTGGGAGGGACACTGTCCTCCCAGCTTCTGCCCCAGGACGGTTTCTTCCTCTCTCCCAAATCCTTCTAATAACCTGAGCTGTCGCAAGGGATGGAGCTGTGTCTGGTTCTGCAGCTCCTTTATCCTTGGACTTCAGGACATGAAACTAAAATAGCCATCAGAAAGAGGAGAATGACCTTTGGCATTTGAATAACTGTTTGCTGTGTCAGCGCAGGCACAGCATGTTTGGGGATTTTGTGCAAGGTTCCAGTGGCTCTGAGCCAGGACCAGGCAATTTTCACTCTCTCTGCTGGCAGCCATGAACCACACTGGGAATGTGGCCTCCTAATCCCTGCTCAGGGGGACACTTGGGAGACAAGATGCCTTCCAGGGAGTGTGAGTGCTGACTCCAGGCTTCTCCATGTGTCTCCATGCCAGAAACACTCCCCTGACTGGAATGTCCAGTCATGGAATGGGAAGGGGGAGGCTTCAGTGAAGGGATGGGGTCGGATGGGATGGAAGGAATGGAAGGATTGTGCTTCAAGAAGAGGATGGGAAGAGGAAGGCTGCAGAGATGGGATGGAATGGGATGGTTTGGGAAGGGATATGCTGCAGGGATGGGAATGGGCTCAGGAATGCCACAAAGTGTTTGGGATTTAGCAGCAAATCCTCACCCCATGATGGTCTTTTTAATACATAAAAACAAAATCTGAAAACTGTCCCCCTGCCTTCGGGTTCCTGCAAGGGCTGAGTCTCGTCTGCCACAAGGGAACAAACGGCTTCTTCTGGGGAACTGAGAGCCCACCCAGGGGCCCAGAGAGCCAGGAACAAGGCAGGCACCTGAGCCAGACCCCCTGGCCACAGCAGGGGCACTGGGCATCCTCTGAACTCCAAACCAGGGAGGGCTGAGCACTGCCCGCGAGTGACCGGGCCCGCACTTGCCCCTGTGGCCTTTCTGCCCAGCTTGGCAAACCCATCCCAGAGAGTGAAATTAGAAGCAATTAAAAATTAAGCTTGGCTCAGGCTCAGATCAAACTTTCTACCAATTTTAGCCGCTTGTTGCTTAGGAGACAGCATGCACTGGAGTTCAACTGGTGACGCAACGTGGAAGGGGTTTCTGCTGGCGTAGGGCTCTGGGCCAGGAATAGACACAAGGGCAGCTGGAGCAGGACGAGCCAGGGTTGAAAACAAAGTACAGAAGGGGCAGGACCTGCAGCACCTGATCTCTCTTTTGAAAATTGGCAGCTTTCTGCTTTTCGATTATTTCTTGCTCAAGGAATTCTTTTCCTCTTCCCGAGGAAAAAAGGAGCTTTGGGGCCAAGGAGTGAAACAAGACATTGAATAAATCTTCCAGCAAAGCCCCCCATGAACTCCCAGTGAAGAAGAGATGCCCGGGGTCCTCACAGAATCCCTGTGATGCAGTGCAGGGGCGGGGTGGGGGCTGGTGTGGTAGGATGGGTTCGATGGCCAGGGTGTCACACTGGCAGAACCTGGAGAGCTTCCACAGCCACCTTGGCCACCTCAAACACTGACTGACAGGCAGCACAGCTCAGTGCAGAGCAAACAGAGCTGAGGTCAAGAGCGAGGACAGCGGATGGCAGCGATGCCCAGCGGTGGCACCACCCGCCCCTCGCCGCCCCTGGGAGGTTGATCCAGTGGCAACGAGCCCCTCGGCAGCACCAATGGGTGACAGCTGGCAGCAGCCCCACAACGAACCTGTCCCTGCCTCTACCATGCCCTGGCAAAGAAGGAAAGCACCACTCTAAAGGAATTTCCCAGCTGAAGGGTGTTTGCATCCCAGGAAGAGACCAGGCCATGTCACAGAACCTCTGTCATCATCCTGCAAACTGTCCCCAGCTGATTCCAGGGCAAGCCAGTCCCCCCGAAAGCACAGAGAGATCCTGTCCCAGTGCCACACTGTGGCTCTGACCCCTGCCAAGCCAGCAGGTGAGCAGGTAAGCCACCAGACTATCTGTCACCTGAGGGTTACCGTGGCCAAAAACAAATTAAGCCCCCAGCCACCCACTGCCAGCAAGGCTTTGATGCAGAAAAGTGGGAGATTTCAGTTTTTGCAAAGCCCACAAACAGTGGGCTGATCTCACATGGACGGGACTTGGAGAAGCCAAGATGTCATGGTGATGGGCAATCATTTAAGAGCCAGGGACAACTGGTGGGTTTGGGGCAGATGACCCAGCTGGGACTCAGCCTTTGGGTGCCCGTGGTAGAGATGGACATGAGCAGCCATCATGCTTGGCAGGTGTTTGAGCCAAGGTTCCTTAGGCCAAATGTCTCTGTGGGGCTGAGCTGTGCCGTGTCCTTGCTTGAGGCATTGATCAGGTCACCCTGATGTGCAGCAAGTGCCTCAGGTCTCAGACATGGCTGCAGCACTCCAGACGGCTTCTGGAGAGACGACTGCCAGCCCTCATTTACATTACCCTGACAGTACCCCCCATAACTGACCAAACGAATCATTCAGGGCTGGGAGAGCTCCCTAATTAACACAGTTATTATTAGCAATGTCAGGACAAGTTTGCAAAAGGCAAGTTCAGATTCCCTGTGACTGACAGCAAGCAGTGAATGGGATGATGGAACCATCCCACATGACCTAGATGCCCTCTGTGTCACTTAGGAGTCCTGAATACATCTGGATCACGGGAGCGGGGACATCCCTGTGTACCAGATGGGTTGGATTGGCACCATTTCAGGCATGGAAGCCTCTGCACAGGGATAAAAGGGATCATGTTGTTGCCAGTCTTCCTCCACGAGCCAAGAAGCTGCTCTTGGCTCATACCCAGGCAAATCCCAAGGGAATGGGGACATTCATTACTCAGGCCAAGACTCCTCATGGTGCCAACAGCTGGATATTCAGGGGGAGTAAGGTGAGAAGGTCCTGCTGTGCATGAGGAAGTGTTCTGGCCATCCTGCAGAGCTGCCTCTTCCCCAACCCATGGGTCACCCCAGCTCCAGCCCATGAGCTGGCACCTCTGAGGGCTCTTTGCTGTATGTAGGGCAGCCCCAGGGTGCCCGTAGCAGCTTGTGCACTGCCAGAGCTCCTGCCACTCCTGCTCCCCATTGAGCACTTGGAGAGGCGCCTAATTCATCCTTTCAGAGGAGAGATAAAATGGATTAAGGCCTGCTGAATGCTTGCCAAAAGAATTGCCATTAGGCCCTGGAGAGCTTAATCTCCACCAGACTAAAAGCAGACAGGCTGTGCTGAAGCTAGTCCTGTCTGCCAGGGGATAAACATCCAGTGAAGGATTTCAGGGAAACCTTTGGAGGCTATGAAATGCATCCCAAAATGTACATGCTGTCCAGAGCACCCAAGGCTGGGTGCTGGGTCCCACATTCCCCCCGATTCCCAGGGATGACGCTGCTGAGTGTGATACAAAGGATTGTGTTGGCCACTGGAGTCTCAAACACCTCCGCTCTTTGGCTCTCCCTTTCCATGAGCTCATCTCTGAGGTTCCTCCATCCTGGCAGTGTTATCTCCTTCAGATTAGCTCTCCAGAGCTGTCCTTGCCCATGTACTTCTCAGCTGAGTCACATTTGTTATTTCCTGCCCCTATCTCTGATTTCCTTTGCTGTCCTCACACTGCCGCTCTCCAAGGTCCAGCTCCTTCCTGGGTATCCCTGACCCCACTGCTGCCCAGGGACCAACACGTTCCCCGGCCTCCAGGCTGATTTCAGAGGACGATGATACTCCTCTCCATGGAGCCAGAGGGTGGAAGAAGCAAGAGCTCCCTTCCCCCTCCAGTGCTGACAGACAACCTCAAATCCGCCCCATGCGTTACCCAACACCCTGCCTGGGACACCTCCACAACCACATGTGGTCAGCACTGTGCCAGGTGTGACCACTATGGCTCAGGGAAGGCAGTGCCCGTCTGGTGCCTCATTCTTGCCTGGGAACAGGTGGTGAAAATGGCCTGGGGTTTCAGAGCTCTTTGGAAAGCTGGGCCAGGCAATCTGGTGCTTGCATTTTAGTCAAATCTTGGTGGTGAGGACACTGTACCTGGTGCTGGCCACAACGGGGGAACAGATCCCACTGACTTCACAACACAACCAACTCTCAGGATTCGGGACAAGGGGAATGGGCCTCTTCAACCACACCTGCTGGAGACCTCTGGCCATCCAGCCATCTACAAAGAGAGTTTTTGAGTTAATTTTTCTGCCAAGCCTTGGAAAGAGGTAGGGCACTGACAGCATCCCAGGGCAGCTGGCGGGGAATGCTCATGACAGAGGATCTGGGGCTTACCATACCTCTACCCTGGAAAACATTGATACCCCCAATGTCATTTTCTCTGGACTTTTCTTGACAGAAGAGGTCTCCAGAGTCCCTCTCCCACCAGCGCTGTGTGGGTAAGTCAGGCTGAATTACACAACAGATGCTAAAACCTCCAGTCCCCAGCCCTGAGCTATTCTCTCCAGCCCCTCAGGCCCCTCACCCCCAGCTTCTTTCCTACATGCAACAAACCTTGCACCTTCAGTGCTGTTCCCTCCGTCCTCCCACTACCATCCTTTCCCATTCCTTGCCTGTCTCCTGCTCTTGTGGCCACCAAGCCAGCAGCTGCCTGTGGTCATAGAGCAGATGGAGGCTGGGATCACTCTTTCCTGTCTGCTGGCATGATGCAGCCCAGACTCCATTCTGGTGACACGTTGTCCCAGCCAAACAAACACAGCTCGGAGCCTCGTGCTCTGTTGCAACAGCCTGCACAGCCCCGGTGCTCCCAGCCAGGCACACCCTGCCAGCTCTTCTGGTGCACCCCTCAGGACCTCTTCTTGACTGGGCTGTGGCCACCAACACCAAGGAGGGCTGAAGCCTCAAGAGTGGATTCAAGGGACCTGCATCCCAAGCAGTCCTCATTCCCACCGGTGTGATGGGCCCAGCTGGGGTCCCGTGGCGTCCCTGCATCCTGGAGTGGTTCTGCACCTGCTCTGCCCTGTCCCTTCCTCTGGCCTCCGTGGGAGGGCAGGGCTCTTGGGGGTATGGGGGGATTAGCTGATTCCCCAGGGGCATTTTGGTGCTGCCTCTGAACTCTCTGTGGATACAGCAGGCACATGAGAAGGGTCTGAGGCTGAAGCGAAGCCGTGGGATCCATGCGGTACAGGGGCGCTGGGACTCTCCCGGCTCATGGGATGAGCCGAGGCACCAGCACGATTCAGAGCGGGAGCCAAGCGTGCCGTCTGTGCCAGGGACACAGGGACTGGCACAGCCGGAGGCACCGCCGTGGAGCCGAGACAGAGCCGGGGCCGGCAGCGGCACGGCCGGGACAGGCGGTGTGTCCGCACGGCCACGGCAGATGGACGGGACAGTTGAGCCGTGCTGGGGACGCTGAGCCTTCCCCACACCCCCTTGATGTAATATTGGTGGGAGCAGTGTGTTCCAGCAGCACCATAAACATGGGGAAGCAATAAACTCGTTTTTATCTGCCTGCGGGGCCTTGGGACCGTCTAAATTAGGAAACGAAGGAAAAAACAACAACTCCAAAGGGTTTGTTTTCTAGCTGAGCTGAAAATAGAGCAGAAGGCGGGAGGGGGAAGTTCAGCCCAGAGAGGGGCAGGTGGGAGCCTGGTGCCACCCCCACACCTGCCCTGGAGCCAACGTCTGCCTGGGGACACACAGCCAGGGCAGTGCTCCCAGACACGGTGGGTGATGGTGGCCTCAGCCTCCCCTTCTTCCCAAGGACGGCAAAGGATGTTCAGCCAGGCTGGAGGGCTCCAGTGTGGAAATGGTAGGGTTGCTTGTATGCCAACACCCTGCCTGTACCCCTGCTCTGCCTTTTGGGCAACTTGCCCAGAGCTGTATCTCGTTTCCTGGGCCTCTCGCAGCCTCTCACTGTTCTGGTCCCCCCACAAGGCCCGGTGTGCCATTGCTGGAGGAGTCACACTAGTGTTGCTGTCCCAGCTGTAAGTCACTGACCTGGCCTGAGATCAGCTCTCCCTTGAATGGGCAGAAGCTGATCACCAACCCTCTGAACTCTGGCCAAGAACTTGTCATCTCCCAGTCATGGATAGTGTCAGCTCATTCAAAATGAACTATTCTGGGCCATTTTTCTTCACAGAAGACAAGGACTTTGCAGAAACTGAGGTTCTCAGTGAGGGCTGATTGTGAAATTTGTTTTCATTCAGATTAACCCAGCCCCCCAGGAGACTCTCACCCTTCTTCTCACCCCTTCAGTCCCCAAGCTGGAAAGTTTTACGGTACCCTCATCAACCCTCACCCATGACCAACCCTCACCAGTCGCCACCCATCACCAACCCATCCCCACCCATCCTCACCATCACCAACTCATCACCATCCCCCCCCCCNCCACCGCCACCTTTCACTAAACCATCACGAAATATCACCATCCACCGGCCCATCACTGGCCCATGCCCACCCATTCCCAGCCAGTGCCACCCACCCTCACTGGGAAACAGCCCCCCCCACACCGTGGTGATGGCAAGCTGTGGCCAGGCCCTGTGCAGTGCTGTGCAGGGGCCTGGAGGGACAGAGCCTGTCCATGTAGGTGAAGTGCTGGCGCCAGTGAGCTGTGGGGCAGCCCTGCCAGTCCCCAGGGCTTTTTGGGCTCCCAGATCACAGCTCATGTTATGAAAACCATAAATTATTAATTGCAGCTGGGAAGTGAAAGGCTGTGAGCTGCTGCCTGCGCACACCCCCCATTCATCTTCGGGCTCTGCCCACTTAAAGCAGGTCTTACATTAATATTTCATAAGTCTGTCCCTCGGAAGCAGTTTTACAGTGAGAAGAAGGAGTAATGCATGCTCCACACAGAGCTCACATGGGCAGTGCAAGGCCCCAGCAACCTGTCCACACCAGCCAGGACCCTCTGCTGCTGCACAAGAAAACCCCTCCTAGGAGCTGAATCCTGCTTTATCCTAAAATTTAGGACAATTCATTAGGGCTAGGAGGCAGGCATGCCAACAGCCAGGTTGGCACAAGCTGCCTCTGTTGAGGTGGATGCTGGGAGTGCACAGAAAGCAGAGCTCCATGGAAGTTGTCTCAGGCTGGAAGGCTTGTCTGATCCCGAGCCCCAGCTGCTGGTCCATCGGAGCAAATTTACATCATGCCTCATTAAAAATTTGGGGCTCAGCCCAGGCACCCATTCCAGACACATGCAGGTGAGGTGGAGGGGCACCCACATAGCCTCCAGCACCTACACACCCTGCAAAGGCCTGTCCTGAAGAAACACTTTCCTAGTTCAGTGGTTTGGGCACTTGCCAGGTCCTGGGCTGACATGGGACCTTTCACTCCCTGCTGTGATGCCCTGGGTACCTGCACAGGACAAGTTGGATTTGTGCTCTGTGTAGCTGCAAGCAGAATGTTCCCCCCTCAGCACCCCCAGACTGGCCATCTCCCGTGAGCGCTTGTCAGGTTGGGTTCAGCTCTCCCATCACCTGCTCCAAGGAGCCTGTCTGCTTGTTTGTTCTTGCCTGAACACGTTAATTAACCTGAATTAAAGCATCATTCAAGCTGACAGTGCTGGGCTCCCTTGCGGCGAGGATGTTCGTTACAATTACCACCTGGACAAGGAAATTGCAGCAAAATTCCTGCACTGCCAAAGTCCAGGAAAGCTCCACCAGCAGGACCCACACACCTGGGAAGGGGTGAAGAGCCTGTTCCCATGCAACCTGCTGGAATCAGGAGCAGATGCAAAACCCCTTGAGCCTCTGGAGCCATGGGGCTGTGCCAGGGTGATTTAATGCCCATCCAGCCTATGGATGATGGGGACAAACTCCTCTCTGTCATACAGTGGCTGCTGTTCATGGGGTTTGGGTGAGATCCACCAAAAAGCTTCTTCCCCAAGGGAGACACAGCACTGGGATGTGTTGCAGAGCCATGGGCTGTCTCCATCCCTGCCTGGGATTTTCAAACCTGGTTACACAGTGCTGTTACCATCCTGGTGCTGGGACTGGTCCTTTTCTGCCAGTCAGGCCTCATGGGGCTGTAACAGAACCTTCCCAGTCTCTTGCCTGAGATATAGCTTTTCTTAGAGGTGAGTGGAAATGCAGATTCCTTGGGAGGGGAGGGAGGAGCATGTCTAGGTCAAGGACCATCGCTTTGAGCCTTTTTGTCCTATTAGTGACCAAGTGTGGGGGGTCCTGCATCATGCAAAAGTCATGCAGCTCCATCCTCCTCCAAGCAAGTAGTCCTTGCAATGCCCCCCAGACCAGCAGCAGCATGGGTGGTGTCAGTGGGAGTCCCTGTGTTCCATGTCAGGCATTTCCATTAGAGGTGAAAGGAGTGGAACACAAAGCATGCCCCAAGTCAGGCCTGTGTGCCCAGGGTCGATCCCATCGCTCCCAGCCTGCAGTGGGTGTTCCCCATCCTCATCCTGGTGCAGCACATTCCCATGGCTGCAGGCGTGTGGACGGATGGATGGAATGCTGCTGCCAGAGGGCAGGAAATAACAGGAAAAGGCCCGTTAGAGCTGGATTTTAAAATTAAATTATACCTTGATTTTTTCACCAGCTTTAGCACATTCTGTGATCCTTGCCGGGGAGTCTCAACGAGTTTGGATATGTTTGTATTTGCATGGGGAGAAAACTCACTTTTCCACATCCCTCTGTCACCCTTTTCCAATGCCTTGGATATCCAGTGCAGTTACTGTGCTGCGTGTTCTCACTTGTTCAATGAATAATCAATTTAACTGCCATATGCACTGCTCATCGAGAAAGGAACTGCTTCTTGTTAAAGGTGTGAAAGTAAGTCATGTGTAAAATTAGCTTAGCCCTTTGCTAAGTCAGATGGGAATTGCTTTCAAAGCAATACAACCTGCCTGGATTCCCAGGGGCTGGACCATTTTCCAAGCCAGTTACTGCTTTGCAGAAGAGGAAAATATTTTGCCAATATCTAAGAGGAGTGTTCTGGAGACTCATTAACATCTGAGTGGCAGAAGGAAGAGTGGTCACCGGAATGAAAGCCCAAGCCGTGTTCCCAGGCTCTGAAACAGTCTGCCTGGGAGAAACTGTCCCAATGTCCAGGGGATTCTGAGGGTGTCTGTCCCTAAATGGTGCCCATGGGTGCCCAGTTGTGGGTGGCCTGGGACTGTGGGTGACCCTGGCCAGCTTCACTCCTAGGCTGCCAGTCCCAAATGCTGCAGCATGTGTTTCTTTTTGCTTTGACGAAAAATGAACTTCTGGGGTGGGATTTTCCCCCACTCCAGGGATTTGGACATTAATTTGTAATGGGGATTAAGAGTTCAAATCCCTTAAGCAGCTTTTGCAGCCCCATCTTTCACTCTCCTCACTGCTGAGACCCCTGGCCAGCCCAGCTCCAGTGCGGGCAGTGTCTGCAAACCCCCCACATCAGCAGGGCACTGGACACAGTGGCATTGGCACCATGTCATCAAGAACCCCCTTGCCATATGGGTGATGGAGATATGGCTCGACCCAGTCTCCAGGAGGAAAGGCCTAAGGCAGCCTGGCTGGAGATTTCGCTGCCCAGCTCCATCCCCACTGTGGGCACAGAGCATCTGCTGGGTCTGTGGCCAGTGCAGCAGGAAGGGCTTTTACCATCCAAGACTAACATGGACTTTGGTAAAGCTTCTGACATCCCCTTAAACATCTTGAGTTCAGCTGTGCCCCTGGAGTTACTCTTCCCTTAACCACAGGGCTCAGCGTGTGCCCTACTCCAGTGCAGGAGAACTTTTAGGAATGGGAGTTTAAGGCTGATCTTCGCCAGCACCAGATACTCCCCAGGGCTGAGGAGCAAGTGCAAAGTCTCCACTGCAAGACACTTCTATAAATAGATTGACACAATTTCCCTGCTTAATTACCAAAGACTTTTAGGCTATTTCCACTGTATTTGGGTTCTGCATGTTGATTTCCTTCCAAGTTCCTTCTGGGAACATCTGTCATGGTTTAAAGAGTGGAGTTTGCTGGAAGGCAAGGAACAGCTTCAACAGCCCAACTTCCAGGGCAATAAACCCAAGAAGAAGGATTGACCTCCTGGTTTGAATGGAGGGAAAGACTATGGATGTGCTGTTTCTGTCTGAAGGCTGCTGGCAGCACATGGGATGGCCAGTATGCCACAGCAGGTGGCAGAAATCTGACAGGAGGCAGCTGGCAAGGCTCCCTCTTTGGAAGGACCCTCAGCCCCTCCAGGAGGGGTTTGAGAGTGGTTGTGTTCTGTAGGTGTGGGATACTGGGTCCTGGGGCACTACCTTACCCCCTGCCTGGGAAGAGAGCTCTGTACCACAGATGCATGTGGACCCTTCCTGGACTCCTCCACAAGGTCTTGTCCCTAACTGGGAGATTTGGGGGAGAAAAGTGTGAATCTGGGGGATGGTCCACCTTGGATGTGCCCTGGAAATGTGGCAGGTCCAGTGCAGTGCAAGGGTGCAGTGCCCCTCTCTCCCCTGGCATGATGTTCCTGGTGCCATCAGCATCACCCTGCCAGCTCCCCCACCGAGGGCACAGGGGAGGAGGATGGTCCCAGTCTGCCCTCAGGGCATCCTGGAACAGTGGGGACTCCTCTTCTCAAGGACTTTGGGACACGGGGTGAGGCGAGGGCAGCCCTGAGCCTGCTGCCAGATGCAGCACAGCCTCTGCACTGAGTCACAGCAGGAGGAGAGTGCCCAAGCACCCAGGAACCTCGTCAGCAGCCAGCAGCTCCCACCACTTCAGCTGCCCCCACTTCTCACAGCATCTCATCACTCTCCATGAAGGACTGCCCTGAACTGCACTCACCCACAATCCCCCAAGAAGAAAAGCCTGGCTTGGGAAGGGAGAAACGCTGCACCCCACTCTGTCAGGCTGCTGCATCTGCATCCCCATCCCCACTGACAGCCCAGCTGCAGGCTCTGCCAAGCCTCTCCTGCAGAAACTCCATGGGATTCTGTAACAGCAGCAGCAACTAAATGATCTGTCAGGTCTTTCACACGAAGTGGGGTGGCCAGTGGCCAACGGGCTGCTGTGGAGCAGAGCCTGGTGAGTGGGGAGCAAACGTGCACCCACTGGGGAGGTTTTCTGTGCCAGTGGTCATGATGAAACGTGCCAAACTTCACATTAACGCTGAGATAGATGCCTGCAGGCACCTCAAACCAGAAAAACCTTCTTCTGCCCACTGGGAAGCAAAAGCAGCAGTTGACTTGGATTTCCTCTGAGAAAATGCAACTCCAGACAAGCATGCATTTAGAAAGCACACAGTTCTCAAAGGCTTTTGTCACAGAATCAAGGGATCATTAAGGTTGGAAAAGTCCTCTCAGATCACCGAATCCAACCATGAGCCCAGCACTGCCAGGTCTACCACTAAACCCTTTCCCCAAATGCCACATTGAGTGCTTAGGGCCTAAGGCAGCACAGTTAAAGTTATGCTTAGGCACCAACAACCTGGAGAAAAGCTCCCACTTACGTCACATCCAGCATGTGTGTCACTGTGAGATGGGAGCAGCTGCAGCACACTTGGATCTGACCTGGAGCTGCACAGAGGGGACGGTCAGCAGAGAGACAAGTGGCAACTGCAGTGTCCCTTTGTGGGTGCAGGATCCCTGGGCAATGCTGGGAATGGAAATCTCTTGGGAGCCTAAGCCTGAGCTCACCAGTGAGTTAGCAGCCAAACAGGCCAGGCACATTAGGTTCTTCTGTCTAAGAAATGTTCCAGATGTTCATGTCTCTGCTTTGAGCTGTGCTGTGCCAATTGACACACCACCCCCCCCCCAACATGGGGAATGTATGGGAGGAGAAATGCAGGCGAGATCAGCTCTTTGTGGTTTGCATAAGCTTCTACTCCTGTGTCTGAGCAAGGAAAGCAATTAATTTGGGGAGTTATGTCAATGCTGCCCAAGAAAATTCTGCGTTTAGAGAGGGGCAGTGAAAATCTGCAACAAAGCTGTCCTCAGTCATGGTGGCAGCAATGGGTTGTGCTCAAAGAGGCATCAATGAGCTTCCCAAAACCCTCCAGGGAACATCCCCACCTCCTGCCTCAGCTACCAAGACAGTCAGCATCCTTCACTTTCCTTCTCTCTGATCTTTGCTGGTGAATCACCCCAGGATCCTTAGGTGATGCTTCCAGGATTCCTGGATTGAGGACTGGAGTTTCTGCAGCATTTCCCCACTGCTGTGGAGGATCCACACTGGAAAGCTCAGGTTGGGACCAGTTCCTTTGGTCTCAGGAGAAACCTTTCCCTCAGGAGTGTCAGGAAGGGGAGCCACACTGAGGCAGGCCTGAAGATCTCTCTTCTCACCTGGGATGGGTCAAGCAGCTCATGCCAGGGCATCAGGGATGTACCAGATGTGTGTAATGCTCCCGGTTCTTGGCAATACATTACTGGAAAGTCCAAGGTGGACAATGCTAAAATGAAGTGTGACCTCCCATAGAACAGCTTCAACTGCCCAGGACCCACAGGTCCTGCCTGTGCAGGACCCCGGATTTTGGGGACTCCGTGGGAGGGTAGTGCTCCCCACACATTGCAGCCATGTCTGACCTGGGGGAGAGCAGGACATTGCCAAGGGTTTTGCAAGCAACAAGGCACCAGAGCAACGTTGGACACACAGACCTGGCAACTACCAACCCCCAGAACCAGAATGCCACATCTGAGATCAACACCCCCAACCAGGACCAGCACCCCACAGCCAGTACTAACACCAAATGCTCGTCCTCAGAACCAGGACCAAGAGTTAGGATCGATACCCAGAACCACACCCAGTAGCAGTCCCAACACCCAGTGCTGACTCCCAGCAACAAAGTGCGATGCCCAGCACAATCTCCAGTACAAAGACCCTCTACCAGCACCAGTTCACGAGGCACCAGTGCCCAGCTTTTGGTCCAACAGAAGCAGCTTAGGGTTTGACCCCTTCATGCTCAGACTTTCCTGGCTCCTCATCCCTGACACAGGAGAATGAAATTAAAAATCCATAAAGAAGGGAAAGGGGCTGGGGGTGGACAGGAGTCCCACAGTCATCTGGGGCTGGGCTGGACTGAGGCATCCCCTGGATGTGGCATAAAAAGCCACAAGAACTGCTCCCTCTGAACACGCCAAGCACGTCCTCCCACGCCTGCACCAGCTGCCCAGACAGGGTCTCCGGAGGAGACGAGCTCACGCAACAACCCTTCTTCCAAGCACTTGTGCTGTTGCCTTCAGAGCTTTATGAATATTGTAGCAAGGCTGTTCCTTTCATCTCTGCTTCTTTCCAGGGAGCCCCAAACCTTCTGCACATTCATTTCCACCTCACTATTCCTCTAAATTATTTAAACTTGCCTTCCCAAAAGTGGAGCCCTTCCATTATCACTCCTTCTTCTGCAGTGCATGTGGAATTTGGGGACTTGCAAATCCACTCAATTTCTTCCTGTTCGTGCAGAGCAGCAGGTTTTCACAGGCTCCTCTCCCCACTCCCTTCCAGACTGGCCCCAGGCCACATTTACAGAGGTCTTGGCCACAAAAGCCTCAGAGCCAAGACAGATCCTAGCAGCTTTTTCCTGGGATCCCGTATGCTGTGGAGCTTCCCAACACGACTGTGATCATTTCCATGGCTCTTCTTGCTGGTCCTCCCCCCGAGCTGCATGTGGGGCTGGATGTCCCTGCACTGCAGCTGGACCGATGTGGCTCACGCCAGAAAAATCCCTCACTCCTCCGTGTCCAGGCTCAGCAAAACTGTAAGTACCTGCAAGGGCTCCCTGTGGGGCAGACCCTATCCCTGCCCCTCTAATGAAACATCCCCAATTGCTTTTGAACTAGAAGGCAGGAACGCCGAACTCAGCTCCCCAAAATCCTGAAGTTAGAGCCCAGAGGCTCAAATGCTGTTGGAGAAATGCGGTTTTCAATAAAATGGATTTGTATTAACACTTTCTCTGTCTACTTCTGAAAGTTGGCAGCTGCATTTGCACACCATCACGTGTGTCTTTCTTCTGGCAGAGCTCCCAGCCCAGCCGTGCTGGGATCCGGCCACAGCAGAAGAGGGAGGGTCCGCTGGAGCCCTGGGGATGCTGTCGGGACACAGGGGAAGGGGGTGACTCAGCCGCCTTTGACGCATCGCGATCTTCTCTGCCGTGCCTGAACCTGCCGGGTGTTCGACAGCTCGGCTTTGTGGCTGCTCCAGCCCCGCCGTGGTCGGGTGTGAGCAGTGTGGCCAGGCCGTTTGCTGGAGCAAGAGATGCCCAGTCACTGCTTTGCCTCCCCACCCTCCTGCTGTTTGTGCCATTCTCCGGTTATCTCACGGTCTCTTGGTTTGACTTGTTCTCTCTGAGGTCTGGGACCTTCTCGTCCCACTGAGGGAGACAAGGCTGGTGAGGAGGGGCAGTGTGGCCCCCACGGACTGGTCACTCCACCAGCAGTGCATTATTCCTGTGCATTTACTGGCACACAGCTGCAGGCTGGAAATGGGGTGGGGGCTCTGAGGGGCTCAGCCTCCAACACCACAAGCAGCACAACCAGAGCAAGGAGACACCGCTCTGAGCAGCTCCTGGTTTCATAACCCCCCAACAGGGGAACATGCACCTCCTCCAGGACTGGGTCACCAGTATCTCCCAGTCCCGGTGGACACCAGAGCATCACTGACCAGTGACCCTGTGGCACCAGCCCTGCAGGAGGTCAGTCCCTTCTCTGCCACCCTGACTTGTTTGGTGGCCTGTCCCCAGCAGTGACATCCCCTCACCCATTGTGCCCAGGCCAACACTCGCCTCTGTGCGTCACTCCTTGAATTAATCATCAGCCTCACTCTGCGCCCAGCTCCTCACTTAAAGAGATTTTTACACATTAAAAATTAACAGCACTAAATGATTGATGGCCAAGTCCCCCCGCACCCCGAGGAAGAGCTAAGGCTGCTCCAGCTTCACTTTACATAAGGGCTCCAATGTGTCCTTGTTCCCAGCCATCCCTCTGCTGCACTGGGCATCGCCTGGGAGAGAAAACCAGCATGGCAGTGACCCCCCAGAAAAGCCACTATTAGGTCTCTAGAACTGCTGCTGATTTGGTGGAGGTGTTTTAGGCGGTTTTAGGACCCTGGGATGTGATCAGAGAGGCCATCACAAGCAGAGAGGGGATGCTCTGTCCCTGTGTGGGTCTCGGGGGGTCTGGAGGAACTGTTTGCAAGCCTGAGCAGGACTGCAGGATCGAGTGGGAGCTGCAGTGGAGGCCTTCTGCTCTTTCCCCCACGTACCACCCCACGCCATGGCAGGTGTTGGGGAGCGGCCGTTGAGGGGCTGCATAGGTCAGAGTGGGACAAAAATCTTTGTGCTGACCTGGGCCACACGGGCTCTTGTCCATGCTGTCACTGTCCCACCAGCCATGACAAACTCTTGCAGGCTTGTCCCACAGGGCCTGGCTGCCTCCTGACCCTCCTTGGCACCCACCCCATGCCCCCAGCCCAACCCCCCCCCCTCTCACCCACCCCGTGAACCCTCCTCCTTCCCGAGCCCAC
>VXBA01000040.1:397495-412934 GCA_013399895.1 Serilophus lunatus
GCCCCGGGGGCTCCGCCCGGGCGGCCCCGGTGGCGGGAGCGAGAGGGGGCCGAGGCTCCTGCCCGGACCCCGGGGGGCCGGGGCTGTGCTGGAACGCTCGGCAGCGGGGCCCTGGGGTCCCCTGGGCTTGGGACGAGCGGGCTCCCCGACGTGCGGATGCCTGGAGGGTGCTGCGGGACCCCGGGTTCCTCCAGGGGTGCTGGGGAATCCATGAGCTTGGGGATGCTGGTGGACTCGCGGGGACCCACAGGGCTGGGGGTCCTAAGGGCTCCCTGGGATCTTGGGGTCCTATTCGGGATGCTGGGGGGCACCACAGGGTCCTGGGGCTCTGCAGGGCTGGGGGTGCTCTGAGCTTCCTGTGGTGCTGGGAACTCGCAGGGCCGGGAGTGTTGCCGGCTGCCTGGGTGCTGAGAAACTGCAGGGCGGGGGGTTCTGGGGGCTGCCTGGAGTCCTGGGGGCCCCCACAGGGCTGAGGGTGCTGTGAAGACCCCGGGTGCTGGGACGCACAGGGCTGGGGCTGTCAGGGTGCCCCAGGCTGCTGCAGGCCCCTCTGGGGTGCTGGGGGGCACCTGCGGGGTTCGGGGTGCCCCCTGTGTGCACATGGAGAACCCACCATGGGGATGCGAATGGTGCTGTGTGTGGACCCCAACTGTGCCTGGTCACCCAGGATGTAAATTTAAACATTTCACCCCTGAGCCCCTCCTTACAGCAGGATGAGCCCAGGCCATCACTGCTGACCCCACGTTGTTGTCAGCAGCCCCGAGGGAATTGAGGTATTGGTGGAAGGTGCTGATGGGCAGCTGCTGTGAAGGTGTGGGGCAAGGGATCGATGTTCTCTAGTGGAGTTGTAGGGAGCCTTTAGTGCTACAGGGGACACGTAGAGCTAATCCCCATGTGGTAAATCTGTGTTTGGACTCTACGCCTGTTGTCCAGGTGGTGCATGAGCTCGGGAAAGTCCCTGAGGGGCTGAAGTGGGTGCAGAGCCTGTGACCTCTCAGCCAACCGGGCTGGTGATGATGACATTCCAGAAATAACAGTCCAACCCTGATATTACACTGTTGAGAAGACTGAATTATTTCCCTTTCCCTCCTTGAGTCAGCACTGGTGCACCCACCCACCTGGGATGCAGCTCCTCTGAGAGCAGCTCTGCCTGGACAGTGTGGCCAAAGTGGCCTGGACGAGTGGGTGCAGGCTGGCACAGGCTCTTCTGTACAGCCCTGCAGCAGGGGCTGGGGCTGGGGCTGGGGCAGATGTGATGAGCCCTGGCTGCTCCTGCTGCACCCAGCCACAGCGCCAGCGGGTGACACTGCAGGTGATGGGCACCTGCCAGCTGACAGTTTGGCAGCTGGCTCTGTGTGAGGAGCCCAAATCCCGGCAGGTTGCTGGCAGTGGAGGAAGTTGTGTGCTTGCTCACTGGTTTCCCTTTAACTTTGGAACAGCCTCAGCCCCGAGCTTCAGGGCTTATCACACAGCTCTGAGGGAAGCGTGCCTGGCTGAGATAAATCAAGTTGTGCTGGCCAGGGCTGCTCTGGACTCTGTTCTTCTCACATTCCTCATGACCTCAGTGTTTTGGCTCAGGAGGAGAGCCGAGAAGAGCCCTCCCAATGTCCAGCCCTGGCCCCTCCAGTGGAGCAGCCCAGACTGTACAGCAGCACGTGGCTGAGCCAGGCCAGGGGCTGCCACAACTGTGCCCCTGGAGAGGGAAAGGGCCTGAAGGAGTCTGGAGCTTTAAGAACAGCTCCCCCAGGCCTGTCCCCTGCCAGCCCAGGGGCTTGGGGAGCCCACAGGGGCATCGCTCCTTGGACTGTCAGGCCAGGGCCTCTCGAGGGCTGGCTGGGGCACGGGGACCAGATGGTACCTGAGCTGTGCCCAGCCTGCCTCATCCCCGATACAGCTTTTTATTATAATTGAGCAGAGCAGCTCCAGTTTTGGGCCTAAGTTTCCTGTGTTGGCATCAGTACAGCAGCACGAGGGGAGAATACAGGCGCAAGCCCAGGGCAAAGCATAGCCCTGCCTCTGCAGAGATGGTTGGTTCCCTGTGCATCCTCCTCCTCTTCCTCTTGCTGCCAAGCCTCCACACCAGTGCTTTGCTTGTACCATCCCACTTTTCTGTGGAAACACCAGGGCTAGAAACAATGCTTCATTGCTTCCGAAGGAAGCTGGGATCACGCAGGGTCCCTTGCCACCAGCACCGAGGTCTGGGTGCCCAGCCCCTTCAACATCCAGCTCCAGTGCCCAGGGGAGCAGCTAAAAGTGCTGAAGGTCAGCCTTTGGCACCAAAGTGACTGGTACAATTGTTCCTGCCAAGGCTTCAGCCTGGGTGGAGAGTGGCTGCTCGGAGCAGTGCCGTGGTGGTGGCAGCCAGGCCTGGACAGTGCTGATGGTGGCTGGGCCGTGGGTGGGGGGACTCGACCTGCTGCACACGGGGGCTGTCTGCCCTCACTGCTCATCCTCCCAGCTCCAGTCCAGCCCCACACCCAGCCCATGGCCCAGAGGGTGTTTGCACATGGTCGACCCATCAGGAGGGTGGTCCCTGGAGTCCCTGGGGCGATCTGGCCATAGCTGGGAGTTGGGAGGTCCCATTGCCTTGTTTCAAAGCTGGGTGGAGGCAGAAGCTCCTGCCCTGGGTGCAGCCCATCCTGTCAGACCAGAAGGAATGGGGGCTGGGAGCAGTGGGAGGGTGTCCCCCACATTTAGGACGGGCCGTTCAGTCACGCGGCTCCTGGTATTGGCTGAAGGGGCCATAGGAGGTGGCAGGGGGACAAACAGCCTGTCCCCGGCTGGAGGGGACAGCAGGGCAGTGCTGGTGCAAAGGGCACCTTTGCTGCTGGACGCCTCCGGGCCTCGGCAGAGGAGGCTTTTCCTGTCCCCAGGCAGGACAATACCCGGCTGGGTGCGGAAGGGAGCTGCCGGCCACTTCCCCCGAGGAAACGCACCCGCTGGCTCTGGCTCCTGTTGCTCTCTCTTCCTCCCGTTTGATTTACAGAGTGCGTGGAGCCCGGCGGGAAGTTTGTCCTGGCCCCAGCGCTGTTTAATTACCTGCAGCAAGGGCTGTGCGGAGGAGGAAACCGAACGCTTCCAAGGGTGGGAGGGATTTCATGAGGTGGGGGATGTGCATTGTCTGTGGATGGGTTGGCAGAGGAGTGGGAGAGCCCCAGAGTCCATCCTGGTGACTGGTGGGAAGTGTCTCATCCCTGCGTGGTTGGACTCAGCGCCTGACCCCGTGCCTTGCGCTGGGGATGGGAGGCAGCTGTGGTGGCCCAGCCCCAGCCTGGCCCGGGGCTGCCGCAGCTGCTCCGCCGGTTCCATGTGGTCGGGGCGAGCCGTGGGCGGGCGGCCACAGCACCGGGGCTGGGGAGTGGTAGCGACATCGGCAGGAATGGCGGGTGCAAGCCGGGGGATGTCACATCATCCCTGAGACATGTGACAGGGCCAGCCACAGCATCTCTGCGAGAGAAGTCTGGGCTGTCACGGGCAAAGGATCTGGGGATGGATGTTGGTACTTCTGTGCAGCCAAGGCCAGGTCCTGTGCCCTTCCCTTGGCATCGCTGAGACTCAGCTTCGCTGAGGGCTGTGCCCAAGCTGCCATTCCTCTGAGGCATTCCTCCTCCTCTGCTTTATTCTGAAAATAGCCGGGTCCCAAATGCTTTACCCACCAACAGCTGCTCAGCTCCATGGCCACCTGTGCCCTGTGAGCAGGGCCATCATGTCCCAGGCACCCAGGGACCCTGATGCTGTGTGCAGTGGCAGTGGGAGCTCCCAGAGTGTTTTTGTCCCATCTAGTTCCTGCCAGGATCACTTTCCACCTGGAAGTGGCAGCGCCTCCACCCATGAGCTCACTTCTGGACCAAAGCTGCAATCCCACTGACTCTCCTCTAGAGTGTCTGTGCCTGGCTGCTGGGAAAGCAGACTCCCATTTTACTCACACATGCCTTATCCCACATTATTGACAGGAAAAAGCAGCCAGGTCCTTCCTGGAGGGCATTAGCACCTCAGGACACTCCTGAGGCAAGGATGAGCAGCATGGGGCACCCCAGGCAGTAAGGATGGACATCACAGCCAGTTCTGATGGGTGCTTGCAGGTGCCCCACAGTCATGTGGCTTTGCCAAAGCATCAATTCCCTTTATCCAAAGCAAAGTTCCCACTAAGAATTGCACCTGTAGAAGCTTCAGCCTCTTTCTTTTCCTGGCCTGATCCCACCAAGCTCCGACTCATGACTCTGCACCCTTGGAGTTGGCAGCACGGCCGTCCCAGCCAGGCTGCAGAGCATTCCTTAAATGTACAAACAATGCCGGCCCCGCAGGCAGCACCACACTCACCCAGCCACGGCTCCAGTGTCAGCACCAGGGCTGGGGGAGGCGAGGGGACCTGGTGGATGGTGGGGGGTGGCTGCAGGGCACTCCTGGGACAGGGGGCAAGAGGGTGTGGCCACCCGGGGCTCACCGGCTTCCAGGTCACGGGGTTTGGCTTCATGTGGCCTCATTGTTGTTGCAGGTTGATGGTCCCCTGGTCAGCAGCATTCCAGGGAGGAGATGGCTCAGCCGGCATCCCTGAACCAGAATCTCCCAGGTAAAGGGACTAGGGTTGGCTCTGGATAGGGACAGTGGAAGGAGCGCGAGCGGGATGGCAGGGCTGAGCTGTCCCATCTCGTCCCATCCCATCCCAAGGGAGTTCTTCACCCCAGCACAAAGTGGGATTCTTGGTGACACTGGCACCAGGGATGCTCGGGACAGATGCATTGCACACTACAGAGGAGAGGAACCTGCAGGCTGCAAATTCCGGTATAACCCAGTTGGAAAAGCCTTCCTTTCTCCACCAGGTCCCTGCCTAACCATCTCTGCTCCTTTTTCAGATCTTGGGGGCCCATTCTTGTACCGGGATCAGGACGATGGGGAGAAGAGCTCATATTCTGTGGAAACCCCCTATGGCTTCCTGCTGGACCTCGATTTCCTGAAATACGTCGATGATATTGAAAGTGGCCAAACACTTAAGAAAGTGCCGCTGCCTCGCAGGGCAAAAGGGGCTCGGCTGCCACCCAGCTCCCTGCGCAGCCCCAGCAGCCATGCCAGTGCCTGGACCTCCACTGAATCCCTCATCTCCACGGCCAGTGAGGAGGGCAGGACCGCGCTGCTGCTGTCCCCACATGGCCGGGCACCCTTGGAGCCCCCGAGCAAGCCAACCTCCCACCCCATCTCGCCACCGCCGGTGCAGCTGCTCCCACCTCCCGCCCGCAGGTGCTTCATGCAAAACCCACGGGTGGAGAGGACCTTGCTGGAGACGAGCAGGAGACTGGAACAGGAGCAAGGCCATATGCAGGATATCAGTGGTCCCCACCGTGGTGGCCTGCCAGGTGCCCTGAGCCAGCCCCCCCGCTGGGTGCCGGTGGGTGCCGAGGGCCAGGCAGGAGGGGGCCGGGTGAGCCCCGGCAGCTCTGGGCGCAGCACACCGGCGGCGGGGCTGGGCACGGCCCCACTGCAGCACGTGCGGGAGCAGATGGCTGCGGCCCTGCGGCAGCTCCGGGACCTGGAGGAGCAAGTGAAAACCATCCCCCTCCTGGAGACGCAGATCTGTGAGCTGAAGAGGGAGAAGGCAAAGCTGTTGGAGAAGCTGTCGGCAGAGCCCAGCGAGGCATTGGGCCCCTCGCCCAGCTCTGAGGCAGGAGCAGGGAGTGAGGACCTGCCCCAAACAGGGCCAGAGAGCGAAGCAGAACCAGCAAAGGGACGAGCGAGTAAGGTTGCAGAGCTGAGGAAGCTGACAGAGAAGTTGGCTGTCCCAGAGCGGGGCACCAGGGCCTGGCCAGGCAGGAGCCCCAGGGTGGCTGAGAGGCCGTGCCGCTCCGTGGCGGTGGGCGAGGACCGGCCCATGACTGATGCCGTCTTCTACTACCGGTCACAGCAGAAGGGTGGGGACACACCAGACGGTGGGGCACGGCAATACAGGGACGTGGCTGTCTGGGTGCTGGAGTCCTCTCTGGGGCTGGGCAGCGATGCAGAGAAGGAGCTGGAACTGCTGCAACAGACAGTGGGGCACCAGAAGGAGGTGATCGCCCTGATGGAAGGGCACCTGCAGGAGGCCACACGGGAGCTGGATCTGCTGCGGCTAGAGGTGTGTGCCCGCCGGCCCCGCGGGCAGGTGGACAAGGAAATGATGGCCAAGCCACAGGTGGCCGAAGCGCTGGTGGAGGCCACGGTGGTGACACACAGCCGAGCGGCCGGCGAGCCCCTGGAGACGGCGGAGGCAGGCGTGGAGTGCTGCCCCTCGACCAGCTGTGTCGGGGTGGGCTGCCGTCCTGACAGGCAGGACGTGGCAGTTGGACCCGATGGGGTTCCCAGCTGTGATGACAAGGGCAGCCAGACCGATGTGGGCAGCATTGTCCTGGCAGGAGAGGAGATGGAGCCTGGTGTGAGCAAACAGACGGAGTCTGGCCCAGGCGATGGCCCGAGCAGACCCTCGGCACCAGGCTCAGGAGCAGTGCCAGGGACGTGCCCAGGCTGCCCGGCCCCCGGGCCAGCTGTGCTGGACAGGACACACAGCAGCTGTGACCTGTCCCCAGGGCGGGACAGTGGAGTCACCTCCAGCCCCGCAACTGGTGAGTTGGTGCCTGGAATGACACCAGGGTCTGGGTGGGAATGTTCCTGCAGGAAGGGAGAAGATAGCCCTGCTGGGGACAGTACTTGCAGAGCCATTGCTGCCTGTGCCCCAGCAGCTGCCCACATCCTTTCCATGAGCGTCCTGGGGTCTGATGGGTTCAAGGTGCTTGGCTCCAGGAAGAGACTATTTACAAGAACACATAGTGACAGGACAAGGGGGAATGGCTTCAAATTGACAGAGGGTTGGTTTTGATTAGATGTTAGTGAAAAATTCTTCCCTGTGAAGGTGGTAAGGCTCTGGAACAGGTTGCCCAGAGAAGCTGTGGATGCCCCATCCCTGAAAGTATTAAAGGCCAGGTTGGATGGAGCTCTGAGCAACCTGGTCTAGTGGAAGGTGACCCTGCCTATGGCAGAACAGTTGGAATGCGATGTTCTTTAAGGTCCCTTCCAACCTAGGCCATTCTGTGATTCTAAGATTCTTGCTCCCTGGCCCTTGACATCTGTCAGTTTTCCCACAGGAACCCTGAAGTCCATCATGAAGAAGCGGGATGGTCCCCCCCGGAGCGAGGCAGAGGGCAGCAAGAAGAGCCTGCAGTTTGTAGGAGTGCTGAACGGGGAGTATGTGCTGAGGGGCTCCTGCCACCCCTGGGAGCCAGTTCTGGACCCTGGCATTCCCGGGGGCAGTGGCAATGCCAGGACCTGGAGGGGACCAGCCTGATGCTGTGTGGCCACTCACCATTCTCTCTGCGCAGGTATGAGAGCACATCCAGTGAGGAAGAAGAGGAAGAAGGTGATAGCTCCTCTGAGAAGGCTTCAGCTGACAGCTCCGACAGCTCGGAGCAGGGAGACACCGAAACCTCAGAGGAGGAGGCTGGGGAAGGCACATGTGAGCCAGGACAGGAGTGCAAGGGGACTGATGTGACCCTGCTGGAGCCTCCCGAGGTGAAGGAGAAGTAAGTGCTGATGGGGAATGCTCCCTGGCCCTGCACAGCTGGGAGCCATGGGCTGGCACCAGCCCTGCTGGCTCAGGGTGTCTGCACTGGCTTTGGTGCAGCCGATGGGAAAAACACATTCAGCTCCTGCAGAAACCATTCAGAAGGAACCAATCCTTCTAGCTTCTTTGGTCTGCTGAGGAAAGGATGAGAGGCCCCAGATGCCTCCTTGTTGCAAAAGATAGTTTGGAGGGGTACAAAATAACTAACAGCCCTCAATGGCATTTTTTAACAAAAGGAAAAAATTTGGCCTAAGAATGGGTAAATCATGCCCGAGCACGTCCGTATAAGGCTCTGTTCTGCGGAGGTTTGCAGAGGCTGGAGCTGCCAGGCTGGAGGTGAATCCTGGGGAGCTCTGCAAGGGGACTTGGGACTTGGTGCCAAGGGTTTGGTGGGGTGATACAGCCACATACCAGACACCCTTGTGCTCTCCTCAGGTTCGAGCTGAGCCCCAGGATGCGGGAGGCCTGTCTCATCGTCAAGACCCACCTCGGCCACCCCAGTGCCACCAAGAGCAAAGAGGTGGTGAGTGGGGCGCAGGGGTGGGACAGCTCACACAGCCTATGCTGGCATTCCCCTGGGGCTGGCCCTCCCTAGGCTTTTTGTCCCTGATAACCCCAAACCCATGTGGATTCAGCTCAGGCCATCCCAGCATGGGTTTTGGGGGGTTTCTGGGTCCTGCTTTCACCCAGCCCCCTTTGGAGCAGGGTTTCTGCTCCCCACCAGGCCACCAGCAGGGGGTGGGTGCAGGGTGGGCCATACACAGCCTTGGCTCAGCCCCTCTCTGCTCACAGCTTGCCAGCAGCAGCCTGGTCCTGCAGGAGTGGTTCCGTCTGTCCAGCCAGAAGTCATCCGTCCCTGAAACTGTTGCAAACCACCTCCTGGCATTTGCCGAGGTCTCACCGGCTCTCCTGGCACACATAGTGAACCTGGCAGATGGCAACGGCAACACGGCCCTGCACTACAGCGTCTCCCACTCCAATTTCCACATCGTGCGGCTGCTGCTGGACACAGGTCAGTGTCCCCCCAACAGTGGCACCCCTTGGCCACCATCCCACTGTACCCCAGGTCATGTCCTGGCCTGCCAAGCACAGGGGAAGGTGCCAGCAGCAGAGGGGCAGGGAGAGCACTGCCCTGGTCAGCATGTGTGGGGGGTGGGCAGCCACCCTTTGGGAACCCAAATTTGATGGAGGGACCCATCAGCAAGGAAGCCATCCTGTGGGGCTGTGGGATGGCTCACAGCACGCTGGGCAAGGTGGGAGCCAGGCGTGTGGCTTGGTCCATGTCTCCCACTAGCTCTCCAGCATCCTGAGTCCTCTGCCCACCTCCACAGGCATCTGCAACGTGGACCACCAGAACAAAGCTGGTTACACTGCCCTCATGCTGGCAGCGCTGGCGGCCGTCGAGCAGGAGGACGACATGAACGTGGTCAGGAGGCTCTTCAGCATGGGCAACGTCAACGCCAAGGCCAGCCAGGTTGGCAGTGGGCTGGGAGCCACATCCTGACCCTCTGTCCCCACCCCAACGCAGCTGCCAGAGCCACACTTGGTTCTTCCAAGGGCAGGGCAATGGCTCCAAACCCTGGAGGGGTCAGTGCATGCGGAGGGCATCACCTTAGGAGCTCCTCCTGCCTGGCACAGAGCTCCCAGCAGTGGTTCTGCGGGGTGGGGACAGGAGCAGGTGGCAGAGCAGGGGCAGGGCTGAGCTGGCAGTGTCCCTTCCTCGCAGGCTGGCCAGACGGCGCTGATGCTGGCTGTGAGCCACGGCCGGCAGGAGATGGTGGACGCCCTGCTCTCGTGCGGGGCCGACGTGAACCTGCAGGATGAGGAGGGCTCCACCGCCCTCATGTGCGCCTGCGAGCACGGCCGCCTGGAGACCGTCAGGCTGCTGCTGGCTCAGCCCACCTGCAACGTCTCCATCGTGGACAGCGTAAGGCTCTGCCGCCGCGCCTGGGCAGCCCATGCCGTGCCCTGCCCCAGGCCCCTCCCAAATGCTCTCCCTTCCTTTTTAGGATGGTAACAACGCTGTTGCCATCGCGATGGAGGCCGGTCACAGTGACATCGCCATGCTCCTCTACACCCACCTCAACGGCACGAAGGCACAGCTGCCCGTGAGTACCACACCACTGCCCCAGCTCCTGCCACACCCCACACACATGGGAAGGGACAGGGCTGGGACACAGATGAGGGTGTCCAGGAAGGGGCTGCAGGAGCAAGAGCAGAGCACAGCAGATGCGACATGCTCAGAACAGCCCTGCTGGAGGGGTCCCTGCTGATATTTCATGACTCTGCTCTCTCTGCAGCAGGGGACGTCACCAATAGCCACCAAGAACCCTGGAAGTCCAAAGAAACCAAGTTAGAGTGACCTTGGGATCCAGCCAGCAGCCACCATCAGCACTGGGCTGTGATTTATGCCCCCTTGCATGTCACTCCTCTGTGCCAAATCAGTCTGCAGCTTTAGTCCTGTCACTAATGCCATCCCTCACCCATCTTCACCCACACATGGCCACCTTGCTGACCAAGTGACAGGAGACAAGCATCAAGCGACCTCGGGATGGGACACACAGAAAACAGAATCCCCTCCATCCCCTCTGCTCCCTGCCATGGCCACCAGAGCTGTGCCACCTCCAAGCCCTCGGGAAGGAGGGAACAGCAGAGAACAAACCTGACAGCAACAGCACCTGGTTTGTGCTCTCTGGCTGCCATGCCAGTGACACAGAGCTGGGAGGGCAAGGGATGGCTGCTGGCCCTGGTGGGGACATGGTGCTGCACAGGACGTTGGGTGAGGGGACACCAGTTGGTTAATGCTGCCTTGGACGTGGGCTGGGAACACTTCCAGACTGAAATATTTGCCGCCCTGCTTTTCTGGCATTTCCTTTCCTGGCTGAAATCTGATTTTATTTTTTTTTTATAGCACATGCACACAAAGCAAAAAAAAATTATATTGCTTAGCTAAAGGATGGAGTTCAACATGAAATCACTTGGGATTTGATTTACTCAATGGGAGCAAAACCTCTGGGCAGTTGGGGCTGCAGGAAAGTGGCAGGAGGGACTGAGGGTCAAGGATGTGTTTGAGGACTGAGGCTGCCCAGCCCCACATGGGGAGCGGGTCCTTCTCCCCAGGGAAAGAGAGCAATTACCTCCTAAACATCTCACTGTTTAACCAGTCTCACGGACTGTGCAGCCAGCCAGGAGTACACCCCTCTGCCCACTTTCCATTCCTAAGGGGAGAATGGCTGAGGACAGTGCCGGGAAAAACAAATGGGCCAGAAGAGCTCAGAGCAGAGGCAGGGCCAGCAGAGGGGACCATGTATGTCAGAAAATGTGTGTCTGTGCAAGTGTGTAAGTACTGGGTAGGGTGGGAACAGGGTAGGGACAAGGACAAGGAGAAGAAAGGTTTTGTAGGGGAAGGCAGGTTTGCTCTGAGCCCTTCACAAGGGTGGCATGTCCCAGCCGCAATTCCTGCTCCTTGGCTCAGCCTCCCCACCACCACTCCTGCCCCTGCCAGGCCTGGTCTGAGCCATTCTGAGCTAAGAAATGCCCCTACAAGTGTAAACTCCTCCCAGAAACTTGCTCTGGGCCCCACATGCTGCCCTCACCGTGGGCCCATCTCAGCTTTGCACTGGAGTTAATACAGCGCTCACTGCCACTCTCTAATACACTACTCTGTTTACTGTATTTTAATACTGATGTCTATTTTTAAGATATAAATAAAATTTAAAGTTATTTTGAAATATTACAGCGACCATCAGCAGTCTCCTGCCTCCTTGTTTGGCTCACAACAAACCCCCCCAAGAGCTGCAGGAGAGGCACAATCCTCCCTCCAGAAGGTGCCTCCACATTCCAAGTCATTCCCTGTAAGTTTATGCACTGACTACATTTCTCAGTCTGGTTTTCTTTCTGCCTGTCCCAGGCAGGTGTGGTGGTGTCTTTGCCCATTTCACTCTGCAGGACCAGCCACAGGCTGTTGGGAAAGACCTCTGAAATCATGGAGTCCAGCCTAACACCACCTTGTCAACTAGACCAAGGCACCGAGTGCCACATCCATTTTCTTCTGAAACCCCTCCCCGGACAGTGACTCCACCACCTCTCTGGGCAGCCCATTCCAGTTCTCTATAAAGAACTTGGTCTGAGAACTTGGAACTGATGTCTGAGATAAACTTCCCCTGGCACAGCTTACTCTGCCCTCTTGTCCTGCTGCTGGACAAGAGTGTGGAGATGCAAATCACCTCCCTCCTCACATGGACAGGGCTCAGGCTGACCCACAGGGATATTCCAGAAGGGATACAGCTTTCTGAGTCACCCCACTATGAGTTTCCCTGTCTGTCTGCAACTCCCAGCTGGTGGCTCCCGTCCCTGTCACCCAGCAGTGAGGGCTGGCAAACACTCTTGTGTCACTGCTGAGGCTGTGAGAGAACAAACAGCAGCCAAGGATGTAAACTCCAAGGAATTCTGGCACTCATGGCCAGTTCTGAGCTCTGCTGCATCCCACAAACCAGGGGGCATGGCCAAAGAATCCAGACCCGCATTGAGCACCAGCATGAGCACATTAACAGGGGCCTCCACAGCACAAAACTCCCCTCAGGCTGCACAGGAGCTGCCCAAGGCACAACTAACACCTGCAGGCGGGAAGAAACCTATCCATCCTCTTCAACACCAGCCCTACAGCCATGGTCACTGTCTGCTGAGTTCAGCAATTTGCACCTCTGTCCCAGCACTGCTCTGCTCAGCTTCAGGACACCCAAACCCTCAGTCACACCTGCCACTGAACTGCCTCAGTCAGGATCAGGACATGGCAGGACAAAGCTCACACCAGGGAACACAGAGCAGGGGCTGCAGACCTGACTGCTCAAACACCAGGAACAAGCTAAGCAGATGAAAAGCACCGGTCCTTACAAGCAGCCCTTAGACCAGCACAGTTTTCAGGCTCATTCCTGAACTTTTCAGCCCTATTTCTGCTTTATATAATATCCCAAAATACTACATCTTACTAGCTGATCTCGTGGTGGAGGGGAATGCTGAGGAAAAGTGAGACAGAACAGTAAATCAAAGGGGAGAGACAAGCACATGCTCTCTGTGTGTGACTGCCAGGAAGGACAGCAATTAGGTGTATTTATAGCAGCTTACTGAGGACAGACACACAGAAGCAGCAGGCTGTTGCTTTGCAAACTGGTACCAAGCTTGTGATTAAATTCCACTGAGGTCCATTAAGTTTCCAGTACCACCTTACTGTCACATACAAAAGGCATCTTACCAGGAAGGTCAGGATTAAGGCTGCTGTAATCAAAACAAGGTTGAGAGATGAATAAAAAATGCAAAATAACACAGTGGTATTACAATGAAAGTATTACACGTGACCCCACCAACAAGCAGGGTGTGCTTTTAACCCTGCTAAGCCCACGGAAAGCCAGAGGAGCTCAGGTATGAGACAAACCAGAGCTGCCAAGTGCTCCCCGAGTGAGACCCGAGCAA
Source organism: Serilophus lunatus (assembly GCA_013399895.1). Classification (NCBI taxonomy): domain Eukaryota; kingdom Metazoa; phylum Chordata; class Aves; order Passeriformes; family Eurylaimidae; genus Serilophus; species Serilophus lunatus. Next base: position 410,550 of record VXBA01000040.1, read on the forward strand.
CGGGCTACTGGAAAAACCCTTTATTGCAGCGACACGGCCGCCACGCTGCCCCCCACCCGCGGCCGAGCCCCCCCAGGCTCCATCCATCGATCCGGGCACGGCCGATCCGGGCAGGGGCGATGCGGGGCCGGGCGCTGCGGGCCCCGCTCAGCGCAGCCGCCGGGCCTCCCGCTCCGACTCCAGCAGGGTGAGCACATCTCCCTCGCGCACCGGCCCCTTCACGTTGCGGATGATGGAGCGGCTCGTGTCGTCCATGAACTCCACGCGCACCTGCGGGGGCGGGACCCGCGTCAGCCCGGCCGGGCCCGGCCCAGCCCCCGGCACCGCGCCCGCCAGGCCCGGCCGGGCCCGCTCACCTGCGTACACTGCCCCTGGGAGCCGGTCCGGCCCAGCACCTTGGTGACCTGCGGGGACAGAGCGGAGGGTCAGTGGGGGCGGGGGCAGGGCGCGGCCCCCCGGCCCGGCCCGGCCCCCCCGCGCCCACCCGGGCCAGTTTGATGGGCTGCACGCGGCTCGTGTCCATCGCGGCTCCGCGGCACAGAGAGGGGCGGCCGCGCCCCGCGCCGCCTTATATAGCGCAAAGTCTCGCGAGACCCGGCGTGCCCCGCGCGCGCTCGCGACGCGCCCCCGGCGCTGCCCTTCAGCGCCGCCAAGATGGCGACGGCGACGCGGCTGGTGCAGAGACTGCGGAACTTCCTGGCGGGGGGGAGGACGGGGCGGGGACGGCACCGGGGACGGGGACGGCACCGGGGACGGGGACGGCACCGGGGACGGGGACGGCACCGAGGGTGGGGACGGCACCGGGGACAGGGGCTCCGCGCCGCCGCCCCGCCTGAGCCGCTCCGGCCTTGCCTTGCAGCGGGACCTCCAGGCGAAGCTGCAGCTGCGCTACGAGGAGATCGCCAAGAGGTGCCGGGGCCGGACCGGGCGGCGGGCGGGGCCTGAACGGGGCCCTGAGCGGGCTCTGAAGGCGGTTCTCAGCGGGCTCTCGGCGGGCCCGGCCCCGCCGCTGACGCCCGGCTCGTTCTCTGCCCAGGACGCAGCCGCCGCCGCGGCTCCCGGTGGGCCCGAGCCACAAGTTCGCCGATAACTATTACTGCGGCCGGGACGGGCGGCGGGAGGCGCAGCCGCCCGTGGTGGTGGTGGCGGCGCAGAGAACTCTGGCAGCGGGAGCACAGCCCGGCAGGTAGGTGTGACCCGGCGCTGCTGCCGCTGAGCAGGAGCAGGAGCAGCATCAGGAACGCAGGCGGGAGTTACCCAGGTCGGTAGAAGAACTAATGTGGAAATTGGTTGTTTTGTTTGTGATCTCCTTGGGAATAAGGGCGGTGGTGGGAAGGTCACTGACTGCTCTGCTGATGCCCCACCTGGAGCTCCTGTGTCCAGCCCTGGGGCTCAAAGAAAGATTTAGATCTGTTGGAACAAGTGCAGGGGGGGCCACAACGATAGATCAAAGTCTGGAGTCCCTCTGCTCTGGGACAGGCTGGGAGAGCTGGGGGTGCTCTTGAGGAAGCTTCAGGGAAAGCTGAGAGCCCCTTCCAGAGCCTAAAGGGGCTCCAGGAGCTGGAGAGGGACTGGGGACAAGGGATGGAGGGACAGGACACAGGGAATGGCTTTCCACTGTCAGAGGGCAGGGATGGATGGGATATTGGGAAGGAATTGTTCGCTGTGAGGGTGAGGAGGCCCTGGCACAGGGTGCCCAGAGAAGCTGTGGCTGCCCCATCCCTGGAAGTGTCCAAGGCCAGGTTGGAGCCACCTGGGAGAGTGGGAGGTATCCATGGCCTAGAGTGGAATGAGATGATCTTTAAGGCCCCTTCCAACCCAAGCCATTCCGGGCCTGTGATCCGCAAACCCCTCCAGCACAAGCTGAACTTCTGATTCGATCTGAGTGTGATTTCCATAGTGTTACTAAAGCTTCTCTTCTCTCTTCCTTCTTCTACCACAGTTCAGGCTCTGCAGTGACAGCAGCGGGGAAAAAGCCGGTGACACCAGGACCACCCCTGAAGAAGTGGGAAATTTCCAAGGACCAGCCCTACCTGTGAGCAGGGCTGGGCACAGGTGCTGCCCGAGCAGCTCCAGCGGGGAGGCCGCGGTGGCTGTGGCTCCAGGAGCGCTGCAGGGAGCCGATGCGTGACTAATAAATGTATTTAAAGCTGTGACTGGTGCCTCCCCCCTCAGTTTTTGGTTTATTGGAGTTGTTTAAAGCGCTGCCCGGGACCGCTGGGTCACGTGACCCCTCGCGCTCACGGGGCGGGGCCTCGCTCTCCCGGGCCCGCCCTTGGTTGGGGGCGGTCGGGCCCGGGCGCACGCGCTCTGCCCGCGCGCGGCCGCCTCTGCAGCGGCGGGACCCGTCGGTGCGGCATGGCCGGGCCGGGGCTGCTGCCGCTC